>CM048744.1:875473593-876073593 GCA_026315105.1 Locusta migratoria
AGCCTCCATTGAATTAACGAAAACCAGCCATTCGGAGATGTCACGCGACATTCCTTGCCCAGAACTCTCTCGGGCATACGCCATCTTGCGTTGCGTATTTGATGGTTTTTTTTTTTTATTGTAACTTACACGTTGTCATTTCAAAGCTATAGCGCACTGAAGAATTAACAAAAACTTATCGTTCTTTGTACGATAAATGATAATCTAGCGTCTATAAATGCCATATTAGCATCAGTTAACAACGGATATCTATAGTACGTGATTAAAGCACTCATGTTTTGATTAATAGTGGTGGCGTTGTGGGCAAGGCGTTGGACTATGACGCTGAAGGTCGGTGGTTCGGAACCCGCCATTACCTACTTCTTTCATTTCCTAAAAGGGTCAGACATATTTATTAATTTTGTATTATTTAGGTTATTGTTTTGGTCGAAAATGTCTGCACAAACTTAAACTACAAATATAAAGTGGGCCGTAAAACACGCCAGTGCGTTTTTTTTTCTTTGCCGGCTCATACTTTGATTCTATTCTCTAACTGACCGTCTTAGGTAGACACTTGAAACTTTAGGAACATATAAAGAACATCAGTATCTAAAAGGCAGACTAAAATTATGTAATTTGATTCACAAGTTTTAATTCTAGAAATATTTACATTTGATGTTCAAAACAATCGCTACATTTTAATGATTAATCAGTAGATATGTTTGCACCAGTTGACAGTAGGTTAGTGTATGTAGTCTAATTTTCTCCAAATAGTATCCTGAAACATTCCAGAAAAACCTGAGGAAAATACGGCCATGACCTTATCCTGAAAAAATTGGACGCATTTTACGCAGATACCAAGTTAAAACCATCTCCTCCACTCCGGTAAAAATCAGAGCACTTCTTGGAAGCGTTAAGGACGACCTAGGTGTACGTAAATCAGGGGTTTTCAAGATACCTTGCCAATGCGGTGAGGTCAGACTATTTGCACCATTGAAGAACGGTGCCGCGAACACCAAAGGCACACGAAATTACAACTGCCAAATATGTCGGCAATCGCCGAGCATTTCCTGTCGAACCCCCATGGTATGGATAATGACCACACTAAGGTCCTAACACAAACTTCAAAATACTGGGACTGCATTATAAAAGATCAGAATAAGGACTCCAAAACTGAATCGAGACAACGGCTATTTTCTTAGCAAAACCTGGGAATCCGCAATTACTCGGATTAAGACGAAGAATGAAACACCCCATAGTGTATTGACTTTGAGGGCGGGGGGAGAAACGGGTGGAATTCCACCGCCGGTGGACCCCCCTGGGCGCGGACCTGGAGACCTAGGAGGGAACACCGAGACGACGGACGATAGGAAGCGGGATCTGAACCGTGGACCGGGCGCGGACAGCGATGGGCACAGACGGAGCGCCAGAACGAGGAATCTGATATATACCTCACCCAGCCCCTCTCTTCCAACCATGGCAGTACATCAGAAAACCCGATGATGACAACATGATCGATTGCCGAAATATTGTGCTCATTCACACACACCAGGATGTTCACCCGAGATCTATTTCGTCAAAATCTCTACTTTTCATTCCGCGTGAATTTCTAGTTACATACTGCTTTGCTCGGTACCGAAGAAAGTAGGGGTTGTATGATTTTTGAACTAGTGATGGTACAGCATCTTAACCTTTCTAACAAAGCATGCAACTTTTCATACTTCGTAACTGTCGTTTTAAAATTACGCTATTTGTGAAGTACGTGCACGTCATTTACAAATCGTGTATTGAAAAAGATAGCGGGCAGGTTACCCATCTATGCATTTCAGACCACACACTACTGCGAGTGAAATAGAGCTGTCTCATTTCACGAGTAATTGCGAGTTAATGAGCAGCGTCAGTGCCGCGTATATGTATTCAGCGCTTGTTCAAAAATGTTCAAATGTTTGTTAAGCTTATGGGACTTAACTACGGGGTCATCAGTCCCTAAACTTACAAACTACTTATTAACTACTTACGAACTAGGACGGCACAAATATCCATGCCCGAGGGGGGATTCTAACCCCCGACCAGCGCTTGTTCAAACAACGTTTTTGTGGACATTTCGTTAAATTGCTAGATGTGTACTTGCTGAAATAAAAAAGAAAGTTTGGGTTGTTACGTTCAGTGTTGCAATCGAGGTCATTAGAAACTATTAGCTGGAAGAATGTTGGAATGTTCAGCTTACGTTCAACCTCTCCAAGGGGGGTAATCTAATCACTGTTCAACGACACAGGCATGCGAGCCATTGTTGTTGTTTCAATTCTTTCCCCTTTTCCCTTTGGTTCTTGGGAAGATCAAACCCAGAGGGAATCACCACTATTCGACAGGTAATATTCAAGGTCCCAGTCATCTGTTCTGTTTCGCTGGACAGTCTTGCATGTATCTTGAAAACACTTTTAATTTTTCCTCACTGAGTTAACAATCAACTAAAGACTTGCGGGGTAACGCATCTGGTAAAAGCAACCGCGAAGGAGTGGCCGCGCACATTAAGGCGTTGTGCTCCGATGCGCGAGGCCATTCTCCGTCTTGGCTTCGAATCCCTCCTCAAGCATGGATGTCTGTACTGTCTTTAGTATAAGATATTTGATAAGTAGTTTGTAAGTTTAAGGACTGATGATTCCGCAGATCAGTCCCATAAGCTTAACAAACGTTTGAACATTTTGGTAAAAGCAGACTGGAGACGTCCGATTTTGTGCTGTAGAAGCAAAACAGTAGCCGAATCAGCTCGCTCCGGAAATGTTAAACGTATTGAAAGTCGCCGAATTCGCGTTAACCGGCTCTGGCATGTTTGTAGGTAGTTTTATACTTTCCTCAGTATTTGTAGTGTTTCACTTTCACTTCATATTAAACTAAGTGATGGCTCTAACCTAAAGAACAAGATGATTCCTAAAATCTCTTCGGTTCCTTGTTGCTGGTATTGTCATGTGTGTGACGAAAAATTATATGCCCTACAATGATGTGATATTTAATTTTATTCAAGGTTGTCCTAATTATCTAGCTAAAATTCTGCCAAGGTAAACAGGAAATCTTTAACAAGCCAGTAGTTTGCGAAATGTATTACAATTTCAGAGCTTCAATAACCCTGATTTGCTGGTGCAAATGATCTTTCTCTACAAGAAAATGTCAAGAACATAACTTAAGAACAATTGAAGGGACTTGAAAAAGTTTCAAAAATTATTTCCCTTCATTGTCTAGTAATAGTAATACGTTTCGCAATCTCTTCGAAGGAGCAATAGTTTTAGATTCCATATAACTGCAAATTAATACGAGTAGTTTCTGGAAACGTTCAGTAACTTTAAGTCACATGAATGTTTAACATTTACTTCTAAATCTTAGATACAAAATAAATGCAGAAAGAAACACACTTCTCGTTGAATGTAACCTGAGACTCGATTGAACGTCTGTGGTTTCAGACTTAAAATTTATGAACCAAGCAAAGTCACTGAATTCCACGAACGACAACTAGTAGGTTAACAGTCAAGTATAACATACTTTAATATTGTATACTGCACCTTCCCAATTTGCAAAAGCCTGCATTTGCGTAAACTATAAAAACAATTAGCACTTTTAAACCCTTAGCATGGAATTCAGTTACTTGTACGTAACAGTAAGAAACTTTTTCGTCTATTATTTTTGTATTTCATTTTACTTAGTTTTAATAAGGTGGTGTTTACTATATATCTGTGAAATGGTAATAGGACAATAACGATTAAGAACCACTGTGCTTAGGATATGAAAAAACCTCTAATAGCATCACAGCTTTACGACAACGCCTAATTGTCTTTTTGCTGAAAATATTGTTGTTAAAATTAAAAGCAAAACTAATGAAGGAATATTGGAAACTTTATTGCTTTAAGTACATAAAGAATGAAACTTCCATCTCATATAGCTATGACGACATTCTGGACCAAGTCATTCCTAAAAAAAAAAAAAAAAAAAAAAAAAAAAAAAAAAAAAAAAAAATTAAGCCATTAGAGATATATGATAACGAATACAGAATGTACTGGAAATGTATCTGAAACTTATAATGGTACTGCAGTGCATTATAAGCAGATCATTCACATTTTCCGTAGATATTGCATTACGTTTATCGGTAATGACAAGCCGAGCTCTACTAAAGACCGCTTCGCTAGCGACACTAGAGGCAGATATGCACAGGACTTCTCGTACCACTTGCGACAGTCTGGGATAGGTTGTCACTCTGGATTTCCACCACTCCACAAGCGACTGTCTATCATCTGATTTAACCATCAACAAATTCATGGTTACTTTCTCGACAGTTTCCTCTTCCTCCACCCAAGATGCACAGACACTCTTTGCACGTTTTGATGATGTCGAAGATGCGGCTTCGGCCTCTGTATGACATTCTGTAAGTAATAAAACAGGCCGTCATGAAGGTAGATGTTAATAAACCTTTCAGGATGTCAGTACTGAAACAACATAGTCTTAACCTTCATTTGACGAAAAACGTATCTAGAACGTGCTGAGGCATAAACTTGCTCTCTCTCTGTTTCCGAAAGTTGCTTCTGATGACTTGTCTTTGGTACTAAAAATAATGCAAGCCATTTAACTGGCTTTATTTCGACTTTTTCGCTCACGAGATTCAAAGCGCGTGCCTTCAGCAGTGATATTTCCTGCAGATAATCGACAATATTGAGGCCCATAGTATATTTTGAAATTACCACTTATCAATTTATTGGTGTTTAACACATATAACAAATCATTTGATCTATTTATAAATGATGTGTTTGACGTTTTCCGTGCGGTTGCGCTTGACGTGTGGGTGCGCTTACCTCACTGTCTGCCACGTTCTCAGCACAGTGTTCTCGTAGCTGGTACACCCATGGCACATCCAGTTGCAACGTCGAATCATTGTCAGCGTCCATTGCTTTGGTAGGCTCTTGAAAAACTTCGAGAAACTGTATCAATTTGTCGTCTGCTTGGTAATTCTAGTTCTCAAGCAAGTGTATTTTATCAAATTTACGTAAAACCTGAGAAATTTGTCAAATTTCCGTAAAACCTGAGCAATTTTTTCATGCTGCATAAATACGGATTTTAACATGACATACACAATATTACAGCGAGTATCTACTTGCTGCCTACAGTAAATTGAATCGCATGTCTTTGATGCGGCCACTCCTTTTCAAATAAGATACATGTTTAGTTGCTTCTAGTCAGTCATAAATAATAGGACAGTATTCTTGCTACCATTGATCCTCAAGGTTGAGGCGCTGAACAATGTTAAGGGAGTGGATATTGCACAGAAGAGGACGATAACTTCCAAGTGCCTTTTTCACATTTGCCCCATGATCAGTAACGAACGCAATCTTCGTCGAATGGTTCGTAAATATCCCTAACCTGCTGATGTTTGTTTCGATTTCCTCCAGTATATTGGCAGCAGATTTTCTCCACATTAGACGGGAACTCTGCAACGAATAGGACATGAAATATCCAATAAATTGCGACAATTTCTGATTAATGAAAGTTTATCACCCAATAATAGTACCACAAGTAACCAAAGGCTTAAGTTAAAGGACACTCACAGCTTATGCAAACCTAATAAAGGCAACATAAGTGACCTGTGTTAATGACTGTATTAGTTGTTAAGACGTTAATTGCTAGCATTTCTTACATTAAATTTGTAGTAATTATGATACACGTTAACACACTCGGAAAAAATATTACGTTTGACAGTGATGTAACTTTTGTATACCAGGTGCCACAATAAACTAATGAGACTGATGTGAAAAACTGTAGCTTAAGGTTTTAGTCAAGTTTAGTGTTGTCTTCTTCAAAGTTGTTCCCTTCTCACTGCATACACTTTTTCTAGCGCTTCTGCTATTAATGGTAACATTTCTGGAACTCATCTTCTGTAATATCCTCCTAGATCCTCGCCACAGCATTTTGGACATCTTGTGTCGTTTGAAAATTGTGTTCCTTCATTGCCGTTTTGACTCTTGTAAATAGAAAACAAGCGCACGGAGTGATATCTGGCGAATAAGGTGGCTGTGGTAGTACTGACTAGATGTCTGGATTTAGCGGTCATGGTTGCTCGAACGCGTAGTTTCGTGACAGTCCGGTAAATGTCAATGTAACCGCTTCGCCCGCTGCTAGCAACAGCATTTGATTTTCCTGATGATTGCGAGCATTCGATGCTTGCATTGCCCGCTGTCTACTCTGTTACGCGGTTGCCGTACATTCACCTGCTGAAGGATCACGGAGCGTGAACGCGATACTAAGGACAGTGTGAAAGCAAAAATTGATTCGAAAGAATTAGTGCTCGTAGTAGTGTCTTGGAAGCTTTCTCATTAATTAATGATAAGGAGGGAAATTATGTTGGCTACGTTTATTGTGGCAAGTGTTCTGCTCTACTATCCTATTGAAACACAACAACACACCTGAAGGCATATGTCTGCAGAACACAACAAGAACAAGGACGTTCTGAAGCATTACCGGCTTCAGTTAAAGACTCCGTCACCAAAAAATGTGTCGAAATGTGTGCCAGGGATTTTCGACCATTTACAATGATTTCAGGAAATGGATTTCGTTCTTTTTGCCAAGAACTCGTAGATATTGGATCGGTATTTGCACAGGTGAGCTTCTCCAACATTCTTCCTTATCGTAAGACAGTGGCACGAAATATAGAAAGGCAATCCGATGAAATAAGGGCAAATTTTACGCCCAGCATTGTCCAGGCTGTAGACGCAAATGCATGTGCGTGTACAGCCGATTTGTGAACCGATCCGTATTGAAAAAGATGTTACGTGTCTGTTACTGCGCACTTTGTTGGTGAACAATGACATTAAGGAACATAGTTTTGGCAAAAACCCATTTTACAGAGAAGAAGAAAACCGGGGTATATATTCAGAACCATACTGAGAAAACATTTTTTTTAATTTAGGAGTAAATCCACAGCACCCTAATAAGATTTCTTTTGTCACGAACCGAGGTGCTAATCTATGCAAGGCACTGGAATGCTTTCCGCATTACGCATGCATTTCACAACTATTGAACACTGTCCTAAAACACGTTATCGGTGAGGACTATTGAAACAAAGAGGGGGGAGTGGTTTATGCTACTAAAAATACTGTCCGATTCACGAAGAAAACGGGTGATGTGAATGTACTACCAACTAGCTTGAAGCAAGAAAGGGATACGAGATGGGACAGCTTTTTCACAATGTTAAGCTCTGTAGTTAGGCAGTATGATCTAATCCGGGTAATACTTGAAAAGAAGACCGCCTCTGATTAACTTTTCGGATACGACAATGACATTGCAAAAACACCCGAGACATTTCTGCAGCCACTCGAAGATGCCACAGAAGTGCTAGCAGGAGAGAAGTATCCAACAATTCAGTTTGTTTTGTTGTCGGTCCATAAACTGAAGAGCTACTGCAATAGGCAGTCTTGTGATACAGAGGTAAGTTTCTTTAAATTACTGTACTGCAATTTCCTTGTTAATTGTTGTGTGTGGAGAAAATGCTTATTGTATTTAACTATAAAAGCCACTTTGGGTGTTGTTGGTATTTGTTAGTGTATACACTTCCTGTGTTACGTTACCTGTAGGTACTACGAATGCTGAAAGAGTGCTGTCTCCGTCTCAAGGAGGAAAAGGTTGAGATTCAGACGTTGCACAGAATACCAACATTTCTTTGGCCACCGTTCCGAAAGTTAAAAATGATATCTCAAGCTGAGGAGGAGGATACGTTAAATGCTGTGCGAAATATTTGCGGTGAAATATCGGCTGCAGATAAGCTAGAAGACAGTTCCAAAATGGCAGTAATATTATGTTTTTGTGATATCTAACTATGACATATTTATATAGGGCCATCTAGAGATTGTCACCCACGCTTGCCAGCAAAAAAGATGAATTCTTTGTTTTCGGAGAGACTAGACTGTGGGCCGGCTGATGTTTCAAATGTTCAAATGTTTGTATAGCTTATGGGACTTAACTGCGGGGTCATCAGTCCCTAAACTTACAAACTACTTATGAACTACCTAATAATAAGGACGGCACAAATATCCATGCCCGAGGGGGGAATCGAACCCCCGACCGTAGTGGCCGCGCAGACCGTGACTGGAGCGCCTCAGTCCCCTCGGCCACCGCGGCCGACGGGCCGGCTGATAATCAGTTCACAGATGAGGTGGCGTTGTACTTAAAATGGAATGGATGTTGGGGACGACGATGACCCGCTTGAGTGGTGGAAACGTAACAGCAGTCTCTTTCTGAAGCCAGCTGTTTTAGCGTGAAGAGTATTTTACGTTCCGGCCTCAAACGCGACTAATGAAAGATGTTTCAGTGCTGCAGGGAATCTTATGTCCAACAGAAGAAGCAGACTCGATCCAAAACGGGTCGATGATATCCTGACCATACATTGTAATTCTAATGCAAATAATGAATAATATGGTGACAGTTTTACTTGTTACGTTTGTAATTTATTAGGTGGAAATACTGACTTTTCTAAACATGAACCAATAATGTATATAATAGTTCCCATAACGTCCACATTACAAAACTTTATAGTCTTTCTCTTAGACTTTCGTGTTTCATATTATTTATTGTAACCCTGCTAGAATGTAAGAGTATTGCATACATAAAATGACGCGGCACTGCCGTCATCTGGCAGGAATATAGCAGAAGCGGCAGCAGCGCGCGGTCACACGGAGCTGCCACAGCCACAGCTCACCGGAGCAGGACGTGGACCGCTGCTCCGCTCACCAGCCCCACGGCGTTGTAAACGAGCACAGCCGGCCGCGCTAGCATTCATCATCGAACAAGCAAAAACCGAGCGCGGTGCGATCGAGCGAGTACAAGCAAGCAAATTCGCCAATATGCAGACCTCTAGTACTGACATTTGAGGTTAAAAACTGCTGCACTGATAGAGCAGTATGGGCTGGCGCATTATCGTGATGCAGAATCCAATTATCAGCAATGTTGGCATGGACACGAACAACTCATTTACGAGGTCTTTCTAAAATTTCTTTGTCGTAATATTGGTCAACTGTTTTTCCACGCACCCTGGCCAAGTTGACATCCGTCCATGAGGTTGATGGTCGTCCACTGTGGTCTTCATCTTCAACATTCGTTCTGCCTTCACTAAACATTCTATGCTAACGAAAAACTTGAGCTCTTGACATAACCTCCTTCGCAAAAGCCTTCTGACGCTTACCGTACGTTTTCGTCGCGTTTTCACCCAATTTAACGCAGAAATAAATGGTATACCATTGCGCAATATTATGAGGTTCCTATTCTGCGGCCGGCCGCGGTGGCTGAGGGGACTGAGGCGCTCCAGTCACGCTCTGCACGGCCACTACGGTCGGGGGTTCGAATCCCCCCTCGGGCATGGATATTTGTGCCGTCTTTAGGATTAGCTAGTTCATAAGTAGTTTGTAAGTTTAGGGACTGATGACCCCGTAGTTCCATAGACTCTACAAACATTTGAACATTTCCAATTCTGTGACGAGAAACTAACACGAGTTAACTTACTACAGCACAACTCACGACTGAGCAGTTACATCGATGTGCCACTTGGACTAGAAGCAGCTTATAGATGAAGGCCAAAGATATTGTTCCTACGCAAGCCTGCAGGGTTTCCACATCTTGTAAAGAAAATAAGTCTCATTACTTTATTGTCGCACCTCGTATATACGTAAAAATGAAAATTTCTGTATTTTGATATCTAATGACACACTTTTTACATACTGTACCTTTATTTACCACCTGTTATATACGCTATTTTGAATTTTTACCAATTTTGTCACCTAAGTGCATAGAAACAGTATCCCTTTGACATAGAATTAGAAATTGAAATTCTTTGGCAAACCTTCATCTATTCTTGCAATTTTGCAGTCTAATCTTTGTAGTTTGTTATGATCTTTGACACAGAAAGGTTCACAATAGCAAAAGACAGTTATCAGACCGTTAACTTCATGCTATGAACAGTAGCATAATTTCTACTACTTTTTAGCAGCAGATATACAAAGGACATAATCCAACGACTAATTACAATTTGCTACATTCTGCTATATTTACCATTAGAACAATATCTGAGATAAGTGATTTTTCAACACGAAAAGTAGTCTATTTCGCTTACTTTCACTCACTTATGACGTACGGCATTGTTTTTTGGGGTAACTCGCCTAATGCAAAAAGGATATTTCTGGCTCAAAAACGGGCGGTTCGAGCAATATCTGGTGTAAGTTCGCGAACGTCATGTCGACCCCTTTTCAGTAGTCTGGGAATTTTGACTCTGGCGTCACAATACGTTTTTTCTTTAATGTCGTTTGTTGTTAATAATATCAGCTTATTCCCACGAGTTACTAGCTTTCACTCGGTGAATACTAGACAGATGTCTAATCTACATTTGCACCACACCACCTTAACACTTGTGCAGAAAGGGGTGCAATATTCTGCGGCATCCATTTTCAATAAGCTGCCACAAGAACTAAAGAATCTTAGCACTAATCCACATGCTTTCAAATCTAAATTGAAGAGTTACCTCGTGGCTCACTCCTTTTATTCTGTCGAGGAACTCCTAGAAAAGTTAAACAATTAAGCTAATTCATTTTTTCTTTATTGATTCTTTTCACTTTGTCTTAAGATTGTCGTGTGCAAAGGACTACTTAAAATTTTTCTATTACCATTCTTGTGTAACAATGTATTGACTTGTTCCATGACCATGGAGTCTTACTGCTCAAGTGGGTCCTATGGAACAGAAAAAACAAATAAAAAAAATTCAATTTGAATCTTGATGTTGCCATGTTTGGAAGAAACGATTACTTGTAATAACAGATGCGCAATATGTAAGTATTATTTTTGAAGTATTATTTTCCATGTTGTGAGATTGTATAGTACATTATAACTAACATGTATTTTTTCCATTTAGCTTTCACAAGCTTCTGACGATAGCACACAGTGCCCAAACTGGTAGACTATAAATAAATGAAAATATTTTACAGTTGTTGGCACAAGGATGATTTTTTTTCTAAATACACTGTGGCTGTAGAGAACCACTTAAAAACCACCTTACTCTTTCCAGTTCAGAAGTTACATCCAATATTTTATTATTAAATGTGTGTTATTGAGTATTTAATTAGTTCACTTGCAAGACAAGTGCACGTAACTTGAATTACTGTTGAATCACAGCTACTCTCCTGCTGATTTAATTAGCACTTCTTCGACAGCTCTAAAAAATACAGATTTAAAATGTACGAAATGTTTCGGTCTATGATACTTAGATTTTCCCAATAAATTTCTGAAATAATTAAAAATAACAGTGTTCAGAATCAATCTTATTTATAGTTGTATACAATGAATGTTATTGTTGCTTTAGTAAAGCACATGAACAACATTTAGGATGGCTAATGTGCTATCACGAAAATTCACGTTTACAGTAGTATGGGACACAAAATTTTCAAATTCAAATGTTCAAATGTTTGTAAAGCTTATTGGACTTAACTACAGGGTCATCAGTCCCTAAACTTATAAACTACTTATGAACTACTTACGAACTAGGACGGCGCAAATATCCATGCCCGAGGGGGGATTCGAGCCCCCGACCGTAGTGGCCGTGCAGACTGTGACTGAAGCGCCTCGTCCCCTGGGCCACCGCGGCCGGCACAAAATTTTCTTGCGTAATTAATTATGTACATATACGTGATTAGCAACGATATAAGATGCACATTTTAGTTCTTACATATATATGCAGTATCGTCTTCTGTGCTGTTGGTATATAACTCATTCCCGGATTTGTTCAAATAATACACGAGCAGCATTTTCCTGGCACAACTGCCTTGTGGTTGCCCCTTGTGATGTCTACACTGTTTACATCCGCACATTATGACACCAGCAAGAAACTTAGGGGGTGAGTAGCCATTCCTCAGTTTATCATGAAAGTTTCAGTTAACGTTATAGAGCACATGCTACATTTCACATGCAATTTTTATGGTTCTCATTGACTGTATCTATATCTACATACGGGGTTAACAGTATAATACGAACACTTAATGTTTAAATATTAGACCGAGCGAGGTGGTATGACACTGAACTCGCATTCAGAAGGATAGTGGTTCAAATCCACACCCGGCCATCCAGATTTAGGGTTTCCGTGATTTCCCTACATAAATTCAGACAAATGCTGGGATGCTTCCTTTGAAAGGGCATGATCGATCTCTTTCCACATCCTTGCCCAAAACACTCCGAGCCTCAGCTCCGACTCTAATGATCACGCTCTCGACGGGACGTTAAACTCCAAGCTTCCTTACATAAATCTTAGAAACATGGGCCACTATTATAACTAAATAAATAAAGTAGAGGGATGGGATGGGAGGGTATATGTCGGTTGCATTGGAGTATTGTGAAGCTTAACATATCGGAGATATGCATTCTAACTGGAACCAGGTGAAAATAAACATATTCAATTACAGTGATTGCAATTAAGTAAAGAATTAATGTAAGGGCATGGTACAGATTAATTTGGTATCTTAGTACTAACAAAGAATGATACAATGCAGGTGCGATACATTAGAATGCGGTGCTGTTGGTAATACAGAAAGTAAACGGTGGCTATACCAAATTTAAATTAGATTTACAATTTCATACCAGTAAAGTGCTTATATGGAGAAGTACAGATAGTCGTTAAGGCCTCCCTCTATTTGAGATTGCGACAGGAAGAATATAAATATTGGATACAAATACCGGAGGAATAAAATGGAAAACGCCTGGTGAGTTCGATATTCTGAGGATTAGAGTGCGTTCAGAAGTGGTGATGTGTTGAGTACTGTTTGATCATTTAATATTAAGCCTGGACTGTGAGCCAGATGTTTGTTCATTTCTAAGGCCTCTAGCGTTTTGAGTTTCTGGCCTTTGTTAGCCAAGTTGAATATGTGGGACTGTGGTTGGTATCCATGGCCCTCACTCAGAACACGTTCAACTGCGTTCATGCTCTCTTAGCCTAGTTGCTATATCCCTGCCTGATTGGCCAATGTAAAACGAATCACTATCTGGGCAAATAAGTTTGTATACCCCACTATTCTCTAATAGCTGGGGCTGTTTTTACTATTGAAAATAAACTGGGCAATTGTTTTATTGGCATAGTAGGAAAGCATCTACTTTCGGTTAATTTGTCCACCCCTGTGCCTCTATATACATCGTATGCCTCCTTTTGTTGCTTTACTATTCAGTACGACAATTTGTCACGGCCTTTCCTATCCATATTCCTCAATATGGGCACTAATTACGAACGTATTGGTGGTCATTACTCCAAGTAAGATGGTAGCAATTAAATGTCCTTCAGACAATTTCAAATGCCGATTGTCTAAATTTCCTAAACAGTGTTCCTCGAAAAGAAGATCGCCCTACGCATAGTTATTCAGAAATTTGTTACCGAAGCATCTCCGTAATATTCGTGAGTTGATGGAAGCTACTGGTAACAAACCAGATATTCTGCCTCGTTACTGTCCCACTGGCTTCCACTAGTGACACATTCGCCATCCCCTATCATTTGTAATATGATTTTGCTCCAGGAAAAAAGTGCATTACTTCTTCTACTGAGGCCCGTATCGCTAAATCCACTATGGTAAGACATTTAAAACATCGCAGCAACCGTAACAGTTTAATTTACTATGAAAGAAACACGCAGCTCCACAAGTTACTTTGAAATAATTACCCTTTATCTAGATTTTATCACTTATGGGTGTCTTCATCAGAATAATTAATCACAAATAGTAGGCTACATTAGAAAATGTAAAATTTAATAATTTATTTATAACATAACCGCTATCATCATTGATTTTTCTGTTATAAATAATTATTTCATGGTATATTTTCTAATATACTATTTGTGTTTCATTTCTAGGTCATAATTTTATTCTTCTGATGAAGACACCCATAGTCGTTGCTCAAATTTAGATAAAGTGTAATTATTTCAGTGGAACTTGTGAGGCTGTGTGTTTCCTTTTACTGTAAATTACACCATGGTGAGATTAAAGATTCCACTTAAATATTTTCAAATTCGATTTGCAGGTTTTAGTGTTATTCCTTTAGGAATATTTTAAAGCTTTGGGTTATCGAATAAGGACATTTACAACTGTATATGGTAGCTGTTGGCAATCCTTCCGGTTTGTATTTCATTGGCCCGTCGAAACTTCTCCAATCCTAACATTATATCTTAGCTTCGCCGATCAGAACGCTAGGAGCGCAAAAATTCTAAAAGTAACCTAAAAATCTATTTAATGACATGTCTTTGTAACAGGGGTAAAATTATACATCAAAACTTAGAGTGGTATTCAGCATAGTGCCGAAAACCTATAAAAAATTAAAATCTTTCTTAACCTGTATTTTTTATATCAGCATCGTGCGGAAACGTTTTTGAGGTAAAAAGGGTTGGGGAATTTTGAATGAACTCTTTTTCCACTTAACATTTATTCAGCCAACCCACTATGTACTTCCTGAAAAAGTATTTGTAATTACTATAACAGGGGTCACATTTACCTGAAAATCACAAAGGTCACCGAACAAAACTTCTAAAGCGTTGCTTTATTGTGTATTGCAGTATAATAGTCATCTTAAAGTTCAAAAGTGTAAACTACATACTTTTCCAAAGACGATTCAGATTATTACAGATAATACATATTAGGTATGGCTTGATGATGGTTCAGACGTAGGTGAAGTTGTTAAGAATATCGTTCAGATAAAAAAATTAAATAAATAATCCTGACCAATGCAGGGATTATAAATATGTATATATGTACCTACAAGATGCTTCTGAAAAATTCGGTGAACGGGCCAATATTTTAGAAACCGCACTGGCGAGGATGAGCTGAACACGCATATACATTAAGGGACTTGTCAACAAGCGCCCCCATCGTGCAAAGCACTGCAGTGAAGCCCAGCTCCCGCAATCTCGTAAGCGGCGGCTGCGAAGAGCGGGTAAATTGAAGAGCGCCTCGGCGGCCATTATGGTGGCAAACTTCCGCGAGAACTTTAAATGTGGTAACACTCTTTTGATTAGTGTGTGTATTCACTCGAGTTAAGTCGCGCAAACTATCATTTGAGTATATAACTACATAACAGCTTCAGGCTCTTTGAATATAGATGAACAATCACTTGAGTGTAAATTTATTACATATACGGCGTAGAAATCGGCCAACAGCATGTCTGCTTCCTAAATAAACCGAATTATAACGTTTAGTTTTTTAGCATTCTAAGTGCAGCATATGAACGGAATTGATCGTCTGACAAAATGTTTTGATACTTTCTCTGTATACACTGCGATGGTGAAACTTTTGAACAAACATTAATTTCGGAAGAGTTTCACAACACTTGACGTCTTTGCTTGTATACCTGCTGTGTTCCCCAATATTTAGATATTTTGTAGCGTCAAAAAATGAAACAGGGTTGCCTAAAGTAGTTGATGTTAAATATCGACTGAGAAAATGGAACATCCCATCAGATACATAACTGTAAAATAGCTTCTTACCTTGTGAATACAGCAACCAGCCACTGCCAAATTCTTTTAAGAACACGAACTATGCCATAACTTTTTCTTAGGTAATTGCATTAAGATTAGGGTATCTATTAAAATTTTAGCATTTTCAGTGCTTTAACCAAATCCATATAGTAGCGCAAACTGCACAAAAGTCAACAACTATCGTCATAGTGTTCACCTTCACAATGTGGAACGTTGTGGCTATGTGTCATACATATATGGAACTATACACAGTTCTGCAAAGCCGCAGCGAAGTGGCCAAGCGCTTTGAGGCGTATGTTCCGATGCACGAGGCCGCTCCCCATCGGGGCTTGGAATCCCCACACGGGCATGGATATTTGTGTCGTCGTTATTATAAGGCAGTTAATAAGTAGTTTGTACGCTAAGCGACTGATGACGAAACAGTTAAGTCCCTAAAGCTTGACAAAAATTTAAGAAACAGTTCTGCAAAACCTTCTCAGTTGTTATTCCTAGATGTAAAGCCCGTTATTTCATTCAAGATCCTCTATTGTCTTGACTAACAGCCTGTTAAGCAACAGTAACTGTCTTTGAACACCAGTAGTAGGGTTACTTGTATTCCTGAGAAATATAAATGGGAAGCAGGATTCATTCTTATTCTTCCTTTCTTAAAACGATTTGTGCAGTTAAAAGCAGAGCAGATCTTCAACATCGTGCTTCATGTATAATGCAGTAGCCAAAGAGAACAGACGCGACTACCAACTGAATATATATACCGCAGTAGTTACATAATACACGCTTTATCTACTAACAACCCACCTATTGATCTGACACTTGCCACTATCATGGCGAACGGCCGAAAGTTCAAATTATCCCGCGACAGCAGCGCCGTTATGGAGTCTAGTTATTTTTACAAGGTCATTGATTGAAGCACTGGTGCACGCAGCGACCCAGCTAACTGGGTCTTCACGAGAACTCTTTTCATTGCAACACGGAGCGCAATATGGATCAACACGTTAATATCAAGTTTTGCTTAAACATCATCCAAAACGGCTAGGGAGAAAGATGGGGTGTTAGTGCAATTGTATGGCGTATTGTAGCCAATGGCGATTAGTTTGTAGGTCATTAAAGGTATTCCGTTTGTAACTCGTGTTTCCTATTTTTCCTGAGACTATTGACCGAACTTTTCAGACGCTCCTTGTATAATCCATATTTAGGCCCACAGTGAACCCAAGTGGATATAGTTTACATTGGGTTTCCGTTAATGATAACATATTTCAACTTGTTAGCGCTACTCATGACACTGCAATGAAAGTGTACACAGTGACGAAGGACAGTGCGAAGGAACGATTTCTGTGGCATTTTTGGGATTGGCCTGGTTTGCTTAGGACCAAAGTAAAACGGCCTGTTCATTCTGCTGAATAACGAGCGGCATCCTTCCTTCCCGACTACTAGATAAGTATGGGCAAGTTGAAAGAGAAAAGTAGTGCCTCTGGTAACAACAATCTCGGTGCAGGGAGTTTCACGGGCAGGGTGTGGCCGGCCTGACTGCGCAGTTGACGCGGCAGCGGCGGCAGCAGGCGCCGCCTACTGCGGACCGCAGGGCGGCCAACTTATTTATTTTTGCCCCGGTTCCCCTGTGCGGCAGCGGCCGGACGTTTGGGCCCGCCGTAACGAGCCTCTCCGGCTGCTGGCGCCAGCGACGTGGACCTAACGACCGGCCACCGGCCGCGCGGCTGCAAGTGGCGCCAGCCACCGCGCCAGCACGCCAGCCTCCAATCTGGAACACCTCGCCAGGCCCTGGGGCGCTGCCACTCGTTCTGTCCAAGTGGTCCGCATAATGCTAACGACACAGACAATATTTACGCCCCTGGTAACAATGGTTTTAATGGGTATTCAACGTAAAGCACGTATATGGCACGACCTGTGGCATTCAACTCACAGCACTGACACTTAGTTTCAACATTGATGTTGAACGCTCTTAAATGACCAACATGGTACATGTTCGTCGACACGATATATACAATCTGGTGTAGTTGTCGGTTCTGCCATACTATCACACAGTTTGTTTCCTATGTGTAAGGGCGTAGAATTTCTGCGTTAGTACTATTAACTCTTAAGGTAGGTTGTCCAAGACGCGGCTGTTACCTGCGATTGCGGCTCGGCCACCCTCCCTTTTCCGGCCGTGGCGGATGGTGGCGAGTCGGGAGCACGACGCGAGCCGCTGCCGTTTAACAAGGCGCGGCTCCTGTCGGCGACTCGTGAAATTCATGACTAAAATAAAATTTCCGACTTTCTTGCTGTAAGAAATACTGCATGTTAAGAAAGCAAAGCTACATCAGTTCCCACATTTAGTTTTTCGTTACAGATTCTCGTTTTCCTTTAAAAAAATTAAAAAGCACTACTTTCGGTTTTACGTTTGTTTCTTTTTTCTTTTTTTTTTCATCTCTGTCGAGTTTGAGGAAACTAACAGGCAGAAAACTTTGGTTTTTGCATATATTGTAGTTTCATACCCCATTTTGATAACGGTGTCTATTTTCTCAAAATTCCTCATAGGTCTTCAGATACTTAACTTTTAAGTAACCTATTGCATTAAATTTGAAGTGTTTACATCGAAAAATGTAGTCGCTGGCTACTATGCGTATGGATCATTTTAGGTCATACATCGTTGCGGATGAAGCTAATAGTTCTAAATTATTTTTAAATTTGAGAGCAGGACGATACCTGTCTCGGTTTTCGAGATTTTGCTCGTATATCTACGGTAGGAGAGCGTCGCGACTAGCACGCCATTTCTCTCCAAGTGAAATGTGAATTGTGTGGTGACAACCATCGTATCTTATATACTGTTAAAGATATTGAACCCTTTTTTGAAATGATTGCCTGTGAAGGAATTCAAATTTCACACAATCATTAATACTCAAAGCCTTTTTTATCTACAGGTATAAAGAAATAACTATACTTTCTTGGGATGAAGCGAGGTATTTATTAAACAGTATTTTATATTTGTGGAGGTTTATTTTCGTCTATTTTCAACTAAATAAAAGGCGTTTCTTCGTGTCATACGCGTCTCGCTTCTTTATTTGTAAAGCATCATCACTGGCGGTTTTTTGGTGTTCACTCCATAGGTGACGACTTCATGGAGCTGTGTGTGTATTCTCAAGGCCGAAAATGTTCAAATGTTTGTAGAACTTATGGGACTTACCTACAGGGTCATCAGTTCCTAAGCTTACAAACTACTTACGAACTAGGTAAGACTAAGACCGGCACAAATATCCACGCCCGTGGGGGGATTCCAGCCCCCGACCGTCGTGGCCGTGCAGACCGTGACTGGAGCGCCTCAGTCCCCTCGGCCACCGCGGCCGGCTTCTCCAGGCGGATGGAAGATTTGGTTCTTTATTTTAACACTATAACATTGCACACTTTAACTGTTAGGATTTTCTATAGATTTATTCTATTTTTGTGGAACGTAAAAACATTTTTATTAACAGGCACCTTTTAAATGACGAGACGAAATTCATACTTTAGATTAAATGTCAGCCAGTTTGCACGTGAAATCCTTCGACCGGTTGAAGAAATAAGTCAGTGCAGCTGAAAAAAAAGGCAGTGACGATAAGGTAATTGTTGTTTTGTTCCCTTATGTACGATTGTGGCGCTGTTTATGAGAACAGGAGTGTGTTTCACTGAAACTCCTGATGCAGCTTGCATCTCTCGCGTCTCAGGTTTTTTTTCTTTTCTTTTTTGTTTTTCTTTTTAATTTTAACTGATGGATTAGCCTTCTGGATTGTCCTTAAAATAAGATCCAGTGTTGGACAACGTACAGTCGAAACTTTTCCAACAGAGATCAAAATACAGGAAATATATACCAAACAAAATATTTTTCAGTAACTTGTTAAATGAATCAACAACAGTTATAAGAATGTTTGCTGTATTGTTATAATTTATTTCATTCTGACTGGTTTTCGTCTTAAACCATATTCCAAGGAATATGGAAAACAATTAGATTTTAAAATACCGAAGATTTCTTCGACACCGTACATGAGAGTTGAATCTAAATGGTACACGACAACATTTATCTTTCTACAAAGGAACTAAGATAATTTTTACGGCACGCTACAAAACGGAATGGATTGGAAAGAATGACAATTAATGATAATATTACATTAACGTTGTACAGGTCACCTAAATAAAAAAAATCTGTAACCACCGGTCACATATATTATTTCCAAAACCCTAGAAGCAAACACTGGTCCTTTCACAACCTTCATTTCTATTTTATTTCTTCGAATATTTTCCGTCTATTCTTGTTCGTATATGTCACTAGATTCCATGAAATATAAATCTGTTCAACGTACAAAGGCAGTAGCTTAATGGCTAGACGAGCTCCTATCTTATGAGTGGTTCGTATCCGTTTTTCTTCTGTCCGCTTGGCTCAACATCTTCCTGTCAGTGCCTTGAGTCATCGCGACTCCCATCGCAATACTGCTCACTGATGCACTGTTGCTATTGCCATCGCATCAGAATTTCAAGAAACACCAAAATTTCACACGGTTTTGTGCAGCAGTTATGACGTTGAATGGGCTTCGGGTTTTGCTACCAATCTTTCTTATATACAGCGATGTTACCCTTTATCTGGTATCAATCTTTAGCAGAGACTGATTTCGTATCGCTATTTTGTATGTGTACGAGGAAAACTGCTTATAAACTGTAATAGGAAGCTTTGAAGGTGAGCTATTATTCAAAAGTGTTTGCGAATTTTTATGTAGGACATTTCAAATTGGTTTATGGCTACTGGGAAGAGGGAACATGGCAGAGAAGTATGGAATCGAAAACCAGTCCAATATATGAAGAAATATACCAGTGAAGTATGTACGATAATTATGAAAGATTGAGTTACTCGGCAGATTGTGTGCTAAATAGAAAACTGCAGGCATTGCGTTGACAGGAATTTGTAGGATTGCCTTGTTCTTTGTACCAAACAGGACTTGTCATCAGGCATGTCACATGAAACAGTATAAAATGCTACAATTTTACAGCCACAGTAACAGCACTGCAGTGTTTATATTGTAGCACCCAGCCGGCCGCGGTGACCGAGGAGACTGAGGCACTCCAGTCACGGTATGCACGGCCACTACGTTCGGGGGTTCGAATCCCCCCTCGGGCATGGGTATTTGTGCTGTCCTTAGTCTTAGCTAGCTGATAAGTAGTTTGTAAGCTTAGGGACTGATGACCCCGTAGTTAAGTCCCATAAGTTCTACAAACATTTAAACATTAAAATCGAAATTTTTGTAGCACCCATACGCATATTTGTAGTTAACATTACATACCGGCAAGGTGTTACACAATTTTAAAAATTCATGTAAAATTGTTTTAGTGGCCATACACGTGTAATGTATCTAAGCTAATGGATTTTCTTTGCGTTATTTTTTGTGTAAGTAAAATGAAGGGTTAAAAATCACATTTTTTGCATTGTCCAGGTGCTAGTCATGTTTTTCTTGCATAGAAAACTTCAAAATTTATTTACATGTTATATGTCAAAAAGGAATCTACGTGTCTAAATAATAAAGAATTAAGAAGAAATTTATAACAATTCTTCTTCTTCTTTCCTGATTACGATTTTACCCGGACTGTTGTAGCAATATTTGGTCCTTCATCCTGTTTGCTGGTCTTCCGATGCACGGCATGTATATGTAATAGCACTCTCGACACTCCTAGTCACAAGAACCGGGATATGTAATTCGACATTCATTAACGTATCTGTTTATGCCAGAAATGTTTAATTTCTTCCTAATGTCAAAAATGTTTGTTAAGCTTATGGGACTTAACTACGGGGTCATCAGTCCCTAAACTTACAAACTACTTATGAACTACTTACGAACTAGGACGGCACAAATATCCATGCCCGAGGGGGGATTCGAACCCCCGACCGTAGTGGCCGTGCTGACCGTGACTGGAGCGCCTCAGTCACCTCGGCCACCGCGGCCGGCTTCCTAATGTCTGTATTTATTTTATGATCCATCTCTTTGCACCGTACTATAAGATATTTCATTTCACTGACCTGCAATATTATTTTATTTTTTAGTTTTCATTATCTAAGTTTCACTTACATACAGGAATATTGGTACTGACATAATTTTATAGAATTTACGATATGTCACTGTTCGTATGTCACTTTGAAGACACCGTAGTGCTTGCTGAGTAGTTTGTCTTTTCATCTAGGTATCCCCGATATGGCACAATTGTCCCCAGAAATTTGGAACTGTCAATCACTATCGATTATTAAAGGTAGTAAGCTACAGTTTCACAATAGACTTTCATCCCCGTCATTAGAGGTTGATTATGCCTTTCACCATTCGGTCTGGAGCATAATCCACCTTATGAAATTCATCCCCGTTCATCTGTTCAATGATAAGATTCATGCCTCGTTTGATATTCATCCTCTTACTTCAAATCATTCTTGACAGAATTCAACCTTTTTCTCCACGGCCGAACCCATGACATCATCAGATAACCTTGCTTCTCCCGTTCGTGTAACATGCCCCCACCATCTCGGTTCGCCCTAATTGCTTGATCTACGGTGTTCATTAACAGTTTTCCTCTGACTTCCTACTTATGGACCCCTCCTGCAATTGTTCCCTTCTATTAGTATATACAATCATCCTTGCTACTTTTTCATCTGTAACCTCAAACTTAATAATAAGGTAACCCTGCATCCACACCGTTTTCACTTTCATACAAAAAGTTGTAGAGCGCTACTGACTTCCTTTTTGCAGAATAGTGTATGAAAGCTGAGCACTCACTTACAGTTCCTGCAATATGTTGACTGTGAGGAAGGGCATCCTAAGTACCTGAGACAGTCCACCTGTTCTTTGTTCCTGCTATTTGAGAATCTGTGTAAATCTCTTTCACACATATATTACTTTCTTTTTTGGACAGCTTCATACCATAACCCTTACACCGCTAACCTAGCTCTGAAATATTATATTGAAATCTATCAAATGAATCTTCCATGATAACTAACTCGTCGGAGTATTCGAGACTGCTTATTTAATTTTCACGTATTTTAATGTGACTCTGCTAGTCTATTGTTTTCAACTATAATTAGTAGGAAAACCAGTGGGGAATTACGAACGAAATTTACCGTCAACTGTAACTGCTACTTGACACTTTATGCAGAGATCTTTAATTGCCTGCAGAAGTTTGCCTTCTCCTCAAGAATCATGTAGAATTGACATTAGCTTCCTCCCAGGAACACCGTCGCAAGCCTTTTGTAGATCTGTAAAACGTAGATACAATTCCTTTTCCACTCGTACCACTTCCCCATTATGTGTGCTTAAAGCTACGGAACTGGTCCTGACGGTATCTAAGAAGCCCAAACCCACACTGATTTTCATCCAACAAGACTTGAAATAAGACTCGCACTTTCCTTTCAAAAATAAAACGATAATGGAAGAGATACCTCTACAGTTCATACAATCCTTCCTGTTTCCATGCTTGAAATTTGGCGTGATTACTGTATTTGTCCAGTCAGTTGCAACTTGTCCCGTCACCCACGCCATTTCACTTATCCTGTGTAACCATAAGAGACCTTACTTTACAAAGTATTTGATGATTTCCGACTTAATTTTATCAACACCAGTCGCTTTATTGCACTGCAACCTTTTTACCATCCTTTCCACTTCCTCCAATTTGACCATCTTTCCATCATCAATCCCTCATAATCTGAAACAACGTTTCACCTACAGTGAGAAAATGTTCAAAATATTCCATCTGCCCAAGGCATCCATTGGATCCACTATCAACTATCCTGACTTGTCCAAAACAGTCTTAATTCCTTCTTCTATCCCATTCGTAGCCTACTCATAACACACCAGAATAGTTTTCCCGCGGCTTGACCCAAAGAATCCACCTTATTTCCAAAGTCTTCCTATGATTTCTGCTTAGATTCTGTATACATTTGTTTGACTTTGTTTCTTTCTTCAAGGTAACCTCTGTCTACCTAAGTTCTAGTATGGAGCTATTTTGGAAACGCCTTCTGTATTCTTTCAATAACTGCTTTAATTGCATTATTCCACCAAACTATCTGCTTCTTCCTGCCTGTACACACTACTGTTCAATGACATTCTCTAACCGCACCTAGTACAGTGTCCCTGTACCTTGTCCACTCCTCTTCCAATGACTGTACATAACATCTTTCAGTTAAGTGGTACCTTTCTGAGATCATTTATTATGGACTTTTGTGACTGATTTTTCTGCCCTGAAGCTTCTCCACTCATTATTCTGCATATGGACACGATTTTCTACACTTTTGGTTTCAAAAACTATTTTCAGTCAAGATCAAAAAATGAAAAGTGCCATCAAAGAACTCTCCGAAAACTCGTTCATCCCTGACTGCCTTCCTGAATTCCTTACCTATTTTGAAACTGTCAATGGCATATCGGGTTCCCTGTCATTCGAAGTATATTTCTCTACAGTTCCATTCACAAATAACTCATCTTCCGTTTTTCGATCTGATCTCTCTTATCTTATTATGACGATCATGTCGCCCTATGTCGATGGGTGCTTTCTCTTCACATTCGGAAGAGAAAGTTGGTGAAACAAATTTCCAAATAGATGTTGTCACTACGAATATCTCCTGTCTTTTAATGCTTTCCATTCCAACACTCGCATCATTTCAGTAACACTCTCTTCTCTATATCGCGTTAATACAAACTGAGCTTTCCTTCTCTGAACTTTCGCTAAATCGTTCGTCAGTTCCACCTGTTGTGGATCCCACAATATGCAATATTACTCAAAAGCAGGACGCACTAGTGGAGGCTGTTTCTTTAGCAGAACTGTTGCATCTTCTAAGTGCTCTGCCAATGTAAGATAGTCCTTGGTTCGCCTTCCCTACAATATTTTCTGTGTGTTCTTTCCAATGCATGTTGTTCGTAATTGTTATTCCAAGGTATTTAGTTGAATTAACAGCATGTCACAAATAGATTTGAGACGATAAAGATGGTGAAAATTCACAAATACATTTCGCAGCGTCTTTTCATTATTTTTTCTCCAAATCGAGAATCAGTTCCGTGACTCTCTCCCTCTCTTCTCCCCTGAATCGTGACAATACAAAACAAGTTGCCCTTGTCTCAGTTTTTCTGTGTCCTCTGTCAATCCCATCTAGTGAGGCTCATTACAATGGGCAGCAAAACTCCAAAATACAACTGACAATTGTAGTGACGAAAGTTTCTTCTGTAGAACTATTGCATTTTTTTTTTTTTCCCTAAGGGAACGTAGTCTTTTCCTCACCTTTCACGCGGTAAGGACATAAACAGGAACTTTCATGGAAAACCACACCATCATGAACCAGGATGAAAGGTACATGTGTAAGTAATATTAATAAAACTAAATTATATCGGCAAATTTGGCTGACTGCGTGTTTGTGTTTGTCTCTCTCTCTCTCTCTCTCTCTCTCTCTCTCTCTCTCTCTCTCTCTCTCTCTCTCTCTCTCTCTGTGTGTGTGAGAGAGAGAGAGAGAGATAACGTGTGTAGTCTGGCACAGTACTGTAAATGTAAAATTGATCTGAAAGTTGTGATTGAAGTAAGAATAAATATTACGATTAATTATCCTGGCTTCGACTGATTGCAATATGTATATCCCCGTTAGTGCGCTTAACTATTCAGAACGTCAGTCTGTCTAAATAACACTCACTGAATGACCAATCCGGTTGTAGCCCAAAAGAGGATTCGTTAATTAGATAAACAAATAGTTCATTAATTAAATAAAGTACAACCAATGTTTAACACGAATGTAATACCGAGTACAAATGTAATAAAGGGTGGAATGTCAGACGATTTCTAACTGTGGCCGACAGCAACAGAATATCATGTACAGAAGTTGCACAGACTGGAAACGCTTAAGCTAACAAATACGAAATTCTTTAATTATTCAAAGTATAGATGAACGTTTAGATTACAAATGCCAAATATACTGAGTATGGATTCTGCTGCGAATTATTTTGTGTGACGACACGTGCTGAGAACAATACTTAATTTCATTAATAAATAAATTATTGTGTTGTCATCAAGTAGCGTAATTAATTTGGTATGCAGAGAACTCCCCACGATTGGCAAGAAATACTGGCAGCTATCTAGCAAACTAGTTGATTACGACTTCTTTAACGGGATATAAGAGCATAACAAAATTGAACGGTAAATACGTGCAAAAGTTTAATAGACACACAACTTTCTGACTCCCTACTCTGAATGCCAATCATAAATAAATTTAACTTCAGTCACCTCTTTCTCACGATAGCACCCACTGCTCATGTATCGTATGTAATCTTGAATTAAACTTCGAAAAGTAAAAACTTGTATCTAGTCTACCGCTATTCTTAAATCCCACAGCATTAGAGTGCTCGTATATAATGTTTGAAAATTAATTACGCGGGTCATGAATGCCATAAAAAACCATTAAACCTATGAAAATGCTGAACGTGTAAAAATCCTTTTACTGACACTACCGTACATTTGAGTACAGTAATTATAAAAATTAGTGGCTATTAATTCATAGAGAGGAAATGAAACTATCGTCTGAAATACTGATTAAGATGATTCTGACTGATAGAAATAAAGAAGAAATTGTAACTCCGATTTTGATTATTATTATAACTAATCTAGTGACAATCAAAATTAGAATGAAAATAAAAGAATGAAGCTATCTTACCGCAACTATGCGTTAAAGATTTGATTTTTAAAGTAGATATCCAGAATAAATATGTAATTCCAAAATTTTATAATCTCGACCTCAGTACAAAATATGGTCGACATTTCCTCTCTTCAACAAATGGAACCAGACTCTTCCTCTTACGACTAAGAACTGCTACAACAGCCGTCGGCCTTTGCCGTATGTGACAACAAATATTTCTGACCAAAGGTAATGACAATAACGAAATACAGTGTTGTCACCTTTGAATGTTTTAATTTACTACTTGAACGTCTAACGTCATTCGCGACAGATTTTGCAGTCATACGTCATTTATACAAGTGAATATATATCTGCAAAATTATACAGTTGAACACATACAGGGTGAATCTAAATCCGCGCTCTCGGGCTTCGCAGCGCGATTCCTCACATGCTAGCAATAAAAAATGTCTGTCGCAAAATTTCGCCCTGTGCATATTTCCGGCAGTAAGTGGACGTCGAAAATTGAGATGGGTGTGTGTGTCCGATACGTCAGTGTGTTTCAGAATTACCCTATTACCCTACTACACACTCACTCACACACACACACACACACACACACACACACACACACACACACACACACACACACACAAAAAGCTTCTAGGGGATTTGATAAGTGTCTTGAGGAGCAAAGTGAGCATAGAAACCCATGTCCGGAAACGTCATCCAATGACACTAAGAGCGTCGAAGTTGCTGGAAGGGATGTCTAGCGGCAGGAGCTGGTGCCTCTAACTTGGACTCTCCGTAGCGTCGTTGAAGGGCGTTTTCGGGCATGGGTTTCCATGCTCATTTTTTTCCTCAAGACGCCTAATACATCCCTTACAAGTTCATTGGTGCAATTATGAAACACATTGACGTATGGAACAACAAAGCCATCTCAGTCTTTGACGTCTATTTACTGGCGGAAATAGGGGCAGGATGAAATTTTGTGGGAGACATTTTTCATTGTTGGCAGGTGAGGAATCGCGCTGCGAAGCCCGAGTACAAATCAATAAGTATGAGATCATATATCCTGCGATGGGTGAAAGCCTGTAACGGCATGTAGCACGTTTTAACTCATTTCTTATTTACTAAAATGAGACTTCTGTATTCCAGTCAGTTAAAGGAAATTCCTGAAAGCTAACAGTGCCGTTGATAAAGTTGAATTGTGAAGGACACACGGCTGCAGTCGAAGGCAAGAGACATGTTTACAGATACAAAGAAAGGAAGACTAAGAAACAGTGTACTTCCAACGAATACCCATTATTTACGAAAAATCTACCTTTTGACGTCACGAAACTGCACTTTCCAATGAGACCTGCATTCTCAATTACGATTAATAAACCACAAAGCAATGTGATTCACATTGCCTTGTGGACTTGACCTCTCCATGTTTCTCACACGGATTTACCAAAGAATTTATTCATACTAGCTTCTGGAGATGCGACATGAAATATTGTGTACAGACAAGTTTTTAACTAAATGAATGTATGAATGTTATATATCACAGTTATTGTTTCGGCTATTACGCGGCAGTTTTCTTCTATACAAGCACCTTCAAAAGAAAATTTTGATGGAAAAAGGATTTTTTTCTATAGTCATACCTTGAACAAATTCAAACTCAATAAGGGTGTTATTTTAATGTAACAACTATTATAATTCGGTAGATTTTAAAAAAAATTGGCATCATTGACTTGAAAAAGTGAGTTTTGCGTTGCATTTCTCGCGTGATTTCATCTGAAGCAAGCATTAATAAGGGGTTAAGTATACAGTAAAAGACATTCATTTGCAAAAGTTTTATATATAAGTCGTTTCTAGTAATTTCCAAATCGAAGGCTAGGTTGCTCTCGTCGAATACATGAACAAAAAACCTTGAAATTCAGTATATACTTCGGAATACGAACGTATTTTGTTAGCACCCAGTTACATAGGCAGACATGATAATCACAATAAAATGAGAGAAGGCAGATCGAAAACAGAAAGCCTCGGGTTTTCTTCGTGCCGCGAGCTATTATAGAATGGACTGTATAGAAATATCATAAAAGCGGTTCGATGAATCCTCTGCGATGCACTTCAGTGTGACTTACAGAGTATTTATGTGGCCGTAGAAAAGACATTGACATAAATCCTATAAATTTGCTCGCTGGTTCTCGTACGACAAGGTCGCAAATTCTTTCAGCACATTATTACAGAATTCTCTCAAGAGCCAAGAGTACCACGTAGGTTCAGTCTAACACACCCAATGTACTAACAATCACGCGGCTAAATCGAGAAAAGGTTTCGCGCACGTTGCCAAATGGATAAAAACTCTTTCTCAGGTTGATCGGTTGCTATACATCTAATGCATCATTGTCATACCTCCTGTTATCGACTGAGAACACAAACTCAACAAAGGCATGGAAATTTCCCTCCATCAATACTTGGTGGGAACTCAATCCCAAAGTCGCCAAACAGACTAGGGGCAAAACACAAACAATACCCTCACTACGTGATAGTAATGGCGATCCTGCCGATGACAGCGCTACTAAAGCAGAGTTACTAAACATAGCTTTTAGAAACTCATTCACCAAAGAAGACGAAACCAATATTCCAGATTTCGAATTATGAACAGATGCCGTAATGAGTAACGTAGAAGTAGAAATCATCGGAGTAGTGCAGCAACTAAAATCAACAAGAACAAGTCTTCTGGTCCGGATTGTATACCCATTAGATTTCTATCTGATTATGCCGAAGCGATAGCCCCTTACTAACAGCCATATACAACCGATCTCTCAAAGAGGGATCTTTACCAAAAGATTGGAAAGTTGCACAGGTCACACCTATATTGAGGAAATGCAGTAGGAGTAACCCACAAAGCTACAGGCCTATTTCATTAACGTCGATTTGCAGCAGGGTTTTGGAACATATCCTGTATTCAAATATTATGAATTATACTCTAAATAATGAGAAGTGTGAAGTTGTCCACGAAAATAAATCCGTTAAACTTTGTTTACAAAATAAATCATTCAAAAGTGAAGGCTGTAAACTCCACAAAATAGCTAGGAGTTACTATTACTCCAGACTTAAATTGGAAAGAACACATAGATAATATCGTGGGAAAAGCGAACCGAGACTGCGTTTTATTGGCAGAACCCTTAAAACATGCAACGGAACTACAAAGGAAACTGCATACACTACGCTTGTCCGTCCATTGTTGGAGTATTTCAGCCCAGTGTCGGATCCTTATCATGTGGGTTTGACGGAAGTCATCGAAAGAGTCCAAAGAAGGGCAGCTCGTTTCGTATTGTCACGATACAGGGGAGACAGCGTTACGGAAATGATACAGGATCTGGGATGGGAATCATTACAACGACGACGCTTATCGCTGCGGCGTGGGCTACTTGCGAAACTCCAATCGCCAACATTCTCCTCCGAATGCGAAAATATCTTGTTGACTCCTACTTACATAGGTAAAAATGATCATCAGAATAAAATACGAGAAATCAGAGCTCGAACAGATGTTCTTTCTTCCCGCGCGGTATTGGAGAATGGAATGGGAGATAAATAGTATAATAGTGATACGATGAACCCTCTGCCAGGCACTTAAATGTGATTTGCAGATAATCCCATGTAGATGTAGGAATGAAGTGCAACACAAAACCAAAGTATTTCCAATTTAAAAGAGTTGGGCACAAGACTTCAAAAAGGACACATTATTGCTAAAAAGGCGTGAAGTTTTCGACAAATAAATAAAAAATGGCATGAAGCTCTCATCAGAATGTTTGATATATTATTGTTTCTGACAAACCAAAATGTGGCTTTATGTGTTCAGAAAGAAAAATGACATCAGTGCTAATAAAGGCAACTTTTTAGAACTGGTGCATCTACCTTCAAAGTACTACCCAGTCTTCCGAAAACATTTAGTAAGAATAAAAGGGGAACAAAATCTTATTATACGTCCTTTGCTTTCCAATTTCTAAGAAGCATTTTACTGCCAGCATAACTTAATATGGTGCTTTCGTCGCTTTAGAAGCTTCACACTGAAATTAAATAAGTCTAGTTCTTTTTGAGTGATTCTATAATTCACAGTGTGAAATTTTACTCGAAGATGTCAAGTATAATTTCTATAACGGAGAAAGAAAAGACGCTTACAGGTTTTGTCACGCAAGTAAAGGGCGTGTTTATTATGTTGCATTCAGTTACTTTTCCTTATATTTGTCGTCGCAACTTAAGAACACTTCATACCTTTGAACAAGTCTCTGTTCAAATCAGATCGCTGTAGCATTAAATCTTGAGACAAAACCCCATTACAGAGGAATGTATTATCAAGGAGTCCTTGTCGAGTTTATATGTTATATACTCAGTTTGGTTAAAAAAATACTATGAGGTTTTCAGAATTTTACTTGCGATAAAGACACTGGAAAGATGAACACGACACAAGTCCTGTCAATTTAAAATGTTATGCATTGTGTTAAGATAGCCTCCAATATCGTATAAAGGTATTTCAAAATAGTTTTAATAAATTTTGTGCCATGTTTTGCACTTATTAGTCACTACAAGGAAAGCAGTGCAACCGCTCCTAAACGAAGAAATTCCTGCCGGAAAAGCGTTCGCGTCCCGATCTGGCACAAAGTTTCGTATGTCACTATTGGGTAGTACATCTATACCTTATACAGTGGAGCTGCAAGTAAATTTCGATTTACATTATTTCGACTTTCGAGAAACACAAGGTACATGCGCGGGCCCGTCCGTTGCCCTCGACGCTATGCTCAAGATGAATTGAACCGCACTCTGCTTTGAAACGCAAAATAATCTTCGTTACATTACTATCGGTGAATGACCCCTTAATTAATTTCTTATTACGGCCACTAAGATTACAGTTTCGACTTAATTTGCTAGACATACTTGGTCACAACTGATGTGCCTCTCTGAGACCTCTCAGTAAAAACATTTACTTATTAGCACTATTACAACGTAGCACGTGGATTCCCGAGAAAGTCGTGTGAATCTACAAAAAGGAACCATATGGCCAACATGGGTGTTGTAAAACTTAATTTGGATGGTTTGAAAGTTGTTATAAAAGTGGTTATAAAAAATAAATCAACTTACTTCTGAACAACATCGACAGTCAATTACAGAAAATTGGTCAAATAATCATTTTCTTCACACCCTGCCGAACGCCCACATGACGCTGCCAGAGTTTCTTAATAGTTTCTCCAAATGTCTTGCCTAAAGGTCATTTTTTTTTTTTTTTTTTTTTTTTTTTTTTTAGTTTAAATTTTCCAGCAAAGTACTGTGGTAACATACGTGACTGGCTCCCAATATAAGCATTTCGTTGTTTCCTTTCCCTCTTCTGCTACTCGTAATTTACTCCTTGCTGTTGTTTACCTACTTGGGCATACTTTACTGTTTCTTCGTCCTCCTTCACGAAAGATTTACATGACAAAGGAAACTTTTGTGAATGGTGATATTCTCCGGAACTCATCAAAGACTGGTTTAATTCTATCCACCCCTTAAGCCTACAGAATGAAGTGTATTTTACCATGCGTAGACTTGACGTACAAGTAGTACTGACAACAAATTATTACACATTACACGTAAAAATTTTCACGCGACTTTAATCAGAATACCATAAGTTATTGGTTTGAAAGCACTGAAGGCTCTTAAATTTTGTGTTTCAATTTTCTTCTCACATGGAACGTACTTGGGATCGATCTTACACTTGTACTGTATGCGAGATAATGTAAAGGCCCAGTGTTGTACTACTAACACACACACATCTACCAAACTCTGCAGTTGTCTGTTAGAGGCCTCTGCGTGTGCCATGCCACATTGCACACTGAACTGCCGGTATGCCAGTCGGGACCGGTAGGGACGATGCAGTTGCGTTTCGTGACGTTATCTGTGTATTGCGATTTGTTGAGATCATTCGCTTGTTTTCTGCTATCTATTATAGTACAAAAAGTCAGTATAAATTTGAAAACATAATAAATCACGCAATAATGTAGATATGTAAAAAAATGACGCACATGCTTGGAATGACGTGGGCTTTTATTACTACAAAAAAAAAAAAATTGAAAATATATAAAAAATAAAAAAAATAAAAAGAAATTAAAAAATAAAAAGAAAAAATTGCTAGACGCGTGAAAGATCTCTTGAGCGCGTCGTTTGGTGATGATCGTGTGCCCAGCCGCCATTTTCGTCATGCTTGGCCTCCCAGGTACCCAAACCTCACGCCGTGCGATTATTTGCTTTGGGGTTACCTGAAGTCGCGAGTGTATCGTAATCGACTGACATCTCTAGGATGCTGATAGACAAAATCTGACGCCAGTGCCTCACCATAACTCCACACATGCTTTACATGGCTGTTCACGACATTATTTCTCGACTACAGCTACTGTCAAGGAATGATGGTGAACATAATGAGCATTTCCTGTAAAGAACGTCATCTTTGCTTTGTCCTAATTTGTTATGCTAATTATTACATTTCTGATCAGATGAAGCGCCATCTGTCGGACATTTTTGAACTTTTTTTTGTTCTAATAAAACCCCATGTCATTCCAAGCACGTGTGACAATTTTTACATCTCTCTCTACATTATTCCGTGATTTATTGAGTTTTCAAATTTATACTGACTTTTTGATCGCCCGGTATGAGCATAACTGAAAAAAGATACAGGTGTAACACTAACACACAGTGACGATGACAGGGATGATTATGACGAGCAACTCATTACAAGCGGTAAGTAACGGCAAGTGCGGGAAGAAGTTTAAAGTCGCGTCATCACGGCATTTGATGACAACACACAAGAAAAAACGTACGATGATTATCACATAAGTTATAGTCAAGACTTCTGCTTCGCTTCGCGTATGGAAGTACACACATCTGCAGTGCTCTCTAGAACGTGACTGCAGAGATTTGCAGAAAAAAGTCACCCATCAGGATATTGAGGGGTACGTACAGGTCCTGTAAGCAAACGTTCATACATATATGTTTGATCGGAACCCAAGTACATAACTTTGTACTTAACTTTACAGTGCAAGACTTTTTTCCAAATAAGTTCTTTAAAGAATCTCTGAACAGGATTTCTTCAGCTTAACGTAATATACAAAGGAAAATAATTAGGAAAAATAAATCGCAGTACCCCTATTTAATCTTGATAAACACTTAATCAATATTAGTTCGTATTTTGCTTAATTCCAAAAATAGGGGTGAGGGGCAGTAAAAAGAGGGTTGACACCGGGTGGCGGAAATCCACCCAGCGCAAGTGTTTCGGCTTCTGTCTTTCGGTTACTAGCTGTAAAATAGAGAAACATCACTACGTATTCATTTTGATTTGAGCCATTAGAAAACGGGTTATTGAAAGTATTAGACTGTGATATCAATGAATTTGTTTATAAATGAATATACTGCTACCAATAAAATGTTTTTTTTTCCTAGCACGATTCGTTTCGGAAAATAATTGCATGCGTGTTTATACATTACTGTAAGGCCAACAGACCGAAGAAACAACTGACACACCTAAAGCATCACAAATAAGACGACATAGCACAGAAAACCGCAGTTGAAAATGGAATCGTTTCCTGAAAGGCGTCGTTATAAGTAAGTTGGAAAGCGTGACTAACTGCAGCATTTTCATTTCTAAACAAACCGGTTCTTTGCGTATATATCTATTTCTATTACAGGATTGGAGGGCGCTGCTTCAACGTTCATGAATAATGACACCAGTTTCAACACTGTGTTTAAATATCTTTCCTCAAATGCAACCAGTATTGGCGCCGTGCTGCACTGTCACAACGTTTCTCAATACAATTTTGTAGATGTGTGTACCTGCGACCAGCTGGCGTCATAATACCCACTCATTCTGCGTTGTAAGAACTATCGTCAAATTCTACTACGATGCTGAAGGGAAAGGTGGAGGTAGAGATACAGCTGCGGTCGTACATGAGAGCCTCTTGGGTTCCTAGCTGAGCGTTGCCCCGACTTCCATTGGTAGCCGCTACCAGCCACGCATGTAGCGGGAGTTGTTCAGACATCTGTGGGGCCCGTGTTCGGCGGTCTCACCACAGTATTCCTTCCGCGCTTGGTCAGGGAAACCTTGTTGCTTGTCCGAGGCGTCTCTCTCTCTCTGTCTCTCCCTGTGTGTGTGTCTGTGTGTGTGTGTGTGTGTGTGTGTGTGTGAAAGCCGACCCACGCTTCCAGTAAGTAAGGACAAGGCAGGCGGTGCAGAGACTAGGACCGCCATCCGTCAGACCTGTTGATGCATCGATCACAGTAGAGGCGCAGTACGGACAGGAACAAAGCAGTCCGCTCCCTGTGATCAAGTCGTTTCGGCAAGGTTGGTCGCCTGCGGCGCACCTCGTTGCACAAGCCGTAGCAGTTCTGGGGTTGACGGTAGGGTTCGTACGTACACGATACCGTTCACAGAGTGAACTCTTTAGGCCACCTATCCGTATGGAAGTGGTAGTTCATAAACTAAATCAATGGGAAAGCAGAGACAATGGTATATCATTATTTTTATTGTACTAAATAGAAGCAGAGGAATTCGTGTAAAGTTTGTGCAAAAAAAAAAAAAAAAAAAAAAAAAAAAAAAAAAAAAAAAAAAACCGTTCGAATGTTTGTAAATCTATCGGACCAAACTGCGTGGTTATCAGTCCGTAGCTTACAAAACTATTTAAACCCAGGTAAACTAACCTAAGTACAACACACACACACACACACACACACACACACAGGGCCCAGGAAGGACTCGAACCTCCGACGGCGAGCAACCGCAAAGTTTGTGCAACGGCCGGGATTCGATCCCCGAATCTTTCTCTTACTAGGCAGACGCTTTTTCCACTGAGCCACCGCAGTCTTGTGGACGATGGGAATGCACGGACGGTCCTAACATACGTCTCCTCCGTAAGATAAACTTCAATTCTGCCTCGATGTTCCCATGTGTAACTCGTACCAATGCTGTAGAGAAGGGTTTCCCAGACTTTTTGTCACTGCGTACCACTTACCATTTTTAGATATTTCGGCGAACCACTGTAGGTCATTTCTACATCTACATCTACATACATACTCCGCAATTCACCGTAAGGTCCGTGGCGGAGGGTACACTGTACCACTACTAGGCATTTCCTTTCCTATTCCACTCCCAAATAGAACTAGGACAAAAAAAGAATGCCTATATGCCTCTGTTCGAGCACTAATTTCTGATCTTGTCATTGTGATCACTAAGCGAAATGTAAGTAGGTGGCAGCAAGATCGTACTACACTAAGCTTCAAATTCCGGCCCTCTAAATTTCCTCAACAGAAATTCACGAAAATAACGTCGTCTTTCCTCCAACGATTCCCAATTGAGTTGCTGGATCATTTCATTGACACTCGCGCATTGGTCGAACCTACCAGTAACAAACCTAGCTGCTCGCCTCTGAACTGCCCCTATGTATTCCTTTAAACTGATCTGCTTCGGGTTCCAAACACTTGAGCAATACTCAAGACGTGGTCTTACAAGCGTTTTATACGCGGTCTCCTTTACAGGTGAAGTACATCTTCCCAAAATTCTCCCAATAAACCGAAGTCGGCTGTTCGCCTTACTCACAACTGTCCTTACATGTTCGTTCCATTTCATATCGCTCTGCAATGTTACGCCTAGATATTTGAACGACGCGACAGCATCAAGAAGCTCACTACTAATGCTGTATTCGAACATTATGGGATTGTTTTTCCTACTCATGCGCATCACCTTACATTTTTTTTACATTGAGAGCTAGCTGCCATTCTTCGCACCAACTAGAAATTTTTTCTAAGTCATCCTCTATGCTATTACAATCAGTTAAAGACGACACCCTCCCATATACCAAAGCATCATCTTACTCTGTCCATCAGATCATTTATATAGATAGAAAATAATAACGGTCCTATCACACTCCCCTGGGGCACGCCTGATGATACACTCGTCTCTGATGAACACTCGCCGTCGAGAACAACGGACTGCGTTCTATTATTTAGGAAGTCTTCCAGCTAATCACAAATCTGTTAACCTAGTCCATAAACTCGTATTTTCGTTAGCAGTCTGCAGTGTGGCACCGCATCGAACGCCGTTTTGCAGTCGGGAAAAACACAATCCGCCTGTTGCCCTTCATCCAAGGCTCGCAAGATGTCATGTGAGAAAGGGCAAGCTGAGTTTCACATGAACGATGTTTCCTAAGCCAGTGCTGATTCATAGCAACAAGCTTTTCCGTTTCAAGGAAATTAACTATATCCGAATTGAGAATATGCTCCAGAATCCTACCTGAAACTGATGTCAACGATATTGGCCTGTAAGTGTGAGGGTAAGTTCTCTTTCCTTTCTTATAAACGGGAGTCACTTGCGCTTTCTTCCAATCACTAGCAACTTTGCGCCTTGAACGACCCATCAGATGGTGGGTAGGGCTCGGGAGGGGGCAGTGCAGAAGATAGAACGACAAATTACGACTGCCGCAGTGGCGAGGATTTCACAACATTACTCAGTGCTGAGAACATGCAATTGTTTTGTGTCGTGCCGATCAACTGATATGTATGGCAGAAATGTGACACACACAAGTATGATTTCGACAAGCACTTTCTTACAGATTCCTTATGTTTACTTTTTCTACCTATTTGTAGCAAATAATACGGCGGTAGAAGGAGCGTCCAGGCTTAAAAATAACTGGAAACACAATCACATATAACTCACGCAATCAAACTTCACACCATAGTTCCAGTGGTCAAAAATCAGTTTTTTGCAATATATGCTCTGTGCTTACGGACGCATACTTTCTCCGTATCACGATAACATTTAACGTAATGTCCAAGAATGCGACAGTAACAATAAACCATTCACTGCGTAATGATAACTTGAGCGGCAAACATATGTACACAGCCTAAGGTGGCAGCAGTTGCAAAGAGTCACGAAAAACGTTCCAATAACAACCAACGAGTCCCGTTTGAAATATCGCTATGTCAAAACAAGATGAATCACTCCCGGCAAAGGCAAGGAGAACTAATGAGGCATTTATGGGTAGGGATTTTATAAACCGATATTCCTGTGTCCAGCGTACTGTTCGAATAATTCCACGAAAAGTACAGTTTCCTTAACATTATACAGAAGTTATCTGTCCTTTTAAAAATAGAGTAACGTAACAGAATAATTATAATTGTTTTTTTATTATTATTATTTGTACGCGTACCACCTGAAATGACTGCGTACCACAAGCGGTACGCATACGACAGTCTGGGAACCGCTGTTGTCAAGGGTCGCGTGCGTTAGGAGAGTCCGTGAATTCGCATTATCTATAAGGCTGCGGGGGCTGAGAGACGGTGCGGCAGCTCAACGCTTTCGGTCACAAGACTTGCCGCTTTGTGTAACAAAAGAACTGAGTCAACAACGCAACTATCAACATAGATACCAACCCACATCCGCAAAGGATCGATCCACCTGAAAAAAAAATAAAAAAAAAAAATAAAAAAAAAAAAATCAATAAGACTTGGTAGAATCTGCTACGTAGTAAGCAAAAGGTCTCAGGTTCGAAACACGGTCGCGGCACAAAGTTTAATTTAATGCCTCTCCTTCTGTTCAACATGTTTCACGTACTGAGATGATATACATGTCTCACAAAGTTGAACTGAGTAGACCAGATGCAAAAGCCGCTAACTGCATCATAAGCGAAACTGAGATAATCACGAAAAATTCGACCCATCCAAACAATTAAAGTTAAAGACTTCAGAATTTTTTTCAAACCTAAGTAAAAAATAATTAATTACTTAGAATTAATGGCTGAAATCACGATTCCGTTTTGTGTGTTAAAACATTAAGTGAAATATTGACTTAGCGGTTTTTGCACCCGATTTTGCAAACTATCGAACGAATTCGAAACAAAAGTTCGGTTGCAAAACCCGCTATTAGGTGGTAGGAAGGAGAGGAGTACGGAATTTAGTTATTACCAGTATAAACGGAATACATTTTATTTTAAAGAGAAATCTGAAATTATACAAATTAATGTTCAACATTATGATTAAGATAATGCATCATAATGCTTTAGACATTGATTTCCATCTCAAGTAGTGCAAAGCCCCTTGAACGCGGCAAAAATATTTAAGTAATAAATACGTAAGCTCGCTCTGCGCATACAAGTTAGACAGCGGCTGCCTGCCGTCCGTCAATCAGCAGGCCAAGACACCTCGCAACTGGACATTCAACAGAGGGTTTAAGGGACTGATTGGTTGCATACCATACGATGTAGCACAACCGGCGTAATACGGTGTAGTTTACCCGGGAAATCTGGTGTGGCCCGTCCGTTGCCCTCGACGCTATGCTCAAGATGAATTGAACCGCACTCTGCTTTGAAACGCAAAATAATCTTCGTTACATTACTATCGGTGAATGACCCCTTAATTAATTTCTTATTACGGCCACTAAGATTACAGTTTCGACTTAATTTGCTAGACATACTTGGTCACAACTGATGTGCCTCTCTGAGACCTCTCAGTAAAAACATTTACTTATTAGCACTATTACAACGTAGCACGTGGATTCCCGAGAAAGTCGTGTGAATCTACAAAAAGGAACCATATGGCCAACATGGGTGTTGTAAAACTTAATTTGGATGGTTTGAAAGTTGTTATAAAAGTGGTTATAAAAAATAAATCAACTTACTTCTGAACAACATCGACAGTCAATTACAGAAAATTGGTGAAATAATCATTTTCTTCACACCCTGCCGAACGCCCACATGATGCTGCCAGAGTTTCTTAATAGTTTCTCCAAATGTCTTGCCTAAAGGTCATTTTTTTTTTTTTTTTTTTTTTTTTAAATCAAATGCTCAATTCTCTCTGGTGTTGCGCTGCCATAGTGAATACATGAGACTTTGCATACCATGAACCCCCCCCCCCCCCCTTCATAAGTGAAACCGCGTGAGTAATGAATTCAGAAAAGGAAGAATCTGTACAGACGAGATACTTATGCTACGACAAATTATAGATGACAGTAGGGAATTCAGAAAGAAACAAACTTCCTTTTCATTGATCGCAAAGGGTTTAAGATAATGTAAACAAACAACAATTGTGATAAATGAATGTTAATAATAAGATGTTCATCAATACACATGGTACAGGTATTTCAGTACCTCTATGATGTTTACGAGTTCGCTACGGTTGAAGCATTTCACTGCCTTCAATGGTATAACCGGACGACATTGCACGGCAATGGAAAGTGAAACTAAAGAACTATAGCCGACTTTCACTTAAAATGATGTAATCTATATCCACATCTCATATACAGATACTCTGCTAATCGCAGACGGTAACTCTTAACGACAAATAATGGATACACAGCTATCTTGTAAGATATCTATGTAAGAGTTCTATGTCTAAACGTTGACCATTTTTGGGTAATTTTATAATACAACACGTTATCTAAGAGATTCATTTATCTATGGTAAGAACTGTCTTTATTTTTCAAATATAAAATCAATAATGTCCCGGAAATTTACCAGAACATAAAACTTCCGATAAAATTTGATGGTTAAGTCTGAATATCGAATAATGTAAGAGTTCTATGCTTATTTGTTCCTAATTTTTGGGTGCTTTTTTAACAGAAACCGTTATCCAGGAGACTGATTGCTATACTGTAAGAACCGGCTTTATCTTTCAAATATAATATCAACATGGCCTCATAAAGTAACCAGAATGTAACCTACAAACTTTGGTGGATAGATCTGTATCAATACACACAGTATGGATTAAATAATGGTTCGTACTGTAGTTCACTTTGACTTAGCACTGAAATGTACCTTGTAGTTGCATTTACTCAGCATGTTACAAACTTCGTGAAAATCAAATCTATGTAATTCTTTGTTTATGAAGTAATAGTAAACAGGTTTAACTCTCTGCAGACGTATTGGTATTTTGGAAATAGTGAAGGTTTTATTGAGCGTGATACCGTGAAATTTTCAATTGAACAATCAAAACACTAGAAACTGGTTGATTAGTATAAATGTTGCCGTCATGTGTATCGTTTATCTGTAACTAACACTGCTATCAACAATAAAAATCTATTTTAATTATTGAACTAGGTGCAAGATGTAAGAGTAATTAAATCCTTTTATAACTGAAAATAGGCGACACTACTTCAAATCAAAATTAAATCTGCAAGCCAAATGTAACTGTTAACCTCATGTGCACAGTGAAACTGATGTAACAAGTATTTTCAAAGAAGGATCTAGTTACGACGAATCATAAAATCATAAAAATTTGGACGGGAAGAAAAATCATATATGTACACTGATTGTATTAGACCCTGTAAAGTGTATTTAATGGGCATCAGGGTTCCACAAAATGTGAGAAATTACTTTCTCATTTTGAATTAAGTTGATCAACTACATTCAAAAAACATGTCGCATCATTTACAGCCGAAACGATAATGAAAAAATCCTATCAGTTTCTCGATAAAGTAATAACTGAACAACATCTGTCTGAAGTTCTACAAAGTGGAAATTTTGTAGAGTCAAATCACAATTATGTGTGAATCATATCAGCAAAAAGATCCAACTAAACCCTTCAATCATGTAATCAAAGAAGATTAAATAGAAGTATCGATAATTCTTGTTCCAAATTTGTGGAATCATCAGTTAATGCATCTTCTTGGAGACTAGTTCCAACCACGGCTTCTTGCGTTCAAGGACAGACTTATTCTACTGCTTAGCTGCGCACTACAGCAATACCGCGACAATAAAAGAGCAAACCAGACAGACATGCCACTCCCACCTCTGCAACGAATACAAATTTTTCATAAAATCTGGTAAAGACTTCCTTCAATCTTTTGACTATAAAAACAAGCCAGATAAATAAAATGTCATTTCAAGTACGTAAAAGATATGGCTTTCTGTGTGTAAATCCAGTAAATAGTGTCACACAACACGAACAAAGAGAAAATTGATAGATTCACATGGCTAGGAACTAAGCTATTCCTATGTAAGACCTATAACCAACAAGACAAAATTGAGAAAAATCTCTCTAAAGCAAAGTAAGCTTAGACTCTTACATCAAAATCTTTCAAGGTATGTCCGTACCAGCATTGCTATAAGTAAGTCAATGTTGGATGCTGAAAATAAAAACTGAGATTACAGCTCAATGAAATGTAATACCCTCACGAACAGAGCAGCATAGATAGAGTTAATTTAGTAGATGTACAGTTGTTAGCCACTCCCATGAAACACAGACATTGCCGAGGTGGGGTGGCTTGCGTGCCTCAACGATACAGATAGCCGTACCGTAGGTGCAACCACAGCGGAGGGATATCTGTGGAGAGGCCAGACAAACGTGTGGTTCCTGAAGAGGGGTAGCAGCCTTTTCAGAAGTTACAGGGGCAACACTCTGGATGATTGACTGAGATGGCCTTGTAACATCAGCTAATGTGGCTTTGCCACACAGTTACTGCGAACGGCTGAAAGCAAGGGGAAACTACAGCCGTTATTTCTCCTGAGGACATGCAGCTCTACTGTATGAACATATGATGATGGCATCCTCTCGGGTAAAATATTCCGGAGGTAAAATAGTCCCCCATTCGGATCTCCGGGTGGGGACTACTCAGGAGGATGTGATCATCAGGAATGACAATACTGGCATTCTACGAGTCGGAGCGTGGAATGTTAGATCCCTTAATCGGGTAGGAAAATTAGAAAATTTAGAAAGGGTAATGGATAGGTTGAAGTTAGATATAGTGGGGATTAGTGAAGTTCGGTGGCAGGATGAACAGGATTTCTGGTCAGGTGAGTACAGGATTATAACTACAAAATCAGTCGGGGGTGACACAGGAGTAGGATTGATAATGAATAAGAAAATAGGAATGCGGGTAAACTACTATGACCAGCGCAGTGATCGCATTATCATTGTCAAGATAGATACAATGCCAACACCGACCACAGTAGTACAGGTTTATATGCCAACTAGCTCTGCCGATGATGAGGAAATCGAAGAAAGAAATTATTCAGACAATTAAGGGAGAGGAAAACTTAATTGTTATGGGAGACTAGAATGCAGTAATAGGACAAGAAAGGGAAGGGAAGATAGTAGGTGAATATGGTCTGGGCAAAAGAAATGAAAGAGGAATCCGCCTGGTAGAATTTTGCACAGAACATAATTTAGTTATAACAAACACCTGGTTCAAGAATCCCAAAAGAAGGTTGTATACATGGAAGAGACCAGGAGACACCGGGATATACCAGATTGATTTTATAATGGTAAGACATTTAACATTTTACAGTGTAAGACATACACAGGGGAAGATATAGACTCTGACCATAACTTGTTGGTTATGAACTGTAGGCTGAAACTGAAGAAACTACAAAAAGGTAGTAAAATAAGGAGATGGGACCTGGATAAATTGAAGGAACCTGGGGTTCTTAAGAATTTCAGAGGGATCTTTAGGCAACAATTGACAGAAACAGGAGAAAATAAAACAGTAGAGGAGGAATGGGTAAAATTGAGAGATGAAATAGTGAAGATAGCAGAGGACAAAATAGGTAGGAAGGCAAGACCTACAAAAAACCCTTGGATATCACAGGAGATACTAAATTTAATCGATGAAAGGAGAAAACATAAAAATTCAGTAAATGAAACGGGCAAAATGGAGTACAGACGACTAAGAAATGAGATTGACAGGAAGTGCAAAAGGCTAAGCAGGAGTGGCTAGAAGGGAAATGCAAGGATGTAGAAGAATGTATCCATGGGGGAAAAATAGGTACAGCCTACAGGAAAATAAAAGAAACATTTAGAGATAAGAAAAACAGCTCTATGAATATCAAGGACACTGATGGAAAACCAGTTCTCAGGAAAGAAGGGAAAGCTGAAAGGTGGAAAGAGTATATAGAGGGGCTCTACAAAGGAAATGAACTTCGAGACAATATTGTAGGAAGGGAAGAGGATGTAGATGAAGATGAAATAGGAGATACTATACTGAGAGAAGAATTTGACAGAGCCCTGAAAGACCTAAGTCGAAACAAGGCCCCTGGAGTAGATGATATTCCCTCAGAGCTACTGAAGTCTCTGGGAGAACCAGCCATGACAAACCTGTTTTACCTGGTGTGTAAAATGTATGAGACAGGCGAAGTACCCTCAGACTTTAAGAAAATTGTTATAATCCCCATTCCAAAGAAAGCAGGTGCAGACAGGTGTGAAAACTACAGAACCATCAGTTTAATAAGTCATGGTTGCAAAATATTAACACGAATTATATACAGAAGGATGGAAAAGCTGGTAGAAGCCGACCTCGGTGAAGATCAGTTTGGGTTCAGGAGAAATGTAGGAACACGGGAGGCAATACTCACTTTACGGCTTATCCTAGAAGATAGATTAAGAATAGGCAAAACTACATTTCTAGCTTTTGTGGATTTGGAGAAGGCTTTTTACAATGTTGATTGGAATAAACTCTTTCAAGTTCTGAAGCAAGCAGGAGTAATATATAGGGAGCGTAAAGTTATTTACAACTTGTACAAAAACCAGACAGCGGTTTTCAGAGTTGAAGGGCATGAAAGGGAGGCAGTAGTTGGAAAGGGAGTAAGACAGGGTTGTAGTCGTTCTCCATTGTTATTGAATTTGTACATTGAATGAGCTATAAAGGAAAGCAAGGAGAAATTTGGAGAAGGAATTAAAGTTCAGGGTGAAGAATTAAAAACATTGCGTTTTGCCGATGACATAGTAATTCTGTCAGATACAGCAAAGGACCTGGAAGAGCAATTGAACGGAATGGACAGTGTGCTGAAAGGTGCATATAAGATGAACATTAACAAGAGCAAAACTAGGGAAATGGAGTGCAGTGTAAGAAAATCAGGCGATGCTGAAGGAATTAGATTCGGTAACGAAGCAATAAAGGAGGTAGAGGAGTTTTGTTACTTTGGCAGTAAAAATAACAAATTATGGTCGCAGTAGAGAGGATATAAAATGCAGAATGGCAATGGGTAGAAAAGCGTTCTTGAAAAAGAGAAATTTGTTAACATCGAATATTGATTTAAGACTAAGGAAGTCCTTTCTGAAGGCATTTGTATGGAGTGTTGCCTTGTATGGGAGTGAGACATGGACGATAAACAGTGCGGACAGGAAGAGGATTGAGACTTTTGAAATATGGTGCTACAGAAGAATGCTGAAGATTACGTGGGTGGATCGCGTAACCCATGAGGAGGTACTGAACAGAATTGGGGAGAAAAGAAATTTCTGGCATACCTTGACTTAAAGAAGGGATACATTGGTAGGACGCAATCTTAGACATCAAGGAATTGTGAATTTATCGTGGAGGGAAGTGTGTGGGATAAAAATCGCAGAGGTAGGCCAAGAGATGGATACGGTAAGCAGATTCAGACAGATATAGGTTGCCGTTCTTATGTGGAGATGAAGAGGCTTGCTCAGGATAGGGTATTGTGGAGAGCTGCATCAAACCAGTCTCCGGACTGAAGACCACAACAACAAACAGTTGTTAGGAAAAAATAAAATAATTTTACATAAATCGCAGAGTTCAAGAATGTAAACAAAATGTGTATACCATCTGTTGAGAACAGAAGAGACAAGCGTACCATAATGATTTTGGTTGTGTGTACAGCAAGATAAAATATGCATCTGAAGGCCTGCATAGAGGCGGAAGGAGAAAATGTAGATGGGGCTGAGGAAAGGCAAAATAATGATAGAAGGAGAAGTGATAGGTGCTCGATAACACATGTGATCATACCGGACACACACACACACACACACACACACACACAAACACACACACACGGGATTACAACTTTAGTATCAAAAAGTGGAAAATGGACAAGTTGCTGTACAAAGCAAGGTATATAAGTAGTGCCTTTCGGAAGCATGTCCAAATGGATATAACCCAAAGAACGGACACCATATTTATAAAAACATATAAATAATTTCTAACTAAGAAATCACGGTCGAAGCTGATAATGTGATTGTTCAGGGAAAGACATAAGGAATCTGATAACATATTTTATGATAATGTTGTTCTCACTATGTAATTAGGACAAAGGTATAATAAACACTCAGTGGCACCTAAAGACATCTCTGTTCAGTCAAGCGTAGAACTAAGATACTCTGACTGGTTTTAGATTCCTCAGTTATCTATAGGTAATGACGAAAAGGTTGAGTTTTATTTGCCGCAATGGAGTGCTTAATATAGAGAACATTGGGTTCTCGAAAGTTTAACCTTTTAAATAGTTCAAGACATACAAAAACAAATTTTTGCATTAGGCCTGAAGACTTCTTCAACCACATATGTCACAAATTTTCGAGAACAGACAAGAAGGTACTGTGCACCGTGAGAGTTGTCCATAGCGTATCAACCTAGTGATATGGAAACAACAACATGACATTGTTAAAACAATTACGGAGCAATTTCTCCCGGTTAATGGAACTAGGCTAAATTTAATTCGATACCGCGTTGCGTGCTAGCGTTTGGGGCCATCTTCTGAGTTATCTGAGGTTAGTGGTAAGAAATTAGACTAATAACTTTATGGACATTTACATACAAAGTACTTGTATCTCAGGAAAATGCTTCCACTTATACAGGTAATCACAACGGATCGTTGTGAAGAGAAAGTAATTATTGTACAAATTTCAATTTCAGTGTAATTATTTGAAGCAGAATCAGAATTCAGAGAGGAAGTTCGTCTTAGACGTGGGTTTTCTTCCTGTCAAGGAATGCAGTAAAAATGTCTAGGTTTTGCGTAATTTCGAAAGGGCATCTCTTCTTGCACTACCTTTAACTGATGCAGTCCAGTTTTTACATTTTAACATCTAACTGGACAGTAAATTAAGTTCCTAATAATGATCGTCATGTAATTATTAGCGAGATCAAAATGGCATTTCTAAGTGAGGCCTTGCGCATTTACTTACATTCTGTGTAAGCTCACTCATTGGGGAATGAAAAGATATCTCTTTACTTACGTACAGTGCAGCGGTACTGTTAGACCACTTCATTACCTTTTCCTGTCATTTTTTTTATTCATTTTATTAATGGCTACAGGATAAATGAGTCCTTTATTACGGATAAGCTAAAAGACCATTTTGGTCTATATTTTGTTGTAGTTCAGATTAGGATAGGGGCCAGTGGACGCGAAAATGCTATAAATAAAGAAAATTCGAGGAGGCAGGCTCCACAGCTTCCATTTCCTCTCCCATGTGTGTGAACGGATAACTGTGGCAGAGGTGGTATGAAAACAGAGTTTGTAGCGGGTTAGCAGTAGCAGATAGTTCCATGTACGATAGCCAACCTTTGCTTTCTCAGAGAACAACAGATATTTTCTTGTGCCATGTTTGGCAGAGTTAGCTGAGACCTGGAGCATAGCAGACGTGAATATTTTAGGTCTCATGTGAGTATAGAAATGCGCTTATTTGCTGCAACTATCGTCGTTCCATCGCGAAATTAAGTGTGGGGTGCAAATGTGTGTATTTTTAATGCAGAGATTAAGTCTATTGTAGGATTTGAAATTGTTACGGATTTTTAGTGGGACTTGAGCCATCAGCTTCAGGCCTGCAATTTAATTTATGAGTGAATATCAGGGGGAAATGTTTCATTATCAAGTGCGTGTGTTTGTGTTTCAATATAAGTGACGATGTCTGTGGTAGAATTTTCCTTATTTGTAACGAGCATGCTGAACACGCGTTCCCGCGTTTTCCAGTTTTCTATGAATCTACAATGCCCGGTAATAGCTAAACATAACCTTCAGTGAGCTTTCATAACGTTGCTAAACTAATCATATTCACGGAATGTATGGCGTAAACTACGAATGGGTAAAGCTGAAAATGTGTTCCCAGCCGGAATCTGAACCCGGGTCTCCTGTTTCTAGGCAGTTGCGCTGACCCCTACAGCATTGGGGACACAGCGATCACTGCATCAGCAATGGATTAATCAAGCACGCCTTCCATCAGATACAAATTCTCAACCTCACCCTGCCCACTATTACTCAAACTCGTAGTTATTTAAACCGATTCCTGTATGGAAGGGCCAAGGAGTGCCTCCGCACTGAAGAAAGGATCATTGTCCGTCATCGGCAAATTGTATCTATCTATACTTATAAGACGCATTTGTTGATTGTCTGTCTGTTCTCTTATAACTCAAGATCCAGAAAACCAAATAACGTGAATTTTTATATGCGTACACAAAATTACATAGGGAAGGTTCTTAAACAGGTTTCATTCCTTTTTTCTTTATTTCTTTTTGGAAAACCAACCGGAAAATTTGAGAAAAAGTGAAAGTGCTTTTTCAATGTCCGTGAAAATCAACTGACCTTCAAAACAAAAGGAAGGGCACTGTCTACATAAAATGTCGTTCAGTGCATGATGGAGGGTACTAATGGATTTCGCCAATATCGACAGTTTTGCTCCGATCTTGATCTGCGTGAAATTTTTTACACTTGACCTTGAAAACAAGATGAAGATTACTGTCTAAAAAGAAAGAGAAAAAAAAAAAAATTGTACGGTACTTTACTTATACGCTTCGATTGCAATCTCTATACGTATAAAACGCATTTGTTCTGTTTGGCCAAATATGTAGTTTGTCATTAAAATTCACATGTATTCTACATGTGGCACAAGTCACGCCTAGTCCATGATATATCTTGCATCGGGAAGTACATTATCTTAATGTCTTTCAATACAAATATCAGTAGAGCTTGCAGTATTCATTTTGTAGAGGATCGTGCATGGAACGTGTGTGTATGAATAATGTTTGATTGGAGAAACTTTTCCCTTGTACCCCTTTCCCCCAATATAGGGTTTTCCACGGCACAGACTGATACAGATTAGTGTGACCAGTAATATTTAATTTAATATCTAGACAGACGGCAAGAATAAGCAACCATTCTGTTCATTCTATTACGTGATTTTGCCGATGTGTTAGCAGCAATAAATAGAGTAAATACATTTCATTTCTCCCCATACTGTTATTCCTTTCTTATCTTCGCTCATTCCTTTTTGCCCTACTGATGAGTTAATCAAATGTATGAGGGTGCAATTGAATGTGTGGCGGCGATTCAAAGTGGAAGTACAACGGTCCCGACTAAATTGAAACCAGGAGCTACGACTTTGAACTAACGTTATCCGTTCCACAATAAAATTAGTGGACAATTAAAACATTGTAAGTCAGGGTCAACCAATTTATCATTCAAATGATTCCGAATGGTGACTACCGGTCAGGGGAGGTACATGTTAACGCCCTGGTAAAGTGGCAGTGTAAATATGAGAATAAAACAGATAATCTTGCTCACAGGATGTTAAAGAAATGACTTTCGGCTTTCAACAGGTGAAAAGTCCTTTCGTCTGACTTATGACTAACAAATATTTTATATTAATGAGCGCATTGTCTTCTATTGTTTGTATTTACCGATATTTGATTCGTCCATTACAACGTAGTCACTGAGCAGTGTATCCTTTCATATGTGAGAGTTACAACATGTTAAATACACATGTTAGCATACTTAGCTGCATCCTACAGTTACAGAACCAAAACCATGATTGATAAAACCGATAATTATACGCACTGTAGCAGGCCTCACAGGATTCGAAACCAGAAACTAGAATAATTACCAGTAGATAGTTTTACTCTAAGATTCACAACTACTGCGTCTCCAATCAAATTCTCTGTAAAGGTTCCTCTCAAATTAAAATTTAATAAATGTGTCTTCGTTATTTGTCTGCGAGTATATGGGGAAATGTATGTAACGTCTGTGACGTTTGTATTTGTATGTCTCTGAGAAGAACTGTTCTGTATTTTCACGACGTCACTCGCCTTTCGTTTCTCATGCGATAAACATTGTACATGTTTCTGTATGTGTAATAATATTTACCGGCCACCCTAGGCATTCTTTTGTAGATGTTAAACATGAATAATTCACACTATAATGTGCAGTTATTTGAAGTGCAATGTGTGCCGAGCAAGCCGTTTGCATCCATAATATTCCCAATAATTTACCTTCATGAAACAATCTAGCTTATCTAGGCTCTATGAACATTGACCACAGAAATTCTCAATACGTTAACAGAAAAAAATTGTAGCAGTTAAAGTGTCGATAGGTTTTTGATATTTCGCTATCTTACGCTGTGGGGTTTCACTGCGTAGCAAATTTTCTCGTGGCGTCAATTGTGTTCGCATCATTAAATTTCTACAGGAATGATTTTTAAAACCCAGTGAAATATATTTATCAGACTTTATGCTGTAAACTAAATATGACAAGTAAGAACTCGTGGTCCCAGAACGTATTATAGCCATTCTTACAACCTAAAATGTAGTCGTGCAAAGCTCAAATTAAAAACATATCAGCCAATATACATTATAGTACTCTTTTTGCTAATGTACGCAATGAAATCATCATAGCCCTATTGCTACCTTTCTTTGTGTAATTTTACACTTTGAAATTGGCTACGTCGACCGTTATTTACGCTATAGTGGCATGCTTCACAAGTCTGCTTTCTACCTCAAACTTATTCTGCAAATAAATAATATTAACTATGACTTATGCAATAGCTGTAATCAATAATTTTTAAAATACCAAGAAATATTGAAGATCTAAAGGAATAATTTATAAAAGGTTTGACGAGTGGATATTTATTTCTGTTAGTAATAAAACTGCCAAATAGCATTGTGAAATCTCTGTGAAATTAACATTTGAAGGTTCAATACTACTCACCCACTGATTACAGATGCAGCAATTTTCCAATAATTAGAAATATACGTTTTATTAATTAGAGGAACTACAGAACACAGTTTTTATCCATACAGCAGTGAACACAGTTAGCTCATAGGATATGCTAATTATATTTGTAATAAATATTATTAAAATAGTTATTATAATTGTTAAATATTACTGTTTGGAGTTGTATTTAAAATATGTGAATATTTATAAAAGCACGTTGCACCGATTTCACCGATTTATATTACTTACGTCATTTAAAAATTACTCCTTCTGAAAGAAAATCATATTTGAGGAGCATTGAGGTCCTGGCAGGTTATGTAGAAATTTGAACCTGAACTTGTGTTTTGTTGAAATTTTTGCATATGTGGTGGCAGTGTTAGTTGCGAGAGAGAGTATCTTAACTATTTTTATTCGTTAAAAAAGAATGACATAAAAATAACACCTTCTTCTACCACTCACACTCTACTGCAGTGATATGAAAAAAATTGAAGTCTATTCCTCAAAAAATGTTGGTATAATTGTTGGTATAATATATTTACTGAATTTTACGTCAGTACTGAAAGCAGATAACACATGAGAACACGCACTCTCTGGCACCATTCTGCAGAGTGAGCTGTCGTCCCCGTCGGAGGTTAGAGTTCTCCCTCGGGCATGTGTGTATAATTGTGTATGTGTGTGTGTGTGTGTGTGTGTGTTTTGTTCTTAACATAATTTATGTAATTTGAACATTTATGCCTGTCAAGATTACAATATAGAGTAGGGATGCACAATAGTCGTGTTATTTCGTTATTATCTTAGTAAAAATTTAAACGTAAACGTACGTGAAATACGAGAAAAGATGAAGTAATAAAGATGGCATAACAAATTTTTTGCTTCACACTGGTATTTATAACTACAAGTGTCTTGTAAAAAGAGAATAATTAAAAAAAGAAAAGAAAAACATTTATGTGGCGAAGAGTGATATTTTAGGACTTACTTGGTTCATTTGAAAAGTGCCCGAAAGGTCTAAATCCCATAATAAAAATGGAAAAGCTTTGCTTCTGTATAACTGTGACTGGCGATAAAAAAAACTTAAATAATCAGTTGATGCCTACATCACTCAACGTGCTGAAAACAAGTATATAAAAAGGATTTTGTATTACCTTGTATTTTCTATTGAATTTCTTGGTATTTTCTTCCAATAATCCAATAAAGATGTATAAAGAAAGAGACCACTCACTGGACAGCAGAAGCATAGAGATGTAGGTACACAGATAAAAGCTTCAGAATTACTAGTTTTTCAAGTGATAGTACAAAAAACACTCACCATCGCGCTCATGCACCAGCACAAGTACGTACACGCACGCACACACACACGCACACACACACACACACACACACACACAATCACCAACAGACCTATTTGCATATATGGTGCCGGCAGGACAGTGGACAGTGCATTCAGAAAGTGGACTACATCTGAGTGTGGGTGTTTTGAAATGGGGTGGATTGGGTAAAGGTGAGAAAGGCGTGAAGCAGGAAGAGGTTTGCATCTGTGTGACCTGCGGCTCGAGACATGAGGGTCGACGGCTGCGACGAGTGGCCAGCTAGAAATGTGGAAGGGTGGCAGGTATACAGGCAGTGAACATGTTGAACAGGTGAATGCGACGATGGATAACAGCGTATAATCACTATATTGTAAGGACAGAAATTGGGGGAGAAGGATAGGGCAGTAAAAGGGGACAATTGTGGACGTATTTTTTGGAAACAGAATGTTACTGGAGTCTGAAGGCATGTGAAATTCGGGAGAGGAGGATACGTTGTGAGGACAGCTGCCAAATGATTAGAGAAGCTCTCGGTGGAGGGTTGAAGCGAGATGGCCCAGGTTGTGAAGCATCTTAGTTGTGCTCAGCTGTATGCCACAGTGTGGTTCACCATCTCTTGACCACAGTCTGGAGGTGGCCGTCCCTTCTGGTAGACACGTGGGGCTTTGTCAACTGAAATAAATCTCTGTACCGTGATTGCAGCTATGTTGTTATTTTCTATCTATATAAATTGTGTGATGGACAGATTAACTTGTAATTTCCGGCTGTTTGCTGATGATGCTGTGGTGCATTGGAGGGTATCGTCTTTAGCTGATTGTAATAGCATACAAGATGACATAGACAAAATTTGTTGTTGGTGCGAAAAATGGCAGCTAGCTCTCAATGTAGAAAACTGTATGGTGATGCGCATGAGTAGGAAACACAATCCCATAATGTTCGAATACAGCACTAGTAGTGAGCCTCTTAATATTGTCGCGTCGTTCAAATATCTAAGCGATATGAAATGGAACCAACATGTAAGGACAGTTGTGAGTAAGGCGAACAGCCGACTTCGGTTAATTGGGATAATTTTGGGAAGATATACTTCATCTGTATAGGAGACCGCGTATAAAACGCTTGTACGACAACGTCTTGAGTATTGTTCAAGTGTTTGGGACCAGCAAAAGATCAGTTTAAAGGAAGACAATTTAAAGACGAGCAGCTAGGTTTGTTGCTGGTAGGTTCGACCAATGCGCGAGTGTCACGGAAATGCTCCGGAAACTCAATAGGAGATTGCTGGAGGAAAGACGACGTTCTTTCCGTGAGTTTCTGTTGAGGAAATTTAGAGGGCCGGAATTTGAAGCCGAGTGTAGTACGATCTTGCTGCCGCCTACTTACATTTCGCGTACTGATCGCAAAGACAAGATAAGAGAAATTAGGGCTCGTACAGAGGCATATAGGCATTTTTTTCCTAGTTCTATTTGGGAGTGGAATAGGAAAGGAAATGCCTAGTGGTGGTACAGTGTACCCTCCGCCACGCACCTTACGATGTATTGCGGAGTATGTATGCAGATGTAGATGTAGATGAAGTGGTGGCCTTTCGATGGATGCAGATAGTGCGGGATAAGACGTGATAAGGCTAGAGTAGAAAGTGCTGTGTGGCAAGATCATAAGTTTATTTTTCTGACCTACAGATCAGTTACACAACACGGTTTTGAGGAAATCTAATGTTTGTAACTCAATAATTCCCTGCATTGATTAATGCGGATAGTATAAGTAAGCGTAGTGTTGCAATGACTGACATAGATATTCATCAGCCGCGGCAGAATAGCCGTGCGCACTAAGGCGCACAGCTGGGGCGCGTGCTGCCGTCGCCGTCGGAGGTTCGAATCCTCCCTTGGGAATGGGCGTTTTCCTCAGCTTAAGTTACTTTAAGTTAGTGTAAGTAGGGACTAATGACCGACTAGTGAAGTCCCTTAGATTTACAAACATTTGAACATTTGATATTCATCCCTTCGGGTGGAACAAATGTTCAAATGTTTTTAAATCTATAGGACTTAAATACTGTGGTCATCAGTCCCATGACTTACAAACTACTTAAGGTAAACGCAGGCGTAGGATTTCGCGGCTGTTGTCACTTTCAATGAAGTTCTGTAGGGTGTTAGACCGCTCTATCATCGTGTAAAACCAGCCGACGTTTCGGCCACTATTACAAGACACATTCTTCAGGGTTTCGTCTGACTTAAACTAATTTATATTAAGGACAACAAATACACCCATGCCCGAGGGAGGACTCGAACCTCCGAGTCGAGCAGCGGCGCAATCCGCTGCTGGGCGTCTAGGTAGGCGTTCACTCCATCGTCGCCCTTCGGTTGGAGTCTTTATACTACGGCTGAAGATTCCATGGAGAAAGCGGTGGTAACTTTAGTCACTAATCATAAGCACAGAATGAAAAAATTCTTACAGAAATGTTGATACAAAATGGATACGGGCACATTACGCTAAGCGTTTGAGACCTTTGAATGTCCATAAAACCCAAGAAGAATAGGTTTCAATTTTCGTGAAAATCTTGCTGAAACACAAAGATGTTAAGAGGCGAAGCATTGATCCTTATCACCACTTTCTTTGTGTCTTTACTAAAATGTTCAAATGTTTGTAAAGTTTATGGGACTTAACTACTGGGTCATCAGGCCCTAAACTTACAAACTACTTATGAACTACTTACGACCTAGGACGGCACAAATATCCATGCCCGAGGGGGGATTCGAACCCCCGACCGTACTGGCCGTGCAGACCGTGACTGAAGCGTCTCAGTCCCCTCGGCCACCGCGGCCGGCGTGTCTTTACTGAACGTCTGGTAAATTTTCTGACTCAGCACACAGTACAACTTATCACGATAGTCTTCCAGAATTAGGAAAAACCACCGTCTAATGCTCCTGCGGAAACTTATATAGTGCAGCCCTCTCTTTCACAGATATTCGATATTTATCCGTTCAGAACGACCTTTCTAGCATCTCGAAAAGTTACAGATATCATTTTATCTTCTGAATCCATGGAAAGTAGTAGAATAACTTTTTTGTTCGAAGCAATAATTGTAGATACATAGCGTGTGTTCAGTGGTGTGGTATGGTATTGTTCTGAGTGCGTGTGTGTCTATGTGTGTGTGTTAGACTACTTGAGCAGCATTTAAATGAAACTCATTTAAATAATTTCCATCATCTAATACTATATGAAAAAAGTGCGATAACCTTAAAAGGAAGAAGTCGCTCATTTGCGGGAGATAATCATTTTAAAATAAAGTTTTACTTTTGGTGGAAGAAAATTGTCAAACTACGATAGTGAGTTTCATTCTCTCTTTAATGGCAGAAAAAAAAAAATGCTATAAGGACTGTGTGATTACCACTGGATGAGAAAGGAATTTGTTTTTATCGTTCTAGTACTATTGCTATTGAAATGTTTTAGATTTTCCATCAATAGTTTTCCAGTCATATGTATTAAATGCAAACTTATTCATCTTCTTTGTATCATAGAATCATCACCCAAAGTCCCCTGGAGTAGACGACATTCAGGACTACTGAAGCCTTTGGGACAGACAGCCCTGATAAAACTATTTCTCCTGGAGCGTAACATGTATAAGACAGGCAAAGTACTCTCACACTTCAAGAAAAATGAAGTAATCCCCGATGCAAAGAAGGTAGGCGCATATGGTTCATCGAACCACCTTTATACTATTTATCTCCCATTCCATTCTCAAATGGAGCACGGGAAGAATGAAAAACTGAATTTCTCCGTGAGAGCTCTGATGTCTCGTATTTTATTCTGACGATCATTTCTATCTATATAAGTGGGATTCAACAATATATTTTCGCGTTTGGAGAAGATTTTTGGCGATTGGAGTTTCGTAAGGAAGCCACGCCACAGCGATAAACGCCGATGATGTAATGATTTCCATCCCAGATCCTGTATCGTTTTCGTGTCGTTGTCTCTCCTGTAGCGTGAGAATAAAAAAGGACGAGTTGTCACGATTACGGCTTCTCTACCGTCTTTAAAAATGAAAGTAGCATTCTTTCATTTAAGCAGAGTTATTCTTTAATAGATGTTTAAAGGACGGTTTGCTTTTTATTGCAAAATGCGATTAGGTCGAAAACGTTCATGTAAGAGAATACGGCATTATAAGCAACGGCGAGTTCAAAATTTAAAAAATCACGCTGATCCTCAATCTGCTCTGATATCAGAAAAAGAAAATCACAGTTCCTTTTACTACTTTTACAAGCGAAAGGTCAGTAATAGTAATTTACATTAGTGTGTTCATGGCCTCGTAGATGTGTCCAATGCGTTTGTGATTTGCGTTTATTTTTCACTGTAAAAATAGTGTCAATCTAAAGCGAATAGCAACGATAATAAGTAATACTTTTACTATCGTTCAAGACATTCGCCGAGATCTTGCCATAATAGTATAGCCCTGTTACGGACATGACAAATAACATGAATGAACTTGTCACAGTTTGTGTGCGACCGGGCGTGTGTGTGTGTGTGTGTGTGTGTGTGTGTGTGTGTGTGTGTGTTTCTATGGGACAAATTCACCCTGGTGTAATACATCAAAGAACAAATGTTCAAATGTTTGTTACGCTTATGGGACTAAACTCGGGGTCATCAGTCCCTAAACTAACAAATTACTTATATAGGGTGTCCCAGCTATCTTGTCCACCCAAAATATCTCTGGAACAATAACAGCTACTGGAAAACGACTTTCACCGGTATCAATGTACGGCTGGAGCCCATGAACGTACATGTTTAGAAACATTCTAAAACGAAAGCAAATGTGTTTCTTAACACAAACTTATGTTTTTTTAATGGAAACCCTGTATTTTTTCATCACGAATCCATAGCATGACAAATCACATAAACAATGGCGTTGATTGCATTGCAATATTCCAATTACATCCCGAGATATTCCGACGCGAAGTTGACGGTTGAAATATGCGGAACGCGCGGATAGCGCACGTCCTGAGGCTCAGGCGAGAACCCCATGCTGCTCAGGACGTGAGCTAGCCGCGCGTTCCGCGTATTGCAAACACATTGGGGGTGAAAGAAAATTTCGTAATGATAACAATTTGCCGATTCTAAATTTTTTAGTGAATGTGCATTACATCTCAACTTGAACCATCCCTCTCATTAATGGATGAGAAGAGGTGCGTCATATGCTCTCTGCTACCGACACCCATGAGCCGCTGAAGTCGAGACTATACCCATATTCGCCAGAGAAGCAGGTGTGACACACGTCGCCGCAGCCGACAAGTGCAACAACCACACCGGCACCGTATAAACTCAGAGCGTAACTTGAAGTGATGGATGGCGGCGGTCCTGAGGTTGGTGAGAGGGTAGAGAAAGGAATGGGGTGGAGGGATGGGGGAGGAGAAAACGACCACGGCAACAGGCAACATCGTGGCAGTGCTGCCAACGCTGTGCAAGCACGTACTTCCACACACCTGTAACTGTTAGGAAACTTCGGCATCACCTTAGAGAGGGGCCAACACACGTGAGATTAAGACAGATTAATTGGTGCTAAGTTACTCTCGAGGAGCCTGAGGAATCGCTCTCCTTGAGAAAATCCTTTCGAAGTACCAAAAGATCAGATCACAAACTTAGTATGTTTCATTAAGTGTAAATATTCTACACGAAGTAGCCGACCTATCTTACAATTTTAAATCGTATTGCTGTGTTTGCCTATGGGGGCTATTCCTACAAGTCTTAACATCCATTAGCCAATGCGAAATTTACAACTTGCAGACACAAATGAAATGTGTGACTGTTCATAACCCAACACTTTGCTTTTGCTTCCCTATATGTATACGACCAAAGCCATAGAAACAGTCCAGCGACTTTCACACACCTCCGGTGATCCACCTTTCAATTAGATTTTCATGAATTTATTTCTAACTACATTTCAATTGTCATCTACGTACACACTTGTTTCTTAAATATCTATCTCATGTAGTTTTTTACTTGTGCTTCTCTATATTTCGCGATAAACTTCTTCACTGAACCCGATTTCGTCCATCCCAAGCTCCATCTATCCTCAGCAAATTCGTATTTGCCCCTACAAATTTCAATTTCCTGCCTTACCTTATTTTATATGTCAGGTATTACTGGAAAATTGTCGTTATAACCTGACAGTTAAAAAGAAGAATTATTAACCAGCAATGCTAAAATTAGAGACGGGATGGGATGCAGATGGAAAGATACTTTATGCCCAACTTCTAAAAATTAATTTATAATACTGGGAAGAGAAATACGGAAAACTGGATTTTAATTAATAATTTAATCAAACAATATGTAATGTAACATAATCACTTCATTTTTTGTTAATGTTCGTTGTAATCTATAGGCTACGTAACAGATATAAATAGAAACCTCAAAGAATAGTAGGCTATGATTGTAATCTTCATTTATCCTTGGAATGATAATAGTATAAAAAGAATAGCATCTCCGTTGTCGCTCTCTTGTCTGGCATTGTTCTGATCGGAATTATTACTATTGAGCATCATTAACTATTGTCATATTAATTGTACAAAATCTACTGATAAAATGGAAACTCAAGTACGCATTATCTGCTTTCTCTTCTTATTAATAAATCTCTTGAGTCAAAATTAATTTCAGTAATTCTTTTATTCATTTAATTATTTTACCAGTTCCTTCTATCAATGATCATGCTGTTTTCAGTTAAAGCTAACTATTACGACTTTGGATGCTTCGGGTATTAGATATATTGAAATTATGCATCTCGAAAAAATGTTCAAATGTTTGTATAGCTTATGGGACTTAACTACAGGGTCATCAGTCCCTAAACTTACAAACTACTTATGAACTAACTACTACTAAGGACGGCACAAATATCCATGCCCGAGGGGGGATTCGAACCCCCGACCGTAGTGGCCGTGCAGACCGTGACTGGAGCGCCTCAGTCCCCTCGGCCACCGCGGTCGGCTATGCATCTCGTGTAGCTTGCTAGTGCATCTTTGAAATTATTCATGTTTAAAAAAAAAATTTATTGGCATAGAACCTGCGATCACTTATACGTAAAGAACGGTCCAAAGTCTGATCAACCGATGGTACGTATCGTTTATTACTATTCTTTCATTCATTAAATCACTTTGATGAAAATTATGCTACACAGGGATCGAATCTAAATATTCCGAACCTCCATCCAATGTCGGCGAATAGTTACACGGTTTACAAATAATTTTTATTACAGCTCATCAACGAGATTTTCTACACCGCTGTGAAAGCTAACTATTCGACGAATTCTGTAAAGTGCTTGTTCTGCAAAATACTATAATCTTTTAAATGTTTGGCCGATGAAATTCTTTCCATTTTTTTAATTACCGGTTCATATAAACTATAGGTTTCATTACTACTTATTTTGAAAAACCTTTCAATTACTTTAGTGCGGCCTATTTTTTCCACCCAAAATAGTCAGGCAAGCAATAACACTATAGCACTCATTGTTGTCTTTTGGTATTTCTACGTATATGTACTCGTACATTTTATGACATAGAACATGTTGTTACTATAAATGAAACAGAATTATTTTTTCGCCTTTTAAAGGATGAGTGTAACATCTCTTCCTCCCAGCGTAGGGCACAACAAAGGTCGAAGGATGTCGTCTCTATACTTCTGTCCAGTCAAGGCGCCGTTCTGAACTACAAAGAGGTCCTTACGTACGCCAATACTGATTCCTGCCTACTCTATTCGTTCACCACCTTGATTTGGTGATACTTCCTGCACACACATAGGATTGTTCCACGTTTACTCCAGGTGAGGGAACGACGATTGCCCGGCTGAGCCCAAAATCGTGACTCATCTGTGAACAGAAACCGACGCTAATCGTTACAAATCCAATCCTGATGCTCCTCCGCCCAGTTTCTGCGGCCTAAGAGATGTCGTTTTAATGGGACGCACAACGTAGGCTTCCGTGCGTATAGGCTACATTACGTAACCAAAGCGAGTTCGTACTGTTTGTGTTGATATTGCGCGTCCTGTTGCTACCTCGAGGGGACGTTGCAGCTGAGTTGTATTCAGCCTCCTGACTCGACTGGCTGTTAACCAGAGATAACGGTCATCTGTTGCTAATGTTATCCGTGGACGGCCTTGGCCCTGCCTTCTTTTAACGGTTCCTTTTCTCCGAAATCGCGCCCAGGTCCTGGAAATAACACTTTGGGACACACCGATATCTGCAGCCATCTCCCTCTGCGTCTATCCCGCTTCCAACCTTCCTATGCCTCTCTATGCCATTGCTTGGAACAAGTCACGTTGTTGTTGCATTGCACTACCTGGCCACTACACCATCTGACCGTAACGTCTTGTTTAAATCGTTTGGTAGTGTAAACACAAGTCAACATTGATACCCTCTGCAGGAATTTTATTGCCGCTATCTCGGTTGCAGTAATGGCGTTTCCTTCACTCTGTAGAACCGACAAAAGAAACATCGAAACGTTTTAGTTCATCCAGCCGATGTCAATACTCCATAAACTAGATATCGCAACTGATCCACTAACTGTTTTGACCAGTATGTATTACCATGTCAATTTGTTCCTTAATACTATGTCAAAATAAATAAATAAATAAATAAAATAAAATAAAATCTTTCATTTAAACCCGTAAAGAGTGGGGGAGGCAACCAGGTCTTGTAGATTATTAAATGGTTAAAACTCGATATGACAATATTTAATTCCTGCGTTGTGTATTTATTGCTATTTGGACACACCTACTAAGTTCAGTAAATAAAATTTTAGAAAGGAAATGTATTCTAGGTTATGATCTGCAGGTGATTATACTACTAATAAGTGATTTTAATAGCTGAAGCTCTTTTCCTGTATTTTCCTGGACTCCATTTGATAGAGGTCTGGTAATATGACGGAGTATTTATTATCCTAAAGTTTTGACCAACAATCATCACTATCAATACGTCCTGTCGTAGACAACGATGTGGATATTCAACTTTTAATATTTAGGATGAGCAGCACAGGAACGAGCAGTATATAAGGAAACATTATATCCAGAGTTTCTCATTCAGAAATCGTATTTTAAGTTTTTTTTTTTTTTTTTTTTTTTTTTTTTTTTTTTTTTTTTTTTTTTCGAATCGGAAATCGTTCCATATACCGGTATATATGGAGAGGAAACGTCTACCAGCACTCGTCGGGAATCGAATGAGGCTGCGTTGTCATCTATAGAGAATGAATTGCTTATCGCCATCCTACAACTCATATGAACGGTAGAAACACTCAACAACACCTCATTTCAGTAAGGCGTTAGATACTGTGTTGGATACCTTTAACGGAGGTATGAGTATAGACGATAGGTTTCCAGATATTTGAGCGGCTAGAAGGTTTCCAGGAAAGTGCGATAGGTCCGCTATTCTTTTCTGGTACTATACATTATCTGATACACATTATAGCAATCTGCAGCATTTTATTTTATTTCAATTTTTTTAGGACTAGGGGAAGGTTTGTCGTTCAGTAAATGTAGGGAGATATTTAGACTAAATTTATAATTCATGTCATGAGTGGCTTTAGCTTTAAATGTATAAAAGTGGACGTTAAGTCAGATTAGCAGGAAAACAAGTTCCGTAATGGTGGAATGCAGCATTAGTATCATACTGCTTGACACATTCCCATCAGAAGAAAGGAGAGCGTAAATTTTGGTTGTTTATCAATGAGGGTAATACCTGGTTAAATTTTATTCATATTTCTTCCTTAGGACGATATAAGCACTGTACATAGAAAAAAACTTCAATATACTCTGTAATGACATATATGCATCACATTAAAGTAACCTAATAAAAGCCTTTTCTGTAAAGAATTTATGCGTATTCATTTTCTATTACCCGTACATTGTAAAAAGACCATTTACTTGAAATTTAACTGAGATAATATGTTAACATTTGCAAATAATCAGGTTTTTTTCCTTTACAAGTACCTGCAGTTATTTATCATGAGTTTTGTATCTCACTCGACAGAGCTACTAATTTCTCATATTAGTCGTTATTTTCAAATTCTGCTTATTTACTTAACTTCATTCATGGGTCTCTATATCATTTGGGGGATATTTCATAAATTGAGAATTTTTAGTCAACAGTAAAAATGGTTTTTATATGGAAAAATAAGACTCAGATCGCGCTCCTTTCCCTACATTTACACTCATAAGAAATATGTAACTTTTCCTGTGGTTTTTGTGGCAGTTACGTTATTTTTTGTTTATATTTTGTCCTGTGATGAGGTTTAGAAGTTTCAAACTTGCATGCACTGAAGTGCGATTTGCAGATTAATTATGTTGATATAGCTGTGTATTCGTTTTGCTAAAGTTATCTGATTCACGTTCACATGTTGAAGAATCACGGTAATTATCTAAAGCACCTTCATTTCTACAAATCTACTGTAAAGTTCTAGAGGTAGAGCAACAATGGGCCATTGTTTGATTTCATAGAATAATAGCTGCGGGAACAGATGTCAGCTTTATAGGTTCATGAAATCTACGCCAAGTATAAAGTGATAAGCTAATTGAAAGGAAGTTTGTACTGCAACGAGTGTAAGCGGAATTAAGCTGTTGTTGTTGGTTCTAGGACCATGGAAACAGGATCGATGGAAACAGGATCTCATATGAGGAAGTGGAGAAAATTGTCGGTAGATTACAGTGCAATAAAGCGGCTAGGTGGGTGAAATTTAGCCGAAACTTGTCAAATACAGTGGAATATCAGGTCTCACATGTTTACACAGGATAATTGAAAAGGCGTGGGAATCGGGACAGGTTCCGTCCGATTGGACGAAACCGGTAATCACGCCAATTTTCAAACATGGAAACAGAAAAGATTGCAACAACTATGGAGGTATCTCCTTAATTACCGTTGTAGGCAAAACATTCTCAGGTATTGTTGAAAGAAGAGTGCGAGTATTAATTGAGGACAAGTTAGATGAAAATCAGTGTGGGTTTACGCCTCCTTCAGGCTGTCAGGACCAGATTTTTATCTTATTGCAGGTAATGGAAAAGTGCTATGAATGGAACAGGGAAATTGTATCTATGTTTCATAGATCTGGAAAAGGCTTATGACCGTGTTCCTAGGAGGAAACTACTGTCAGTTCTTCAAGATTATGGTATAGGATGCAAACGTTTGAAGGCAATTAAAGGGCTCTAGTGCTATGAGTGGAACAGGGAATTGTATCTATGTTTCATAGATCTGGAAAGGGCTTATGACCGTGTTCCTAGGAGGAAGCTACTGTCAGTTCTTCAAGATTATGGTATAGGAGGCAAACTTCTGCTGGCAATTAAAGGGCTTTACGTAGGCTGTCAGGCAGAAGTTAGAGTAGGTGTCAAATTAAGCTCATGGTTAAGGGTAGTTTCAGGGGTAAGAAAAGGCTGTAACCTGTCACCACTGTTGTTCATACTATTCACGGATCATGTGTTGAAAACAGTAGACTGGAAGGGCGGTATTAAAGTAGGTCAAAACAAAATAAGCAGTCTCGCATATGCGGATGACTTAGTTGTAATGGCAGATTTGACTGAAAGGTTGCAAACTAATATTTCAGAGCTCGATCAGAGGTGCAAGGATTATGATATGGAGATCAGCATCTCCAAAACGATAGTAATGTCTGTGGGAAAGAGATTCAAACAGATTGAGTGCCAAATAGGAGGAACAAAGTTAGAACCGGTAGACAGTTTCCAGTACCTGGGGTGTATTTTCTCACAGGATGGCAACATAGCGAAAGAACTGGAATAGAGGTGCAGCAAAGCTAATTCAGTGAGTGTTCAGCTAAGATCTACTCTCTTTTGCAAGAAGGAAGTAAGTACCAAGGCTAAGTTAGCAGTGTACCGCTCTATCTTTCGACCAACTTTGTTGTATGGGAGTGAAAGTTGGGTGGACACAGGTTACCTTATTCATAAGGTAGAGGTTACAGATATGAAAGTAGCAAGAATGTTTGCAAGTACTAATATATGGGAACAATGGCACGAGGGTGTCCATAATGAGTAAATCAAAGAAAAACTGGGAATGAACACCATAGATGAATCACTTATAGTGAAGAGACTGAGATGGTGGGGTCATGTTACACGCATGGGAGAAGCAAGGTTACCTAAGAGACTCATGAGCTCGGCAGCGGAGGGTAAGAGGAGCCGAGGTAGACCAAGAAGAAAGTACTTAGATTCGGCGCAGAATGATTTTGAAGTAAAAGGTATAACATCAGACGAGGCATGAAAGTTAGCATTGAATAGGGTATCATGGAGGACTTTTATTAGAGGTACTTTGCTCTACACTGACCGCTGAAAGGCATAATCTGTCTCTAATGATGATGATGATGATGACATTTTAGAGATGTATGCAACAGACGATCACAAAACAGAACCATAAGCACGTGAGTTTAGTCACCAGATCGTGCACAGTGTCGGCGCCTGTACCGTGTATACTCTCCTTTTGCACTAACACAAGCTGAATACTTCCATGGAGACGATCGCGGGGGTGGCGACTGTAGTCCTGCGGTTGACCTACAATGCAGTTTCTACCTTGGGCCTCAGATGGGACAAATTTCGTGACGATTGTGCAGGCCGCGCAAGATTACGTTGTATCCAATCCCAGGAATACTCAATGGCGTAAATATCTGCGGCCGTGAGTCTCTAGACTCACTGACTACTTAAACTAACTTATGCTAAGGACAACACACACGTCCATACCAGAGGGAGTACTCTAACCTCCGAAGGCAAGCAACTGTGCGCTCCGCAGCAAGGTGCCTTACAACGCTCGGCCACTTTACCGCGGCAGACTGCTAAGGTACGAGCATATTACAATAGGCTCCTAAATATATGAGTGGCTCGAAAACTTCTTAAGAAATAGAAGCCAGTACGTTTCCTTGATGGCGAGCGCTCATCATATACAACGGTATCGTCAAGAGTGCCCCGGTAAAGTATGTTAGGACCGTTATTATTCTCTCTATATACAAATGATCAGATAGAGTGAGTAGCAATATGCGGCTGTATGATGATGATGCTGGGGTGTACAGGAAGGTCTCATCATTGAATTACTGTTGTAGGGTGCTGAAATACTTAGACCAAATTTCTAGTTCGTGCGAGTGATGGCGGCTAGTTCTAATCGTAAGGTGGTAAATAACACCACGTATAAAACGCTTGTGCATTGGAAGCTTCTGTATACCTTGTGTTTAGGAGCGAAATCAGATCGATTTAAAGGAATACGTAGAATCAATTCATGTTCAAAAATACGCGTAATCCATCGGGACCAAAATAATTTGAACTTCGATAGCTTGAATTGCAAACTACTTGAACTAATTTGCCATAAGGCTAAAAAACACACCCAGCCCGAAACTAGTCACCTATAATAGATATGAGAATTTTTGCGATTTTGGCTGCTAGATATTTACCGTGAAAACAAGACGTTGCTGCCAGCAGACTTAAATTTCCTTTTTCATATTGATTATCTGTATATTAGTCGCTCTTTTACAGAAGTAAATATTTTAAAATGAGAATAACAGTCACGTTCGCAATATATTCTACAATTTATTTGATAGGGTGACCGGAGTCGATCTCTTCTGAGACCATCATCAGACCGATTCGTCTCGCCGTTGATGTTGTAACGATACACTGAGATTTTTTATTTATTTTTTGTTTATCTTTGATCAGCGATACTTATCGCCTCCGGTTCCCTCTGACTCGCAATGTAACTAATTTAATTTCGTTCGTCATTTTTTACTTAAAAACAAGCGAGAAGACGGAACCGAGATAGTAGTTTTACTCACTCTCTTGTTTAGGTTCGTTCTATACGGACGTCTCCATTCATGTATCTATTCAGGTATTGTCATGCAAGTTGTAAAAATATTTTATTTAAATTTAAAATCATCCCCTCTCTTTGGCTTTTATTTAAATGAATCCCTCCACGCCAAATATTTAATTTCTTAAGGTTTTCAGCTCCTCTACGTCCGTAATAGTTTAATGTTCAGACGCCATTACAATCGCTTCGCATTGTCTGCAAAATTTCAATCAATCATCCTTATACTATACTTTGCTTGATTTTAGAACCTGCAGTCATTTCTTTTGTAATTTCACGAAGTCCGATCATTTTTTTTAATTTTTTAACATTACCAGTAACTTCATGTTCCACCCACGGTCACACAACAATGAAAAGCGAACAGTCTGAACATTGATCTCCTACGGAAAGTATCTCGAACATTCACTTATTAAATAAGACATAAAAGTTATCATTTACAGCTTCTACAATACGAAGTGCAGGATCCAGCTAGATGCTTTCCGTAAGTTTTATAACGTGCTGTTGCTTGTATGGTGCCCAACTTTAATATGCAATCCGCGGTTTATTTGCTTTAATGTTCGATTTGTGCTGTACTTTAAGTAACTTATTTCAAAATTCAAACATTCGGTACCATCAATTCTTTGTCCAAAAAATATAATCGCGGAATCTACTTTTAACAATTATGGCATAATGCGAAGCAAGGGCAACGTTATAATGTGATTTGTATTAACAGAATTGCAATTCACTTGTTTGTTAACTGGAATACATTAGCCGTGGACACTAAGGCTCCGGTTCGTACGGCCGTACGCCATCTGAGGTTTGAGTCCTCCCTTGGGCATGTTTGTGTGTGTGTGTGTATGTGTGTGTGTTCAAAAATGTTCAAATGCTTGTATAGCTTATGGGACTTAACTACGGGGCCATCAGTCCCTAAACTTACAAACTACTTATAAACTACCTTATACTAAAGACGGCACAAATATCCATGTCCGAGGGGGGATTCGAACCCCCGACCGTAGTGGCCGTGCAGACCGTGACTGGAGCGCCTCAGTCCCCTCGGCCACCGAGGCCGGCGTGTGTGTGTGTGTGTGTGTGTGTGTGTGTGTGTGTGTGTGTGTGTTGTTCTTAGGACAAGTTAGTTAAGGTAGGTGGTCAGTTTAGGGACCGATGACCACAGCAATTAGATCCCGTAACTTACAAATTATGTACCCTGTACAAATTATGTATCCTGCTCTACAATCATTGGGGCGGGACAGGGTACGGGTGATGGTAAAGTTGTGATTCAATTCCCTACTGGACTGGTAAAGTCCGTATGTGAATATTATTTCTGAAAGTAATTCACTTTTATTAATTTTTAGTTAGTTTCTAGGTAGTTGTTGACTTAAAAGTTTACTGTTCCTTAGCAACACCAAGTGTCAAATTTGGCCGATATTATAGACTCCGATCCGAATATTCAAAATTCAAATGTTTGTAGAGTCTATGGGACTTAACTACGGGGTCATCAGTCCCTAAACTTACAAACTACTTATAAACTAGCTAATCCTAAGGACGGCACAAATATCAATGTCCAAGGGGGGATTCGAATCCCCGACCGTAGTGGCCGTGCAGACCGTGACTGGGGCGCCTTAGTCCCCTCGGCCACCGCGGCCGGCGATCCGAATGTTTCGTATTGAGAATTAATATAAGTCATCTCGTCAAAGCTGAAAAGTCAATGTTAAATTTCACTTCTTCACTGAATAAAATTCTTGGCTGAATTAAACCTTCCAATAAATCAGATTTTCTCCTACTGTAGATATAAAGCACATATTAAATAAATCTTCGTAACACACTTGAAATACTTTTCTATGCAATATACAAGTATTGTCGTCTGAAATAGTTCAAGTCCAAATAAGTACTGCTTGTATGAAACGTCTATTCAGTACGAAGGCTCATGAGCGAATTTAGCAATGTAATCAACATAATATAATCAACATGATATTCTATCATTGGAAACGATAGACACGCGGCAAAATAGAGAAGGCACAGCCCGATTCGTAGCCCCGTAGCCATTGGTTGAATGCTGATAGAGGCCACATAGAAAACAAAAACATTTTTGGAATCACATTCCAATAATTACACACAAATATATAAAATAACATTTATGTGTAAACGTACTTTCCTTTATATCCTGCAAAATAGGGCTGATATAGGGAAGCGACGATCGTCGATTGTAGTCCCACTACACAATATATATTTTGTTATATCTCGATCCCACAGTGTTATAAATGTCGTATATTGACACAATGCTGAAAGATATCTTGTGTGATATATAAATAAATAATTAATTACAGTGTTTGGACTATCCTTACGCATTATGTCAATATACCATATATATTTGATACAGTTATAACGTTGCCTTTGCTTCGTATGATGCCATAACTGTTATAGTAGATTCCGTGATTATATTTTGGACAAGGAATTGATGGTACCGAATTTTTGAATTTGAAATAATTTTGTTAAATTACAGCTCAAAATGACCATTTAAGCAAATAAACCGCGGGTTACTTCGTGAAATTACAAAAGAAATGACTGCAGGTTCTAAAATCAAGCAAAGTATTGTATAAGGATGATTGATTGATTGAAATTTTGCAGACAATGCGAAGCGATTGTAATTGCGTCTGACCATTAAACTATTACGGATGTCGAGGAGCTGAAAACATTAAGAAATTAAATATTTGGCGGGGAGGAGTTTGATTTAAATGAAAACCAGGAAGAGGAAATGCTTTTATATTTAAATAATATATTTTCAGCAACAGATTGCATTATACATACTTACATGAGTGGATACAGGTATGAAAGACTTCTTGTCACATCAGATACAGACCAGAGAGTGAGTAAAACTACTATCACGGTTCCGTCTTCTCGCTGGTCCGGAAGTAAAAAATGACGAAGGAAATTAAATTAGTTGCTTAGCGAGTCAGAGGGAATCGGAGGCGATAAGCATCGCTGATCAAAGATAAACAAAACAAAATTATTGTATCGTTACACAGTTCTGTAACTAATTGTCTACGAGTGTACACTGGATGTAGACGCAAACCGTTTCACTGACGAAATTATATATTATCCTTTTACCTCACGACAATATGTTTGACTATTGTTTTTCAGTCACGTTTTATTAAAAACTGTAATTAATTCGTATTAGGGACCGCTTACTAAATGATTTTCTTCACAAGGAGAGGAAGTGTCCCAAGTGGGAACTGCAATGGGTAAGCGTTTAGGACATAAAACGAATTTTGAAACCAATTTAACACAATACGCACCTTATCAGTTGTTTCTGTGAGACTGCTGCGTACGCGGAGTAAGAGATCGGGTTCCTCCATGAGGTGGAAAATATTTTTGTGCTCCTTGGTAATTCGTACACAACTGACGTACAATTAACTGCAACATCAGACAGGTTATTTTATTAATTTATGTAATCACAAAAAGTACAGGCATAGGATTTCATTCCGGACACCAAACACGTGAAAAGGAATTCACTTAACGCGTAATCGAGAACGAACATATAAACCGATACTTTCATTCTTTTCCAGTTAATAAGTTACATGAACCGGGGTGGTATTCATCAAAGAAACATAGGAAGCTATAATTTTGACCGCAACTTTAGCATTTATAAACGCCACCTTCGAATGGTTTTCTTAATGTTTCCAATGAAAAATAAACTTCATTAACATTCTGGAAACAGTTTCTTGCATCGCACAGATAGATTTCTCATTTTCATGTAAAATAGGCTTGAGATCACTAGGATAGTGTGGCAGCCTGATCTTTGTTGCTCGTTTACCACCACCCAGGAAGAACTGTGCGGCAGAGAACCGTTTAGCCAACAATTTCAATCAAACTGATAGATGGTCTACTGAAAGGAAACAATTTGCCCCAGCTGAATCCTTACGTATGACATGCATTATACGGAAGGTACCTGCCTTGAACCTCGGAAAGTCCCAGTTAAACCGGATCCGGACTATCAATGGTGTGTGTGCAGATCTAGTGTTTAAATGGAGGAAAGTCATCATCATACTGCGACTGTGATGCTGAGAGTCAAACTGTGAAGCACATCACTCAAGAACGCTAACTGAGATGTTTTCCTCGGGACGCCCAGGCATGTAGACATAAATTTGTAAATTCCTGTGCTTATCATGTATAGGCCATACTACAAATAAATAAGTAATAAATTCATCGCAAAGTCCAGCAGCGAAGCTTACGTAACCGTGCATGTCACAGAATATTTGCGAGGATAGTTTGTGATGTGTAATGGTATGTAAGTGACTTCTCCTTCTTCCTTGATGAGATAGATGCCGTTTTTAAAATTTTTATTACATTTTTTCAGGATAGTGTGCTTGTTTTAAATAGTGACTATCCATGTTGTTGTTGTGAACACATAAATACAAAATAATAGAAAATAATGTGTATGATGTTGCGATTCATTGTGACGTCAGTATTGTACTAATTGACAACAGGCACAGAAGTATTCGCTGCCGGGGGCAGACGAAACCTGCGACTCTTTCAATACAAACACCGCTTCCTGAACACACTGTCGCAGGCAGAATTGATACGGTGCATATGATGATTAATTCCTATAAAATTTCATTTTATTTTAAAACCCTTTGTTATCTAGAGTTTTCACTTGTGGCACTTTCGTGTTTTCACTTTCGTGTTTTCATGTATTATGAAATTGGACTAATTCGTTGAAGACGAATAAGCGTCTTCTCCTTTTCTGTAGGTAATGATAAGATATAAATTAATCAGTACTCAGATAGGATCCACACTATCTAATTTCGTCTGACAACACTCGGATATCTTAGGTCGGACTGGAAGTCCTTAAAGAGGAATGCAAGCATGATTACTGCAGTTCAAAAGATGACTTTTAAAAAAACTGACTGGTTGCTTGAAATATACAAGATTATTGTAAATTTTACTACTTTTTTTTGTCATGGCGCGTTTCGGGATAACACACCCTCAGATGCCCTTTTGTTGTAAAAAAGTATAAGTTCAGATATGCGTTAATAATACAAACAGCAAACTTTACAAGAAACAAAAGCATGAAAGAACTTTTAAATACCAAAATTTATGATAAGGTGACACGGTGTTAGAATCACTGTCGTGTACAATTAACAAGAAGTAGAATGTTGTGATATGCAATAATGACAGAAATTACTACTGGTGCATCATACGGAGACATGAATGTCACTAAAGCACTAGAGGCTGCTACTGCACAGTGTCTCGATGCTAGTATTTTTTTAATGTACAGTGTTCATATATATATATATATATATATATATATATATATATATATATATATAGATCACAAACTAGGCAATCAGAGCTATACAGTGAAGTGAAAAAAGCTTTTTTTCTATTACAATTATAGGACTTATTTGTAATTGACCTTTTGATATTCAAGATGTTAAAATACGATATAAGATTCACCATATTACTGGACCCCTGTAGTACTGTGTGATATATATATAGGGTGTTTCGCTAAGTGTATTTGCCTCTGTAACTTATAAAATAATAGGTGTCGGGAAATTTTAATGCGGTAGGTCAACACAAGTAATGTTACACTTTCTGCGAAGCTATGAACATACTTTATTGTATCATTTTCCAAAGAGTTACAGCATAAAGATATAATTTTTTAAATGGAACTATAGTTTTTTCTATCGTCCATTGGATTCGTTGAAACCAGCTGCGTCCAAATCAATTTAAACTACATTCCTATCACTGTTAGTTTGGGAGCTACAACCCATTCAAAGTTTAGGGGGCGGAGGCTACGACAGCGTAGCTGACTGGCTGGTGGTCATGAGACAGTGGGCCGTGCCCCAGGGGATAGCCACTCGGCCAGTCAGCTACGCTATCGCAGCCTCCGCCCCCGGAACTTTGAAGGGTTGTAGCTTTGTACTGTGTACTGTGGACAACTACAAAATGTTGGATTAGGAAATAGGCTATATACTGTTAACAATAAAAATACCTAAGACGGCAGGTTCCCGTTACGCGATCGGATAGTTTCTCAATTTCGCCAGCCGGAATGATCGCATGGTCTAAGGTGCCACGCACGGAATACGCCGTTGCTCACGTCGGACATTCGAGTTCTCCCTCGTTATGGATGTACATGCTGTCCTTAGTTAAGTAGCTTGTCAGTCTAGGAGTCGACCGCGGCGCAGTGGCTCCTAAGCGCGAGGCCTTTCCCCGTTGGGGGATCAAATTCTTCCTCCGGAATGGATGTTTGTGTTGTCATTAGTATAAGTTAGATTATAAGTATTCTGAAAGTTTAGGGACTGATGACCCCACAGTTAAGTCCCACAAGCTTAATAAACATTTTGCTCTGACTTGTAAAACACAAGTATGTGCTTTCCATCTACGCAATAGAGATGCTGGAGTTGATCTTGACGTTACGTGGCAGGGTAAGAAGCTAGAGCACTGTCCAACACCGAAATACCTTGGGGTTACACTTGACAAAACGCTCTCCTTCAACCAACATTGCTGAAATACCAAGGCCAAAGTTTGCTCCAGAAATAACATCATCCGCAGGCTGACAAACTAGGAGTGGGGAGCTCAACCATCAGTGCTGAGAACATAAGCACTTGCTCTATGAGCCTCAGCATCAGACTATGCAGCACCAGTATGGGACGCATCCGCCCACACTAAACAGGTTGATGTGTCAACGAGACTATGCGCATTGTTACAGGCTGTCTCATACCCACACCAACAGATAATATGTATCTCCTTGCTGGAATTGCCCCACCCAGGATAAGAAGGCAGGTGGCAGCAGACGCTGAGAGAACAAAGAAAAAGAATGATTACCGACACACATTGAATGGGCACGTCACTCAGGCTCGGAGGCTCAAATCTAGAAAGAGCTTCATTGCAAGAACTAAGATCCTTGACGGTTTGCAGGAAGATAACAGAGTCTGTAAATGCAAGAATGAACAAACCGGACTGCCAATAACACCAAAAGAGGAAATGGCACCTGGAAACAAGCTTCCCTATACAGTTTGGAGAACACTAAACAGGATGAGGGCTGGTGTACCTAGATGTAAAACTAATCTGCGCAGGTGGGGCCTGCTGACTAACGATGACGATGTTCTTTGTGAATGCGGAGAGATTCAGGACGAGGCACATCTGCTTACCTGCCGACTATTGCCGGAGCCCTGCAGTTTCAGTGACCTGCTACAAGCCAATGACAAAGACGTGGAGGTGGCTAACTATTGGAAAAACAAAACTTGATCTAGACACGGAAATGAATGAATAAACATTTGAACATTTTCTAGGGGTTGATGACACTACCAGTTTGCCTCCAGAGATTCAAAAACACTTGAACGTTTGAAATATCAGTTTCGTGAGTTCTACAGTACATTAGTAGCTCCCCTACTCCTTGGAATATTATGCTGCAAGAAGATTCAGTAAAGCTGTTCACTCAGGGTAGCGATAAGGCAGGGAGACTAGAGAATTTTTTCATCCACTGTGCACGTAGAAACGCTGGCCCTCGGATGCGGTGGCCCAGTGTTGTGAAACTCCGTCGAGCTGGGAGTTCGCCACCCGGTGCCTGTACACGTGGAATGACGCCAGGCGGCCTCGCGACATTGGCGTCGCAGGAGCCCGGCTTCCGTATAATTGCGCGTCGCGCGGCCTCCCAGGCTGCGCGCTTTGTGCATGCGCTATGAGGGGAGCGCGCCGAAAGCCTAGGTAGCGGGACTGTGACACGCGAGACATGCCCCACTCAGCGGGGACGAGCCGGCTGCAGCCTTTGGCGCCGGAAGCGGCTAATAGCTGTGCAGCTCAAGTACTGGCTCCAGGAAGTTTCATTTCGTGGCCTGCTGAAGTCTCGTGCGTTAAAGCTGGCATTGCAGCCTCGTGTGGCCCACAGTGTCGTACACTGGTGACGAAAGTCGTGGTATAATGATGCACACAGAAACATCTGACAGTATCAAGTACGCAGGACGTAATAAACTCGCGTTTTCCTGTTGTTTTATGATATCAAGTATTCAAATGTTTGTATAGCTTATGGGACTTAACTAGGCCTACAGGGTCATCAGTCCCTAAACGTACAAACTACTTATGAACTAGCTAATACTAAGGTCGTCACAAATATCCATGCCCGAGGGGGGATTCGAACCCCCGACCGTAGTGGCCGTGCAGACCGTGACTGGAGCGTCTCAGTCCCCTCGGCCACCGCGGCCGGTATATATGGTGTTTCACTAAGTGTGTTTGCCTCTGTAACTTATAAAATAATAGGTGACGGGAAATTTTAATGCGTTAGGTCAACACAAGAAATGTTACAGTTTCTGCGGAGCTATGAACATAGTTTACTGTATCGTTTTCCAATGAGTTACAGCATAAAGATATAAATTTTTAAATGGAACAATAGTTTTTTCTATCGTGTATTGGATTCGTTGAAACCAGCTGCATCCAAATCAATGTAAACTACATTCCTATCACTGTTAGTTTGGGAGCTACAACCCTTCAAAGTTTAGGGGGTGGAGGCTACGACAGCGTGTCTAACTGGCTGGTGGTCATGAGACAGTGGGCCCCGTGTCCCAGGGGATAGCCACTCGGCCAGTCAGCTACGCTATCGCAGCCTCCGCCCCCAGAACTTTGAAGGGTTGTACCTCCAAAGCTAACAGTGATAGGAATGTAGTTTAAATTGATTTGGACGCAGATGGTTTAAACGAATCCAATATGCGATAGAAAAAAAACTATTGTTCCATTAAAAAAATTATATCTTTGTGGTGTAACTCTCTGGAAAATGATACAATAAAATATGTTCATAGCTCCGCAGAAAGTGTAACATTTCTTGTGTTGAACTACTGCATTAAAATTTCCCGTCACCTATTATTTTACAAGTTACAGAGGCAAACACACTTAGTGAAACACACACACACACACACACACACACACACACTCTATATATATATATATATATATATATATATATATATGAGAGAGAGAGAGAGAGAGAGATAACATTAGATATATAAAATTTAGTAATGCGTCTAATATTTAAGACAACTTAATTTCCTCTTCGAAGGAAGCAATCTTGGCATAAAATAACGAAATAATATATGATAATTTTATATATTTCATTTTATATTATTTATTATTATTATTATTGTTATTTTTTCCGAAACATTCACTAGCTTCTAATAAGATTTTCGCGATCTCCTTTTATTTGTTTAATAATTTGTTTATTTCTCTATAAAAATTTATTTTGGTGGATATATTCAACCCTAGATGAAATATCAGCCACAATATTTTTGGTGAATTGCACCTTCAACCAGCAGCTGTTTATTAAATCCTTAAAAATCGACTAGTTTCGGTCGTGGGCCATCATCATAGATAAATAGGTAGTAAAACAGATTCGTCAAATTTATTAAATAAAATAAATGTGGATTAAAGCAGCAGGAGTGTGTTTCACTGCTGTTTTAAGCAAGATTTATTTTATTTGATGCATTTCATTAATCTATTTTAATATTTTGGTCGTATTTTTGGTCCACAACCGGAGAGAGTCGATTTTTAAGGATTTAATAAACAGCTGATGATAAAAGATAGATTTCATCGAAGATATGACGGCTGTTAACTGTCACCTTACCAAAAAACTCAATGCAGTCAAGGGCAGGCTGGCAACAGCCTAATGTTCTTGTTCGTGTCCGTGATAGTGGCACGTATTGTGTACAGCAAGATCTTAATGAATGCTTTGATCGATACTAAAGGTGTCAGTTATTTGCTTTACATCTGGTACTACCATTATAGTGACAAATTAACGCAAACTCATCAATGATGGTCACAACCAAGAGGCCATAAACACTCGAAAGTAAAATACTGTTACTGCATTTTCGATTGTAAAACGATTGCGATTTTCTTTTTCTGACATCAGAGTAATAATTAGGGTTGTTACTAAAATCCATGTTTGAACATCAGAGCTATAATTAAATTTACAGTTAAAACCCATGCGTGAGTATGAGCATGATATTTTAATTATGAATTCGCCTTTGTTATAATGCCATATTCTCTTCGATGAACAAATTCCACAGGATCATATTCTACAACGAAGGAAGGCTACTTTCCCTTTTTTTTTAAGTGCTATAAAATCCATAATGGTGGCCAAGAATCATCATTAGAGCCACATACATCCAATTACTCCAGGTGTTGTTAATGTTGTGGTATTTAGTCCAGAGACTGGTTTCATGTAACTCTTCACCCTATCTTAAGCAAGCCTCTTCATCTCATAAGAACGGAAACCCACATCCATTTGAATCTGTTTACTGTATTCGTCTTTTGATTCCTTCTTCTAGTTTTACTTCACACAATTGGCTCCAATATTAAATTCACGATTCCTTTATGTCTAAGAATGTGTCCTACTAATCGATCTCTTAATTTAGTCAAGCTATCCCAAAAGTGCCTTTTCTCCCCAATTATGTTCAATACTTCCTCGTACGTTACACGATCTATCGACCTACTCTTCAGAATTCTTCTGTAGCACGACGTGTCCGTCTCTATCCTCTTCCTATCTGGACTATTTATCGTCAATGTTTCACACCCGTACAATGCAACACTCTATACAAATGCCTTCAGAAAAGACTTCCTTACATTTAAATTCATATTCTATGTTAACGAATTTCTCTAAAACGCGTTTCTTCCCATTGTCGTTCTGCATTTTCTGTACTGCGACCATCGAATATTACCACCCAAGTAACAAAACTCATCTACCACCAATATTGTTCCGTTACCTAATCTAATTCCTTCAGCATCGCCTGATTTCCTTAAATTACATTGCTTTATCCTTTCCTTTCATGCTCTTCGACTCTTACAACTGCTGGCTGGTTTTTGTTCAAGTTGTAAATAACATTCCATTGCCCATATTTTACAACTCCTGATTTAAGAATCTGAATGACTTCCAATCAGCATTGATAAAAGATTCCTACTAATCTACAAGTGCTAGAAATGCAGGTTTCCTTTAACTACGACCTTTCTGCGCCCGACTTCTTTGTAGTTTATTTTTTTCATTTGGGGAGGGGGGGAATTATTAGATTTTCTCAAAGTCTGAGAAGTCTGTATTAATAGGTATAAATAATTTCAAATATTGTTTCTTACCTGTACTTAATGATGATTCGATCCGATGGAGGAGGTGGGAATTTTAGGGTTTAACGTCCAGCCGATACCTTAGTCATTACATAATCTTCAAACGTCCTACACCACCAGATAGTATGTGCCTAATTACCTTAACTGGGAAAAAAGGCTATAGGTAATGGAACGTTCTAGCGGAAAGCTTGTCCCTTAATTACGTTTAAAAATGTCTCAACTGTCTCAAATGTTTGTAAATCTATCGGACCAAACTGCGTGGTCATCAGTCCATAGCTTACTAACTACTTAAACTAAGGTAAACTAGCCTAAGGACAACACACACCAACACACACACACACACACACACACACACACACACACACACACACGCCCAAGGGAGGACTCGAACCTCCGACGGCGAGCAACCGCGCACTCCGCAGTGAGATGCCTTATACCGCTCGGCTACTCCACCGCGACGAGCCGATGGTATAGCGGAGGCTATAACCGGAACGTTGTTGTACCTCTTTGGTAGACAACAACGATCGATAGGAATAAAGAAAGTGGAAAGTAAAATTTGGAATATAACAATTAATGTTTAGATGAAAAACGCGGAACAAACAGAACACAGAAATTAAATTGGAAAAAGTGAATAATTTATTGATTTACGGTCGCTAGCTCGCTGTACGAGCAAATAATTTAGTGGGATGTTAATAATAGCAAAGTTAATCAGCAACGTGAAAAATACGTAGAATTTGGAGAGCAGGGATTCAGAGTATGCGCGTATAATCCGGTTCAAAAGACACTGGCAATACACTAATTACCGAGAAATAGTTCGTTAAAACAGAGGTTGTATGTAAGACAATGAAATGCAAGCCATAGCCACGCAAATGCAACATGCAGCAGATCATGCAAAACTTTCACCTTAATGCGTACTGTTTATAGTTTCAAGTAATTAACTGTTTATGTAAGTACCAGAAATTATTCAACAGCAAGTATGCAATGCGCTTTAGCAAGTGTTCGTGAATTAATAATATTTTGCAAACAACGAGTGGAAATATTATTAGTGCATCAAAGATCAACACTCAAGGGTGTAGACACTTGAGGAAGGCTGAACAGAATTCTAAGCACGCAAATGATGGGCTGAATAGATTCAGCAGTTTTAGTTTAAGACAGACACAATTTTAGAATCAGTAGTTAAGGAGAATCACATTGTAATTGGGTTATTTGCAGATATATACTGAATTTTTATTAGCCCAGCGTAGTTGGGATTTTGTTATCAATATGGGAAGTGCTGCCACATGAGGTAGTAGATAATGTAAAGGGTCGGGTGTTGCACTTGATGGTTTGGACACCAAATGCACCTGGCTAATGCATGTGTTCCGTTATAATGAGGATGTTGGAACAGTCATACTCTCTTTGGGCTGTGAACTCAGTACTCTCAGTACTCTGGACACGGGGTGGCAGTGAAACTATGGTTTGCACATACTTTTAGGCTAGGACGTAAATCTTTAACAATTCATTCACGGCCAAACTTCTGCTGTTAATGAGAATCGCAAATACTTGACCACTATTTCATAATATTACTGCTGATTAAAAGTAATGTATGAATGACTGCTTAGGTTGGTATCTCAGGTTCACAAAAATGATAACCCTGTATACTAACATATTTTGTCGGTTACCTACTAGTTTGATAAATGTAATACGTAGCTACAAATAAGTAATATGTCCATATATAACCTGTTAATGTTAGCACGTCACATTCTCAAAGTTATTCAGTTTGATACCTACCAAGTATCTAAAAACTGTGATAGGTACTCGAAAGGCACAGAAGCAAGGACGAGGTGGAAAGATGGTTTAAACGACGATGTGGAAGGTAGTCCCCTATGATGTAAAAATCATGTGTACTTTTGAAGATTGGATTAGATTAGATGTACTTTTCGTTCCAGTAGATCCGAATTGAGGGAATCCTCTTGGATGCAGAACATGTCAGAACAAAATACACAATATATACTTACAAAAAGAGAGCGTATGTGTTAACGTACCTTCCACAGACCCCAAATGTAATTGCCCTTGTGGATGTGGAATTGGTCAGGAAAAACAATTATCTTAAAAATATTTACATTTTAAAGGACACAAAAACTTATTACTACTTACTAATTTACTAGGTGCATATTAAAATTCTTAGCAATTACTTTTTTTGTTATTTATTTATTGTTATTTTTTATTTTATTTTATTTATCTTTTACACTTATTTACAATGATTACATTACTGCACAAGACTTGTACTGAAGTCAAACTGAATACAGTATTCGTATTTGTGAATATTATATACAATAAGATACAATCAATCACTTCTGGTAAGAAATTCATCAATGGAGTTGAAGGAGTTGGCCACCAAAAAAATCCTTTAGACTCTTTTCAAACTGTACTTTATCGTGAGTTAAATTTTTATGGCTGCTGGCATGTTATTGAAAATGTGTACTGCTGAATATTGGACACCTTTCTGAGCCAAAGTAAGTGACTTTAAATCTTTATACAAGTTCTTCTTGTTTCTAGTATTGATCCCATGGACTGAGCTATTGGTTTGAAAAAAAAAAAAAAAAAAAAAAAAAAAGATATATTTTTAACGACAAATTTCATTAGAGAATAAATGTATTGGGAAGCAGTAGTAAGTATCCCCAGTTCCTTAAATAGCCCTCTACATGAGGTTCTTGAGTTGACACCACAAATGATCCGTGACGCACGTTTTTGTGCTCTGAAAACTTTTGCTTGGCCTGATGAGGTCCGAAATTCGCTAAAACGAAACTCGTGCAACATTCCAATACGCACCAAGCACGCGAACATAATCAGTTCCTTTCATATACGTCAGCACATCAGGCTGCTATTCATTTCTGCTTTCAAAAGGGTCCAGACGATATTAATATGACTCCGGTATTGTGAACTGTATGAATTACATTGCACTTAAACTGTAGACTGCCCTTAACAGAAGCAGTGATATTACTTTAATGATGTTTTCGTATTTGTATTAGAAAGTTCACAGCAACGTTCAGTGACCAGGAAACATGACTTTCCACTGTTACTCCCTACTGGCCGCTTGGAGTGCTAGCATCGCTTTAACCGCAATTTTTTTTTTCCTAGTGAGTTTCGCGACTGTCTGTAATAGACTGTGCTATCACTGAGCCGGACTGCCACGGCTCGCTCCGCCAGCTTGCTCCCCGCCGCGGTGGAGTAGCCGAGCGGTCTAAAGCATCTCGCCGCGGAGCGCACGGTTGCTCGTCGTGGAGGTTCGAGTCCTCCCTGGGGCATGGGTGTGTGTGTTTGTCCTTAGGTTAGTTTACCTAGGTTTAAGTAGTTTGTAAGCTACGGATTGATGGCCACGCAGTTTGGTCCGATAGTTTTACAAACATTTGAACATTTAATAGCTCCCCCGCGTTGCCCGCGATGACCACCGCACTGCCGCCGTCGTGCGTCTCCCTTGAGGAAACCGCTCCGCACTGTCGTGATAGCGGACTGGGCGATGGACGCGACCCGGCATTCGAACCCAGAACCCTCTCACAACTCGCTGTTTCTTTGCTATCCTCCGGCTAGTCACAGGAGGCGACCTAGGTGTGGCCGCATCCCTTCGTCCACACCGCGCCCCTGGTCAGTAACTCGCTGCCTCTCTCGCTGCAGGCCTACCGCATCATGCGCCGAACCGATGCCTCACCGAGCCGCTGGCAATGCCGGATTCTCGCTGTCAGGACCCCTTGGCTGCTGCCACTACCGCTGCAACGGACGCATCCTGTGATGCTGCTTCTGAGACCGATCGAACCGGCCGTACCGACCGTACTGATCGTACCGCTCGCCCTACCGTACTGAATGCACGGAGAGTACTGAGTCTACTACATGCACTGAATATCGAACCTGACATCTTCTCCCGTATTTATACGGTGGGGTTGACTCCGTCGGGCCGGCCGCCGGTGCGGTGTTCAAAAATGTTCAAATGTTTGTAAATGTATCGGACCAAACTGCGTGGTCATCAGTCCGTAGCCTACAAAGTTCTCATACCGTGAATGAAACTTTCACTCTACAGCGGAGTGTGCGCTGATATGAAAGTTTCATTCTGGAAGCATCCCTTAGGCCCTTAGGCTGTGGCTAAGCCATGTCTCCACCATATCCTTTCTTCCAGGAGTGCTAGTCTTGCATGGTTCGCAGGAGAGCTTCTGCGAAGTTTGGAAAGTAGGAGCCGAGATACTGGCGGAAGTTGTGAGGCGGTTCGTGTGTCGTGTCGGGATAGTGCGCTTGCCCGCGAAAGGCAAAGATCCCAGGTTTGAGTCCCGGTTCTGCCAAACAATTTTAATCTGCCAGGAAGTTACTTAAACCTAGGTAAACTAACCTAAGGACAAACACACACACCCATGCCCCAGGGAGGACTCGAACCTCCACGGCGAGCAACCCCGCGCTCCGCAGCCAGACGCTTTAGACCGCTCGGCTACTCCACTGCGGCAAGCCGAGCGGTGTGCGGCGCGCCAGTCACGTTCTGCACGGCCACTACGGTCGGGGGTTCGAATCCCCCCTCGCGCATGGATATTTTTGTGCTGTCCTTAATCTTAGCTAGTTCATAAGTAGTTTGTAAACTTGGGGACTGATGACCCCGTAGTTAAGTCCCATAAGTTCTACAAACATTTGAACATTTTGACCCCGTCGATTATTGCTCTGTCGGTTTCGTAACTGTGACATGCTTACTTTTTGCTAAATGTAACTGCTTTTCTGTTTCCAATAACATACGCCTCTACCAAATGTTCAAATGTTTGTATAGTCTATGGGACTTAACTACGGGGTCATCAGTCCCTAAACTTACAAACTACTTATGAACTACTTACGAACTAGGACGGCACAAATATCCATGCCCGAGGGGGTATTCGAACCCCCGACCGTAATGGCCGTGCAGACCGTGACTGGAGCGTCTCAGTCTCCTCGGCCACCGCGGCCGGCACGCCTCTACCCACTTTTTATTTATTTTTTATTAAGATTTACATCCAAAAATGGAAGTTTCCCGTCCCTTTCAACCGTCATAGTAAATCTTATGTTTGGATGAAGGCTGTTAAAATGGTGCAAAAATCGGTTGCCCATGAGGACAGAAGAAAGAGTGTCGTCAACACATTGGTGGAAAAGCTAAAGTTCTAGCGGTTCTGACCTCAACGTCCTCCATAAATAAATTGGCGACTATGTGTGATATACGTTTGCCCATAGCATCCTTTTCTTCAAAGATTTGGCCACTAAAAGAAAAATATGTGGACGTCAGCACATGATGAGAAGACTCAACACATCCCCTCCCCTCCCCAGTTTTTAACTAATTAGACTCATGGTCGATCCAAAGGAATCCCTATCGAGTGGGATACCACCTCAAAGCTAACTAGTAAATCTGAAGGATCCAGCCTCAAGGACTATAACCGTCTTATAAAATCCATCAATGGTGTGGTATTTAGAACTGTCAACGTAAGGGCTGAGTACAGATGCCAAATGCTTCGCACCCAAATTACAAACTATAGCGCATAACGGCACTCGTCTCTAGAGCATTTTTCAAAGACCGTACAACCCAGGGAAACAGCAGCAACGGAATCAAGCTTATTGCACATTTCTTCCCAAAACTTTATCTTTTTTAAAAGTGAAAGTCTTGCTCCGAATCCTGTTACTTCATGTAAGCTGGAACATTGTGTAGATAAAGCATATTAAGGTCATAATCACCCAGTGTCAAAACTATGTTAGTATTCTCTTTGTCAGCTGGTAAACCTACAATTTTATCATCATTCCAAACGGTGCAAATAGCTGTTCTCTCCGCAGATTTTATCTCGTGGTGGCCGAGTCCGACGAAGAGTGTGCGACACTTCTTATTTCTTCCGCCTTATTCTCATGGAGGCTGAGCACTGCTTGTTCTACAGAGCAGATAGTGTCTCTAACTGTGAAAGTGGACCTTCTGTCGTCTTCCACATATTTTTTGTATATATCTGTAAAGTTATAATTTATTTAATGTCGTTATATTATCATTTGGTAAAACTTGAACAACACTCTTTTCAAGGCTAGAGGAATAGCATTTTTATTTCATGTGTTAAAATATTTGTTAATATTGCTAGGTTTTTCTTATTTTTTATGTTAATTATTTAATATTATATTAATTAATGTGGCATAAGTACGGCTTCTGTTCCTGTGAGAATGTGCAGTTGTTGTAAGTGTGTGCGAGCATCCATGGCTGTTTTAATGTTCTCTCTGGCTAAGCAGCTATCGACTCTGGCTCAGAGTCGATAGCTGCTGAGGTTACCAAAGAGGTTTCTACACCCTTTGGTTGCGAGCTAGTTAGCGATCCTTCCCTCTAGCGCGAAAATCGCTGTCCGTCCCCACCACCGCTGTTTTCTTGTTTTTTCCAGCTTCCAATGGCTTCCTGGGTCCGGTAGCAATTTCCCGTCTCATGACCGCTGGATCTACATTCTGTGCTGGTCGTCTGGTGACGTAAGGTTGGTTCTGCTCTTATGTTTGGAGATGGTAGCATTTACTTGTCCAGCACATTTAACTTAGATTCGTGAACTGAGAATCTATATATATATATATATATATATATATATATATATATATATATATATATATATATATATATATATATATATATATATATATATTCAATTCAGTGATTTCCAATAGATAAACGTGGTGTGTGTCATACTAGTAGCAGTTTGATAACAGCTTGGTATGTTAAAACCTTTTGTGATCATGTGGCGGTGTGTCAACTCTATGTAAATGCTTTCTAACTTTGTGGGGCACGATTTCTAATAGGTAATATGTTCATTTTGTACAGTACATGTTAAGATTTTCTCATCGTTTCCTTCCTTGAGTGATATGTGTTCCACGTGGTTGGTTCATACAGCAAAGCCTTTAGCTTCCACTCTTGTTTGTTCCATGCCAAATAGGCAAGTAACTATGTGGGTATCTTTCTGATTTCCACTAATATTTCACGATCTTCTCCCCCCGCCTAATTTAATCTACTCCGACTTGCAGTACGAACTCTGTCTTTGTCAGTAATTCTCTCTGAGCCTTGTACAACCTCCTTCAATAGCTTCGTTAAGTAATTCTAAACATTTCTTTGGGTTGCATGCTATAATTCTTAATTTTATTTTTCCGACTTTGTAATTATTTTACTTTTACGAGTTTTTTGAGACTGGACTTCATCCCTCTCTGTTATCGCTCCCGATCGCGTGTAGCTGCATTTCTTTCGCTTCTTCTTGTAATTCTAAACATTTTTATGGGTTGCATGCCGTAATTCTTCTTATTATTATTCCGACTTTGTAATTATTTCATTTTGGTGGTTTTTCTGAGACTGGACTTCATTCGTCTCTATAATCGCCCCCTATAGCGTGTAGCTGTATTTCATTCGCTTCCTCAAATAATTCTAAGCATCCCTATGGGTTACGTGCAGTAGTTAATTTTCTTTATTTTTCAGAACTGAATTTATTCAATTTTACTGGTTTTTGGAACCACGTGGGTCCGAGTTCCGACTTCCGGGGTTTGCAGCTAGTCGCCAGAATTCACACCACTTCTCATATAAAACCAGTACCTAGATCGATTTCTAACAGACTGCAACTTAAGAATCCACCGTGATTTTGCCGACTTTCAACCACTTCACCTTCAGTGGATGCGTTCATGTAACGTAGCCGTGTGTCGCCTTTAGCGAGTTTGCTCGCGGTCCAATTGAGATGTAATTTAATTTGGCTATTCACACGCACCATCTCAAAACAGGCACGACAGACGAGAGTCAGCTTCAAAGTGTTTTTGTATATTGTGTTTTTTGCCATCTCCGACTAGCTGAATTTCGCCTACGATAACGGCGCCTGCTTCCGCCTCGTCTCAGCACGCTTAGTTTTGTGAGTTTCGCTATGGAATTGCGTGTGTGTGAGAGAATGAGTGTTGTTTGTGAATCACAGTAGCGTTAGATCATTTATAATTTAGTCTGGGCACCGTCCACATTAATCCATGTAAGTGATACATTTCGATTGTGTTAAGGAAATTGGTTCCCCATTTTGCTTGTTTTCTATCTGAATAAACAAGTTCATTTTCAGCATAATCCGTAAGTTGCCTATAAATTGTAGTTTTAGAGCACTTTCCCTCTTTTATTTAATATTGTTGTTCACAAATCCTGAGAACTAGTTCAGATGCATTTTTTTTATCTAAATTCCGTTGCACCATAAATGTTTTCTTAGCCACCTTTCTAAGATAACTTCAATTGTGGTGGATTGCTTATTAATGTCTGTGTGCGTAATGACGTGTGAACTGCTATGTATATTGACCACTGTCGTATTAACTTCTGTTATTGAAGTAATTTGAAGCGAGTCAGTTCTCACTTTGGGCCGGGGAACAAGGCTTTGCAGCAAGGAGTAACCAGCAGTTCACACGGACCTTATTTACTAATTTTAGTGACAAAGGAAGGCTCTTGTTACGTACAGTCGTCGACTTTTAACCGGAAGACTGCTTGGGGTGGGAGCAAAATTTAGACCTCTTTGCAACACTGCCACAGTCGGCCGTTCAAGTCCTTATGTGAAAGGAAGATCACAGAGCGTCTAGGCAGAAAACCCGAGGAATGTAAGAAGATTTATTACCCTCGGGAAGCCTAAGAAGACAGGTACAGTGTACGTAGGACAGAAGCCACGACCAAATCTAAACAAACACGAAATTCTCCTCTATGGTATTAGTGTACACACGTCGTCCCATGGAGTTTAACATCCAAATGCTTCACACAAAAATTACAAACTATAGCGCATAATGACCTCCCTAGAGCATTTTTGGAATACCGTACAACCTAGGAGAACAGCAGCAACGGGATCAAGCTTCTTGCTCATTTCTTCCGACAACGTCTTTTTGAAAAGTGAAAGTCTTGTGCCGAATCCTGTTATTTTATGTAAGCCGTATTATTGAGTAGATAAACCATATGAAGGTCATAATCATCCAGTGTCGAAACTACGGTAGTATTCTCTTTCATGCAATGAAGGCTTTCACGAATGGATGTCATAGTTGCTGGTAGAACTTCCGGGTTATAAGGCCGTGGTCCAAAGATTCAGTTTCTCATAAACTCAACGCAAGTAAGAAGACCTCTGAAGATATCCGGCGCAGCTCTGGACGAAACGTTAGGAGAAACTGAAACTTTTATGGACCACGGCCTCATAACCCGGAAGTTCTACCAGTGTTCTCTTTGTCAGCTGGTAAACCTACAACATTCTCATCATTCCAAACGGAGCGAATAGCTGTTCTCTCCGCAGATGTTATCTCGCGGTGGCTGAGCCCGACGCAGAGTGTGGAACATTTCTTGTCTTATTTCTTCCGCCTTATTCTCAGGGAGGCTGAGCACTGCTAGTTCTACAGAGCAGATAGTGTCCTACTCGGATGACTGCTTGGGCTACGACAAAATTTAGACCCTTCTCCAACACTGTCACCTACTGGGATGGAAACCATGCCGGATATGCGACCGTTACACCTTTGGGTCAAGATGGAGGCACTGGCTGGTGCATACAGACTCAAATCTGGCAACAACTGGAACTCTTTGGGATATCCAGAATCGCACACTAAAATAGCGAGTGAAGTAAATATATGAAAGGTTGGGGAAATGCCAGCCGACTATATTATAAGCCCATACTTCTTCAACAAGCCTCTCAATATAACAATTGGAAGCAGGGAGTAGTGGGAGAAAATATCTCACTATACGGTTCACTGACGGGTCAAAATCAGACCAAGGCGTTGGGGTCGGGGTATACGGGGTGCAGCCAAGACTGGAGGGCGTCATCTCTCTAGGGAAACTGGCCTCAGTATTCCAGGCCGAAACCACTGCCATCAGGGCATGTGTGGAAGATAATTTGCGTAGGTGCTACAAAGATTGTAGCATCTATATCTATTCAGACAGCCAGGCAGCCCTGAGATCACTGGCAGCTCCTGCAACAAGGTCTAAAATTGTTGCAGAATGTCACAGTGTTCTGGTGGAGCTAGGGGAAAGCAATAGAGTAAACCTATTGTGGCTCTCTGGCCACTCGGAGATCAGTGGCAACAAACATGCTGACAGATTATCCAGGATGGGGGCAGAGACTCCATTTATTGAACCGAAACCTGTCCTGACAATAACCAAGGCAATGTCAAATTGGAGCTACGTAACTGGCTCAGAAGACAGCACGTGGAATATTGGACCAAAGACTACCAACAAAAACATGGCACGGTAATGATGCCAAAGCCATGTTTTAAAAGAAGCTCTGCAATCCTGGGCCTGAACAGGAGAGATATTAGACTCATGGTTGGATTGCTGTCAGGCCATGGGAGTTTCAAAAAACACCTACATACAATGAGAATAAGAGAAGAGGACCCTACATGTAGGATCTGTGATGACAGTGATGAAACTGCATCACATCTAATCTTCGAATGCATTGCATTGGAGAGAAAAGGCACAGAACGTTTGGGATAACCAGACCCGAAGGAATTGTGTCTAATAAAGAACTGGTGGAGGGACTCCTTGCACTGTTCAAGGGCATTGGTTGGCTTTACTAGATATACAGGGAGCGATACCGCACAATAAACTTAGTTTCGGTGCGGGCAGTGGCGGGTTTGATCAAGACTGTTTTGGCTTCCCTGGAAAAATCAAATCTAACACTGTCACAGTTGACCGCCCAAGACCTTATCTGAAAGGTAGATCACGGAGCGTCTAGGCAGAAAAATCGAAGAAACTACGAAGATTTATTACCCTCGAGAAGCCTAAGAAAACAGGCACGGTGTAACTAGAACAGAAACCACGACGAAATCTAAACAAACACGAAATTCTCCTCTATGGCATTAGTATAGACGCGTCGACCCACGGAGTTTAGCATCGCAATTTAAAGTCTGCGAAGCGGCGGTGGGGCGTGCCGAGAAATTGATTTACCAATTCTGGAGCGCTAAGCCCGGCAGATAAGGCGCCGCTGCCGATAGCTGTTAGCAGGAGGCGACAAACACCGTTAAGCTCGCCATTAGGCCGGCCGCAGCCGCCGCCGCCGCCGCCGCCGCCGCCGCCGCTGTCTATTAATAGCCGGGCAGCAGCCGGCGGATGCACCGGCGCCCGACCCGCGACCCGCGACCCGCGGGCTGCAGCGGCGCCCGCAATTACCATTTAAATTACGCGGCCGCCTCTTGAGCGTGCGAGGCGCCGCCTCCTGGAAACAAAGAGCGCGCCTCTGCGTCCCCAACACATCTGCACTCAGGTCAAGCACGCCGCTTCTCGCTGCAGATGTGGTGAGCACTGGGAATATTATTCCTCGCTGGAAACACCTCGTCTTAGTTTCACAGACTAAAATTGGTAATTAGAAACTTACTAGGTGTTCTAGTGATGGATTTCCATGATTAAAACACAAGGTACTACTGTTACCAGTCGTTTAGTATTGTCGCGATACACGGGAGACATCGTTACGGAAATGATACAGGATCTGGGATGGGAATCATTATAACAACGACGCTTATAGCTGCGGCGTGGGCTGCTTACGAAACTACAATCGCCAACATTCTCCTCCGAATGCGAAAATATATTCTTGACTCCCAGTTAAATAGGTAGAAATGATCATCAGAGTAAAATACGAGAGAAATCAGAGCCCGAACGGAGACATTCAGGTGTTCATTCTTCCCGCGCGCTATTCGAGAATGGATGGGAGATAAAGTAGTATAACGGTGGTTCGATGAACCATCTGCCAGGCACATAAATGTGATTTGCAGAGTATCCCATGTAGATGTAGATGTAGAATAACATTATGCTTTGTACATGTAGGTTAGGGTGACCTGCTCTACAGCCTGCCAGAGAAAATATATAATGTGAAACTTCCTGGCAGATTAAAATTGTGTGCCGAAGCCGGGACTCGAACCTGGGACCTTTGCCTCTCGCGGGCAAGCGCTCTACCGACTGAGCTATCCCGACACGACTCTCGTTGCCGCCTCACAACTTTACTTCCACCAGTACCTCGCCTCCTACTTTCCAAACTTCGCAGAAGTTTTCCTGCGAATCGTGCAGGACTAGATTCCTGGAAGAAAGGATATGACGGAGACATTGCTTAGCCACAGCCTAAGGGATGTTTCCAGAATGAATCTTTCACTCTGTAACGGAGTGTGCGCTGATATGAAACTTCCCGGCAGATTAAAATTGTGTGCCGGAAAACTTGTGAGGCGGGACCGTGAGTCGTGTCGACGTAGCTCAGTCAGTAGGGTGCTTGTCCGCGAAAGGCTAAAGTCCCAGCTTCCGGCAAACAATTTTAATCTGTCAGAAAGTTTCATATCAATGCACATTCCGCTGCAGAGTGAAAGTTTCATTCAATACAATGTGACTTTGTACAATTGTTCAATTATGTAAAATGTAAACAATTATCATACCTCAAGTGGTTACAGGTCTCTTGCATTGTCATAAACTCACTTATGTGTAATAAATCACAGGCACCATCTTCGTTTAGTTCTGACAGATGCAAAGATCACACTAAAGACATAATATACCATAGATGGTCACTAGTCTTTAAATGGTGATAAACTGAATACAAGTATACAATGCATAATATGAATTAATATATATACATACACAAAATTTGGGGGTCGATATAGAATCTAACATTTTGTACACAGATTGTCATTCACTCAGTAACAGCTTTAAAAAAATAAGATATAGTAATTTGTAGACAGATGAATTGACAAATATATATATATATATATATATATATATATATATATATATATATATATATATATATATATATATATATATGTGTGTGTGTGTGTGTGTGTGTTTGCGTAATTTAAGTATACAATACACATTAAAATTATATACATATAATTTTTAAAACGTATTTCCTTGATAAACCGGCTGAGAAAGTAAATGGGTAGAAATCAGGTTTAGTAAAGTCTGCAATAGAAAAGACGCCTGGTTGATGCTGGAATAACGGAATTTAATTAGGCGTTTGGAAACAATTATTATTAGAATCTGCAAGATTGCAAACTTGGTGTTACACACTTTAGACTTTCACATATATAACACTACACTCAGACATTTGGAGTACACGTTTCCTCCTGGGGGCAGGAGGTTCGACATGAAGGACATCTGGCCACCCCAAATCTGAATTATCAAAGCCGACCCTGCATGTGCAGGAACATGACCAAAGAGAAAGAGAGAAAAGTTAACTTGGTGTTAGAAAAAGAGAATTCTAAATACACTCCCAAGCATAGGCGTAAATTTTATTACTAAAAGTGTATCGTCATGGCCCTACTGAACATACTAAAACAAAGCAGCAGAAAGCATCGTCCAGATAGACGAAATATGCCACGAGGTGGCACTAGTATACATGATAAATGTAAAAGTGGGAACAATATAAAAGCAGTAAAAGTAATAGAAACTAATATATCATAAGAAATTAGGAAAAATAATGAAAGAGCAGTTGAAAAAATTGTGCTTATGAAAAAAAACAGATTATTGTTAACAATTAAGACTGTTTAAACATGACTTGTGTTGTCCACTCATAAATAAGCACATACCTCATCAGAGACTTTATGTCACGTCTGGAATTATGGAAATTGTTCAAAATCTATACAAGTGTGAGGTCATCCACTACTAAACGAAATCTGCCGAATTTAGGTTAAAGGATATAGTATACAAATGCTGTCTTTCGGACTCCACCAAAAATTGAACAAACAGACGGAACTTACCTGAACAATAAAATTCGAAAATTAAACATTCTGATTAATTGTTACTAAAATTGGTTTAACGAAGGGAGACGGCCCGTCACCTTTTCTTTTTAATTGTGGCCCTGAATACATCATGAGGGGACTGTAAAAGGCGAATCCAAAGACCATTAAAGTTGAAACACAAACAGATGACACAAAGCTGAAATGTTGAGCATTTGCTGATGAGCGTGCTCTTCTTGCCACCACCATTCAAGAATCCATCCAAAAACTACTATCATTACAGAAAATTTACATATGTATTTGCTTAAAATACCCTTCGGGGGAAAAAAACTTGAATGAATGATAACGGAACCGCCATTGGTAAACAAATTCAGAATCGGAGAAAGCGACGTTTAAATTGTTGAAAAGTTTAAACACTTGGAAGATATATTAACACATAACATGAATGAGAATGCATAGTGGCAGAGTAGAATGAACAAACTGATTAAGACACTTCATATATATATATATATATATATATATATATATAAGCAACACAACTGAAATACTAAAAAACAGTTACACAGCCGCAATAACCATTTGCTAGCGAAACTCTATGTAAAACAACCTACACTGTAGCAACAGACGGACTATTCAAAATAGAAAGGAGGATAGTAAGAACATGCATAAATAAATAAAATACAACCATTTATAAAGAAATCCACTGTTATGAACCACAGATATTGCCGAGTTGGGGTGGCTTCCATGCCACAACGATACAGATAGGCGTACCGTAGGTCAACCACTGTGGACGGCTACCTGTGAAGGGACCAGACAAAAGTATGGTTCATGAAGAGGGGCAGAATCCCTTTCACTAGTCACAGGGGCACTTCCTCGTGTAATTTCACGGGAACTAACGTGTGGATCAGCAGGAACAGCAGCCAAAACATCAATTTCCCCCAACTTTTATACCATGGAAACATGAAATGCATTCTTCCTACACTCTCCTTTGGAGCCAGGGAACGCTGTGGGAAGGGGGGAGGGGAGATCCGAGCAACCGAATCATGACGCATCTGCGGTCGTACATGGCGCGGATTAGCAAAGCCCCCCCCCCTCCCCCATCCCGCGGTCACTGGGTGCAGAGGTTGCCATGGCGCCTCTGTTGCTGATATAGTTGTCTTTTCAAGATGAATATCTGGGCAAGCAGCCACGCCAGAAAAAGTTTGGTAGAAAAAAGAATTCATGCGTCATCTGATACAGCCATTAGCGCCGTGCAGCAGTGTTCGAGAAACGCGCCTCTGGCTAGCCGCTGGCGTCAGAGAGCGCAGATGGTGGTAGGTGGGTGGCTGCAGTAAGTGATCAGTCAAGGCTTTCTGGCCAGACATTGTAAACAAGTACTGGATATAAAAGGCAGGCAAAGCGAGACAGGTTTTCAGTTATTCTGCAGTGACAATGGGTATAAAATGCGTACGTCGAAAACATGGAAAGACTAAAAGACGACTTAGTACAACATTGTATTTATTTCATTACATTTATTATATTTAGTTCACTATAATATCAACAGATGTCGCCACTACTGTTTTACAGTTTTATACATGTAAGATTCATCTAATATGGGCAGTTTGTTAATAAAAATTGCATCAACAATTTGATTTTAAAATCGCTAACTTCTGTTCCTGTATCAGGACAGCAATATACGGCAGGAGGTACACTTCTGAGAGAAAAACAAGTTGAACGACTTATGCTGATGCAGTGACGCTGAATTCACTTGCTCGTACCAGTGTAATATGAGATATAAGCAGGTATCGAGTGTAGAGAGGCTGGAAAACAAGGCACCGCGCGAAGACAGATAATTACAGTCAGTGCGGCAACGCTTCTTATCTGAAGATCGCGAAGACGTCGCACGGTCGCGTTGTGTGAGGTCAGTTATGCTCGTTAATTGCCTCACAACCACGGATAACGTGCTATTGACCTTTCACATTAGATAAAAACTTCGCTGTCATGCTGCTTGCAGTTGAGTCGTCTGAGACACTTCATAGATGCTGGAACTGTATCGCTTGCAGTGACCAGTAACAGTTTATAGATCGATAAATCAACCAAACATTAATCGATTTTAAAAATTCAAAATGGTAGCAGCTTAGAAGTTCGCTGATAGTATTCTATGTTGTGAATCATATGTTACAGTTTTCTTACCATACATAACGACATAAGCGAGTGTATCGTCTGAAATTTTGACATTGAATGTTGCACAAACTTTCATAGTCGTTTCCTGTGTAGTTACAATATTCCTTCTATGTGTCGTATTAATTACATGTATGAGATAATTCTGTATAAATCTGAATGGAAACACTCCAACATCTCCTTTTAGTAGTGTAACTTGTTTAAAATGGAGAAATACATCATATGCTTTGAGAAAATTGCTTGGAGGGTCTAAATTCCCATTTTCTTGTGGGATGATTTCGTTTCTGCCATTTTTCAAGTATATATCTTGTAATTTAACATGATTGAATAATGAAGAATCCAGTAACTGATTATTTTTGCGATTAGCCTGGAAGACAGCAAAGATAAAATATGGCATATCGAATTCCAGTGAGTTACAATTCGTGATGTATAACCTAAAATTATTCTTTTCATTCAATCCAGTAACTTTTACTGTTTGTAATTCATAAAAAGGTATCAGTATGTTAAGATTTTTTACAGTATTTTCTCGTTTTTCAAGCTCGTAATTAGGTTCATATTTAACAATAGGAACAGGAATATCGATGTAATAAACTATAATTTTCGTCAAGTTTGGAAGTGTCGCTATGTCTTCCATTCCAAACTGTGTGTCTGCCCAAAGATGAATAGAATCTCCAGGACTTGAAGACCATGTAAGACATACTGTTAAATCTCTCTACCGCATAATTTCCTTATAATCTTTAAAAAATCCTCCAAGCATTGCTAATGGGTAAAGTACTTTTTTATTACTCTTTATTTTTCCATTGTTAACAATATGTCCTTCCCTACTTATTTTATCAGCAAGAGAAGAAGTCAAATGTAACAACACAGATGATGAATGAAAGAGTGTTTGATTCTAGACAAAATATTATTCCCTTTCTTTATGGTTTAAATACTTTCTTACTCACGACATTGTGCTGACTAAATAAATGTTATTGGTTTCTGCGTTTATATACGTAACAGAAACCAAAATCTGTCACTGCATGGCGCTCTAAAATGAAAAGTTTTCACTGTGCCAATCGTTTGCTGGCGTGAAGGTTTACCGTATCGTATCGTCCACCGGTCATGGTTACTGAAAGACGACGTCTTCCATAGATTTTTTATAATATTGTAATTTATTTGATGTCGCTAGATTAGCATTTTGTTAAAACTAGAACCCCACTCTTTTCAAGGCATTAGGAAAAGCATTTTATTTCATGTTTTAAAATATTGGTTTCTGAAAAGTTAGTTATATTGCTAGGATTTTGTTATTTTAATAATTTATTATTGCTCCTGTGAGAACGTGTACTTGTTTTACTTTTAAGTGGATGTGCGAGCATCGAATGGCTGTCTGAATGTGGGTGGTAATAGCTCGCTTTGCATGGTTCTCTCTGGCGCAGAGTCGATAGTTAGTCGTTCCAACCCCTACTGCTGATGCGAGCAAAGAGGTTTTTACACCCTTTGGTTATAAGCCAGTCAACAAGCCTTCTCCAAGGCGAGTCTCACGCTCTTCTCTCCCCACCACCGCTGTTATCATGGATTTCCCGGTTTCGGGTAGTTTTTCCACTCCTCCTGGCTGCTAGGTCTTCAGATTGTGCTCGCATCGCAGTGAGGAAAGAGTGGTTCTGCTCTTGTGCCTGCGGAGATGGTAGCGATTAATTGTATAGTATGTTTAACTTAGATTAATTTTTTGGAATATTCCTTCCGATCGTGCACGGAAATGAGTTCCAGTTTTTCAATCGAGTGATTTCCAATAGATAAACGTGGTCTATGTGTTAATGGTTGTAGTTTGATAATGGCCTGGTATATTCAAACCATCTGTGATTATGTGGTGGTGTACGAACTCTGTGTAAATTGTTTCTAGCTTTGTGGGACCCGATTTCTATAGACGATACGTTCATTTTTGTACAGTGCATGTAAAAGCTTTCTCATCATTTCCTTCCGTGAGTGATTTGTGTTCCACGTTGTTTGTTCTTAGAACAAATCCTTCAGCTTCGACTATTGTTTGTTCCGTGCCCATCAGGCAAGTAACTATGCGTGTATCCTTCTTATTTATACTAACACTTCGCTATCTTCTCTTCCATCCTATTTTACTTTTGCTGTTTCTTCTTTGAACTTGTACTTTTCCGTCTTTGAAATTATTTCACTTTTCCAGGTTTTGAGAACGGACTTCTCTGTAATCGCTCCCTATCGCGTGTAGCTGCATTTCAATCGCTTCTTTATGTAATTATAAACATTACTATGGCTTGCATGCCATAGTTTTCATCTTTACTTTCTGGAAGTTGAATTTATATATTTTTTATCGGTTTTCGGAAGCACGTGGGTCCGAACTCCGACTTCAGGGGTTTGCAGCTAGTCACCTGAATTCACGCCACTTCTCATAAAACCAGTGCCTAGATAGTTTACTCTCACATTGCAACTTAAAAGACCGCTGTGATTTTGTGTAATGAATCCGATTTTAACCACTTCACCCTAAGCGGAATGCGATCATGTGACGTTGCCGTGTGTTTCTTTAGCGTGTTTGCTCGCGGTCTAATCTAGATGCAACTTAACTTTGCTATACTCATACACCCACTCCCACGAAGCACAGACATTGCCGAGGTGGGGTGGCTTGCGTGCCTCAACGATACAGATAGCCGTACCGTAGGTGCAACCACAGAGGAGGGGTATCTGTGGAGAGGCCAGACAAACGTGTGGTTCCTGAAGAGGGGCAGCAGCCTTTTCAGTAGTTACAGGGGCAACAGTCTGGATGATTGACTGAGATGGCCTTGTAACATCAGCTAATGTGGCTTTGCCACACAGCTACTGCGAACGGCTGAAAGCAAGGGGAAACTACAGCCGTTATTTTTCCCGAGGACATGCAGCTCTACTGTATGAACATATGATGATGGCATCCTCTCGGGTAAAATATTCCGGAGGTAAAATAGTCCCCCATTCGGATCTCCGGGCGGGGACTACTCAGGAGGATGTGATCATAAGGAAAGACAATACTGGCATTCTACGGGTCGGAGCGTGGAATGTTAGATCCCTTAATCGAGTAGGAAAATTAGAAAATTTAAAAAGGGAAATGGATAGGTTGAAGTTAGATATAGTGGGGATTAGTGAAGTTCGGTGGCAGGATGAACAGGATTTCTGGTCAGGTGAGTACAGGATTATAAATACAAAATCAGTTGGGGGTATCACAGGAGTAGGATTGATAATGAATAAGAAAATAGGAATGCGGGTAAACTACTATGACCAGCACAGCGATCGCATTATCATTGTCAAGATAGATACGAAGCCAACACCGACAACAGTAGTACAGGTTTATATGCCAACTAGCTCTGCCGATGATGAGGAGATCGAAGAAATATATGAGGAGCTAAAGGAAATTATTCAGACAATAAAGGGAGAGGAAAACTTAATTGTTATGGGAGACTGGATTTCGGTAGTAGGACAAGACAGGGAAGGGAAGATAGTGGGTGAATATGGTCTGGGCAAAAGGAATGAAAGAGGAAGCCGCCTGGTAGAATTTTGCACGGAACATAATTTAGTTATAACAAACACCTGGTTTAAGAATCACAAAAGAAGGTTGTATACGTGGAAGAGACCAGGAGACACCGGGAGATACCAGATAGATTTTATAATGGTAAGACATAGATTTCGGAACCAGGTTTTGAAGTGTAGGACATACCCCGGGGCAGACATAGACTCTGACCATAACTTGTTGGTTATGAACTGTAGGCTGAAACTGAAGAAACTACAGAATGGTAGGAAAATAAGGAGATGGGATCTAGATAAATTGAAGGAACCTGAAGTTCTTAAGAATTTCAGAGGGAGCTTCAGGCAACAATTGGCAGAAACAGGGGAAAATAAAACCGTTGAGGAGGAATGGGTAAAATTGAGAGATGAAATAGTGAAGGCAGCAGAGGACAAAATAGGTAGGAAGGCAAGACCTACAAAGAATCCTTGGATATCACAGGAGATACTAAATGTAATCGATGAAAGGAGAAAGTATAAAAAATGCAGTAAATGAAGCAGGCAAAATGGAGTAGAGACGACTAAGAAATGAGATTGACAGGAAGTGCAAAATGGCTAGGCAAATGCAAGGATGCAGAAGAATGTATAGATAGGGGAAAAATAGATACAGCCTACCGGAAAATAAAAGAAACATTTGGCGATAAGAAAAACAGCTCTATGAATATCAAGGACACTGATGGAAAACCAGTTCTCAGCAAAGAAGGGAAAGCTGAAAGGTGGAAAGAGTATATAGAGGGGCTCTACAAAGGAAATGAATTTGGAGACACTATTGTAGGAAGGGAAGAGGATGTAGATGATGATGAAATAGGAGATACTATACTGAGAGATGAATTTGACAGAGCACTGAAAGATGTAAGTCGAAACAAGGCCCCTGGAGTAGATGATATCCCGTCAGAGCTACTGAAGTCTCTGGGAGAACCAGCCATGACAAAATTGTTTCACATTGTGTGTAAGATGTATGAGACAGGTGAAGTACCCTCAGACTTTAAGAAAAATGTTATAATCCCCATTCCAAAGAAAGCGGGTGCAGACAGGTGTGAAAACTACAGAACCATCAGTTTAATAAGTCATGGTTGCAAAATATTAACACGAATTATATACAGAAGGATGGAAAAGCTGGTAGAAGCCGACCTCGGGGAAGATCAGTTTGGGTTCAGGAGAAATGTAGGAACACGGGAGGCAATACTCACTTTACGGCTTATCCTAGAAGATAGATTAAGAAAAGGCAAACCAACATTTCTAGCGTTTGTAGATTTGGAGAAGGCTTTTGACAGTGTTGATTGGAATAAACTCTTTCAAGTTCTGAAGCAAGCAGGAGTAAAATATAGGGAACGTAAGGTTATTTACAACTTGTACAACAACCAGACAGCGGTCGTCAGAGTTGAAGGGCATGAAAGGGATGCAGTGGTTGGAAGGGAGTAAGACAGGGTTGTAGCCTTTCCCCAATGTTGTTCAATTTGTATATTGAGCAACCTATAAAGGAAAGCAAGGAGAAATTTGGAGAAGGAATTAAAGTTCAGGGTGAAGAATTAAAAACATTGCGTTTTGCCGAGGACATAGTAATTCTGTCAGATACAGCAAAGGACCTGGAAGAGCAATTGAACGGAATGGACAGTGTGCTGAAAGGTGCATATAAGATGAACATTAACAAGAGTAAAACTAGGGTAATGGAGTGCAGTGTAAGAAAATCAGGTGATGCTGAAGGAATTAGATTAGGTAACGAAACAATAAAGGAGGTAGATGAGTTTTGTTACTTGGGCAGTAAAATAACAAATGATGGTCGCAGTACAGATGATATAAAATGCAGAATGGCAATGGGTAGAATGGCGTTTTTTTAAAAAGAATAATTTGTTAACATCGAATATTGATTTAAGCCTAAGGAAGTCCTTTCTGAAGGCATTTGTATGGAGTGTTGCCTTGTATGGGAGTGAAACATGGACAATAAGCAGTGCGGACAGGAAGAGGATAGAGGCTTTTGAAATGTTGTGCTACAGAAGAATGCTGAAGATTAGGTGGGTGGATCGCGTAACTAATGAAAAGGTACTGAACCGAATTGGGGAGAAAAGAAATTTCTGGCATACCTTGACTAAAAGAAGGGATACATTGGTAGGACACATTCTTAGACATCAAGGAATTGTGAATTTAGCGTTGGAGGGAAGTGTGTGGGGTAAAAACCGCAGAGGGAGGCCAAGAGACGCGTATAGTAAGCAGATTCAAGTGGATGTGGGTTGTCGTTCTTATGAGGAGATGAAAAGGCTTGCTCAGGATAGAGTAGGGTGGAGAGCTGCATCAAACCAGTCTCTGGACTGAAGACCACAACAACAACTCATACACCATCTCAAATCAGGTATGACAGACCAGAGCCATCTTCGCAGTAATCTCCGCAGTATTATTGTGTGGTACCTCCAGGTTTGTTGTATTTCCCCTACGGTAGCGGCGCCTGTTCAAATGTTCAAATGTTTGTAAATCTTATGGGACATTACTACGGGGTCATCAGTCCCTAAACTTACAAACCACTTATCAACTACCTTATATTAAGGACGGCACAAATATCCATGCCCGAGGGGGGGATTCGAACCCCCGACCGTAGTGGCCGTGCAGACCGTGACTGGAGCGCCTCAGTCTCCTCGGCCTCCGCGGCCGGCAGCGGCGCCTGCTTCTGCCTCGTTTCAGCACGCTGATTTTGGTGAGTTTCGCTGTTGCATTGCGTGTGTGTGAGCGAGTGAGTGTTGTTTGTAAATCACCCCCCCCCTCCCTCCCGGCCCGTAGCGTTAAGTTCTGTGTAATTTATAAAATTCGATGCTAGGCACCGTCAGTATTAGAATATGTACTTTTTATTGTATTAACAAAATTGGTTCCCCATTTTGCTTGCGTTTGACCTGAATAAACAAGTTAAGTATAATTTGACTTTCCTATACAATGTAGTTTTCGAGCATCTTCCCCCTTTCTATTTAATACTGTTTTTCACCAGTGCTGAGAACAACCTCAGATAAAATTTTTTATGTTTATGTTCCGTTGCACTATAAATGTTTTCTTAGCCACCGTTATGAAATAACTTTAATTGTGGTGCTTTGTTTATTAATGTCTGTGTGTAATTTCGTGTGAGCTGCTACTTATGTTGGGCACTGTGTTGTTAACTTCCTGTTATTAGAATAATTTGAAGCAAGTCTGTTTTCAATTTGGGCCAGGGAAAAGGTTTTGCAGCAAGGAGTAGCCGGTGGCTCACACGGATCTTCTGCTAAGTTTATTGCTACAAATTAAGCTTTTTTATAACATTAAATTCGTATCTGGGTACCTCCTACCAGAATTAAGCTTTTATTTCGTACAGTGGCCTACTTTTAATATAAAGTTGCTGCTTTGTACTAGAATGTACCACGTTTTCCTGTGCTTAAAGACTCATTCAACCACGACATTGTGCTGACGAAAAAAATTTTAATTGTTTCTGCGTTTATATACGTAACAAAACCAAAATGTGTCACTGCATGGCGCTCTAAAATGAAAAGTTTCCACTGTGCCAAACTTTTGCTGGCGTGGGTGCTTACCCATATAATGTCCAAACCGGACTACTATCTCAACAGGAGAGCCCCATTCCGCCATTTCACTATCGTCCACCAGTCCTGGATATAAAGTTTCTCCTTTGTACTGTGTTAAAATGTTTTTAAATCTATCGGACCAAACTGCGTGGTCATCAGTCCGTATCTTACAAACTACTTAAACTAAGGTAAACTAACCTAAGAACAACACACACACACCCATGCCCCATGGAGGACTCGAACCTCCACGGCGAGCAACCGCGCACTCCGCAATGAGACGCTTTAGACCGCTCGGCTTATCAAAAAAAAAAAAAAAAAATCAAATGTTCAAATGTTTGTACAGCTTATGGGACTTAACTACGGGGTCATCAGTCCCTAAACTTACAAACTACTTATGAACTACTTACGAACTAGGACGGCACAAATATCCATGCCCGAGGGGGGATTCGAACCCCCGACCGTAGTGGCCGTGCAGAGCGTGACTGAAGCGCCTCAGTCTCCTCGGCCACCGCGGCCTTTGTACTATATTGAATCATGTTGTCTTGTGCTTAAAGACTCATGTAAGCACGACATTGTGCTGACTAATTAAATTTCAATAATTTCTGCGTTTATATACGTGACAAAACAAAACTATGTCACTACATGGCACTAATGGCTGTGTCAGATAATGCGTGAATTCTTTTCTCGGCCAATCTTTTGCTGCCGTGCGTGCTTGCCCAGATAGTATGCTTCACTATTGGCAAATTGGTTGTTTTCATCGAGGTAGTTCATAGGGTTTGAGTAAAGTTTGTGTTCTAAAATCCTGCTGTAAACCGACGTCAATGATGTAGGCCTGTAACTTCGGGGAGCGTTTTTTTAATTTTTTAATTTTATTTTTTATATATATTTATGTGATCTGTGTAACTTTCCGGTCTTTGGGTACGGATCTTTCGCTGATTGAGCGGTTGTATATGATATCTACGTAAGGAACTATTGCATCAGCATACAGTCTTAACCGCGAGACTTGCTTTTATTGTTTTCCGTATATACAGGGTGTTTCACTAAGTGTGTTTGCCTCTGTTATTCATAAAATAATAGCTGACGGGAAATTTTAATGCAGTAGGTCAACACAAGAAATGTTACACTTTCTGCGGAGCTATGAACATAGTTTACTCTATCATTTTCCAAACAGTTACAGCACAAAGATATAATGTTTTAAATAGAACAATAGTTTTTTCTATCGTGCATTGGATTCGTTGAAATAATAATGCGATGCGCTGTTAGACTGCCAACTGTCGCCGCACACGGCCGTAGACCCGACAGTTGGAGCCACACAAACAACTGGGGCTCAATATACCACAGTTACTGACATCGAATGACGATGGCATACACGAACAACGAGTACGTTGACATGTTGCTGATGCTCGGCGAATGCCGACACGATGCCACTGAAGCTTCTCGCTCCATGACACCGGCGACGTTACAACTCGGCCGCACTACATTTAGAAAGCGCATTGCCTTACGCGCAGCACTTGTGGTATCTGCCCCTGAAACTTTGAAGGGTTGTAGCTCCCAAACTAACAGTGATAGAAATGTAGTTTAAATTGATTTGGACGCAGCTGGGTTCAACGAATCCAATGCACGATAGAAAAAACAATTGTTCCATTAAAAATTATATCTTTGTGCTGTAGCTCTTTGGAAAATGATACAATAAACTATGTTCATAGCTCCGCAGAAAGTGTAACATTTCTTGTGTCGACCTACTTCATTAAAATTTCCCGTCACCTATTATTTTATAAGTTACAAACACACTTAGTGAAACACCCTGTATATTTCATAGATATCTACTCCTATGGACTCGCATTCGGAAGGAATGGTGATTGAAATCCACCTCCGACCTTCCAGATTTAGGTTTTCCGTGATTTCCCTAAATCACTCCAGGCAAATGCCGGCATGGTTCCTTTGAAAGGGCACGGCCAATTTCCTTGTAGATCCTTACCCAAACCTTCCGAGGCTAAGCTCCGTCTCTAATGACCACGCTGTCGACGGGACGTTAAATTCCAAGCTTCCTTCATCTTCCCTACCTACTCCTAAATTAAGCTAAAAAAATTCATATCTTTTTAAGTCTGTGGGACTTAACTAAGGAGGTTATGAGTCCCTAGGCTTACAAACTAATTGAACTAACTTAAGGACAAACACATAGACACCCAAACCTGAGGGAGAACTCGAAACCTGACGTGGAGGCGCCTTGGACCGCTCGGCAACTCCACCGTGCCCTAAATTATGCATTCTAGCGGCTATTTTTGATTCAAATTTTGGAGTATTTGCTTCGTCTTCTTTGGTGAAGAAATTTCGGGAGGTAGTGTTTAGCAGTTCTGATTTAGAGAAACAGTCATCAGTAGTATCACTATTGCTATCGCGTAGTGAAGATATTCATTGTGTTTTGCCATTAGTATACCTTAGATATGACTAGACGTTCTTTCCATTTTATAGGAAATTACGTACCAAGTTTTCATTGTGGAAACTATTGTTAACATCTGGGATTGAGATTCGAGCTAAATTTCGAGTTTTGAACCACAGGTATTGCCGAGGTGGAGTGGATTGCTTGCCTTACGGATACAGACAGCCGCACGTAGATGCAATCAGAGCGAAGGGGTATCTTTGGAAGCGCCAGACAAATGTGTGGTTCCGGAAGAGGAGCAGCAGACTTTTTAGAAGTTACATAGTCAACAGTCTGCCTTGTAACGAAAACTAATGTGACTGTTACTACGAACGGCTGAAAGCAAGGAGAAACTACTGCCCTTACGATTCCCGAGGACTTGCAGCTCTGCTGCATGAATATGTGATGATGGCATCCTCTCGGGTAAAATATTCCGGAGATAAAATAGTCCCCCATTCGGATCTCCGAGCGGGGACTATTCAAGAGGATGCCGTCATCATGAAATATAACACTGGCGTTCTACCGATCGGACCGTGGAATGTTGGATCCCTTAATCGGGTAGGGAGGATAGGAAAGTTAAATACGGAAATGGAGAGATTGAAGTTAGATATAATAGGGATTTTTGAAGTTCGGTGGAAATGGGAACACGATTTCTGGTGAGGCCACACAGGATTATAAATACAAAATCTTTTGGGGGTTTTACAGGCGTAGGTCTGTCTTCGTAGGCTTTCCCTGCGTACTAAATCTTCAAAGTCACTTTGGGTTTTATGCCGGATACTGAAATCTAGCTGATTGAACATTTCGACGATACAACTGACCGTCATCTTCAGGAATCGTCGATGTTGCTGAGTCCCGCTGAATACTGATGCTAAACCAAAGTTCCGAGTCGGAGCCTGCAAGGCGGATGCGCCGGCCGTCACAATTGCTGCCTCCTAGACAGGACTGGTGGCGCCACCCCTAGTGGAAGAACGTAGCACAATATATCGCACCTTACGTTAATCAGTCACAGGTGCTGTAATCACAATGGAACATTACAATTTGATATTATTTAATACTGGATTCCATGTTATACTAAGAGGAAACTCTATGTCTCTATATATTAAATTGTCTGTCAATCGCTTCTATGTAAAATCTGTCCCAAAAACCGGAGGTATTGGCAATTACTCGAGTCTCATCATATGCCACCTTGTGTCTCCCGTAATGTTTTTCTCTTTTGGTGGCAACGTCTTTGAGCTAAAGGACGGAGTGACTATGGACAGCCCTAGATCACCCACAGTCGCCAATTTATTTATGCAGAACTTTGAAGACAGGGCACTAAGAACTTTAACCTTGCAAACAATGTGTTCTTTTGGAAATACACTACTGGCCATTAAAATTGCTACACCAAAAAGAAATGCAGATGATAAACGGGTATTCATTGGACAAATATGTTATACTAGTACTAAATGGAGAGATTTTCACACAATTTGGGTGCACAGATCAAGAGAAATCAGTACCCAGAACGACGACCTCTGGCCGTAATAACGGCCTTGATACGCCTGGGCATCGAGTCAAACAGAGCTTGGATGGCGTGGACACGTACAGACGCCCATGCAGCTTCAACATGATACCATAGTTGATCTGAAGTAGTGAATGGCATATTGTGACGAGCCAGTTGCTCGGCCACCAGTGACCAGATGTTTTCAATTTGTGAGAGATCTGGAGAATGTGCTGGCCAGGACATCAGTCGAACATTTTCCATATCCGGAAAGGTCCGTACAGGACAGCAACATGCGTTCGTACGTTATCCTGTTGAAATGTAGGGTTTCGCAAGAATCGAATGAAGGGTAGAGCCACGGGTCGTAACACATCTGAAATGTAACGGCCAATATCCAGAGGTGTAAACAATGGCACCCCATACCATCACGCCGGGTGTTACGCCAGTATGGCGATAATGAATACACGCTTCCTATGTGCATTCATTGCGATGTCGCCAAACACGGATGTGACCATCATGATGTTGTAAACAGAACCTGAATTCATCCGAAAAATGACTTTTGCCATTCGTGCTCTCAGGATCGCCGTTGCGTACACCATCGCAGGCGCTCCTGTCTGTGATGTTCAAAATGTTAAAATGTTTGTAAAGCTTATGGGACTTAACTACGGGGTCATCAGTCCATAAACTTACAAACTACTTATGAACTACTTACGAACTAAGACGACACAAATATCCATGCCCGAGGGGGGATTCGAACCCCCGACCGTAGTGGCCGTGCAGACCGTTACTGAAGCGCCTTAGCTGTCTGTGTTGCAGCGTCAAGAGTAACCGCAGTCATGGTCTCCGAGCTGATAGTCCGTGATGCTGCAAACGCCATCGAACTGTTCGTGCAGATGGTTGCTGTCTCTCAAACGTCCCAATCTCTTGACTCAGAGATCGAGACGTGGCTGAACGATCCGTTACAGCCATGTGGATACGATGCCTGTCACCTCGACTGCTAGTGATTCGAGGCCGTTGGGATCCATCACGGCGTTCCGTTTTCACTCCTGAACCCACCGATTCCATATTCTGCTAACAGTCACTGGATCGCGACCAACGCGAGCAGCAATGTCGCGATACGATAAACCGCAATGGCGATAGGCTACAATCTGACCTTTATCAAATGGTACGCATTTCTCCTCTTTACACGAGGCTTCACAACAAAGTTTCACCAGGCAACGCCGATCAAATGCTGTCTGAGTTTGAGAAATCGGTTGGAAACTTCCCTCATGTCAGCACGTTGTAGGTGTCGCCACCCGCGCCAACCTTGTGTGAATGCTCTGAAAAGCTAATCATTTGAGTATCGCAGCATCTTCTTCCTGTCGGTTAAATTTTCGGTCTGTAACACGTCATCTTCGTGGTGTAGTAATTTTAATGGCCAGGAGTGTATGATGATGATACCTTCTTCATCTGTTCGTAGACGTGATAAGCTCAATCGATTTTTTGGACCATTATAACCGCTTTCATCCAAACATTTACTACAAAAGTTGAAAGTGACGGGAAACTACCATTATTGGATATAGTGGTTTATAAGAAACATAATGGCACTCTTGGACATAGTCTTCACTGAAAGCCGACACATACTCACTGGTATTTGCTTGCCAGTAGTTACGAACGCAACGGCGTCCTTAGAACTCTGGTACGCAGACCATATGACATTTCAGATGCGGATAGTTTACCATCGGAACTGGAACATCTGATAGATTCGCCGTGCTATGCAGTTGGGAACGTCTTCAGAAGTGAATGAAGGAGAGTAAGGGCTGTATCCTTCATTCCTTACGCTTTGGGGGCGTTTCTTTTAAAATTGTAAGAATTTCAAAAAAGTTTTAACATCCAGACTGTTTTCCGATATTCTTCTTCTCGGGTTTCCTGCCAGAAGTGCAAGTAAAACAAATCCTTGGATGTGAGATACAGCTGTCTGTGAGTAAGACAAATGCGCTCCCTCACCTGTCCTTTATCTTGTTTGCCATTTGGGCATCAATGAAATGAGCATTTTTTGCAAAATTCGGTATAATACCTTCGTTGCGGCATCTTGGAGAAAAAGGAGGATATTCAGCAGCATTCCCTTCTTCTTTCGAAAAGAATCGATCGAAGTTTGTCTCTCTGACAATATCATAAACATGGACAAGGGTTTTCCCTTGAGTAAAATGTGGAACCCTGTGTTGTTTGACAACGCTGATGAATAGCGATCTATCGTTTACACCGGCTTCTACCAAGGGCGGCGCTCACACCTAGAGGGTGGAAATTGTCTATCCTTGCGCACGCGCTGCCGGCCTAAGCGGCGTATTTACGGGCCTCCGCCTGCGACTTGTACTCAGTCTCGGCGAGCCGGTGTACCAGCAGTATCACCTGACGATGGCGGCCAGGTGGATCGCCGAAATATTGTGTCCAAATGATGTATTTACCGGGCATGAAACGCGAGAAGAATATTATCAATCATTACGCCGGGAAAGCATACGTTTTCCGTCTGCCTTCCAAGATTAAGCCATTAAGACTGGCTCCATCAAAGATGACTTCCGACTCAGAAAAGCCGATGTTTACAAAATACTGTGTCAGTGAGGCAAGGCATACGTCGGCCTTACGATTCGAACTGTTCAAGCAAAAAGCGTGGCACATTGCCGCCACACGAGTCTTCTGCTGCCGGAAAAATCGGCGGTAGCGGAACATTGTTTAACGGAGGGACACAAGATGACGTATGGTGAAACCCACATAGTAGCAACCAATACCGCAGGTTTTTTTGGGACAGTGTTTACAGAGAAGCGATTGATATCAGGATCAAATGTTCAAATGTTTGTAAATATACCGGACTCAATTGCGTGGTCATTAGTTTTAGCTTACAAACTACTTACAACTATTATAAAAATTACAGTTCTGTATTAAGGGAAGTTATTAAAAAATCCAAAAGCATGTGCATAATGTCTGAGATTAGTACATCCAAGAATAAAATTAAAACAATCTGGAATATTATAACAAGGGAGACAGGGCAACCAAGAACACAGGAAGACTGCATTACCATCGAAGTGAATGAAAAAATTACAAACAAAAAGTCAGAAGTTGAAAACACTTTTAATAATTATTTTTTAAATGTTGTGGAGAATGTAGGATTCAAATGTTCATTAGAAGAAGCTAGGCAATTAATGGAACAGGGTGTACCTAGACAGTTTGATACAATGGAAATCTCACTCACCTCTCAATCGGAAATTAGGAAATTAATAAACTCTCTCAACAGTAAAAGTTCTCATGGCATTGATGGCATATCCAGCAGGGTATTAAAAGCTTGTTCCCAAGAAATATGTAGGATTCTTAGCCACATTTGCAATAGCTCACTGGAGCAGGGTATTTTCCCTGATAGACTAAAATATGCTATTGTCAAACCACTTCATAAAAAAGGTGATACATTGGATTCAACAACTACCGCCCAATCTCACTTCTGACCACCCTATCAAAAATTCTTGAAAAAGTAATGTATTCCAGAGTAGCTTCATATATTAATAACAATAAAGTTCTAACAAAATGTCAGTTTGGTTTCCAGAAAGGCTTTTCAACAGAAAATGCAATACATATTTTCACTAATGAAATATTAAACGCTCTGGATAACCGTAAATCACCCGTTGGGATTTTTTGTGATCTATCAAAGGCCTTTGATTGTGTTAACCATGGAATTCTTCTAGATAAGCTTAAGAATTGTGGTATGAGTGGGAAAGTGCACAAATGGTTTAAATCATACCTAACTGGAAGAGTTCAGAAAGTTGATATAAGTAATTGACATAATATACAAAATACAGCCGAGTCCTCAAACTGGGGAACTATCAAGCATGGGGTGCCACAGGGTTCGGTACTGGGACCTTTGCTGTTCTTAATATATATTAATGATTTGCCTTTCTATATTCATAAAGATGCCAAGCTAGTCCTCTTTGCTGATGATACAAGTATCGCTATCACACCCGAATCACAGGAATTAACTGATGAAATTGTCAATGAAGTATTTCAGAGAATTATTAGGTTGTTCTCTGTAAATGGGCTCTCTTTAAATTTTGAAAAAAAAAACACAGTATATTCAGTTTCACACAATAAATGGCATCACACCATTAATTAATATTGACTTCAACCAGAAATCTATAGCTAAGGTAGAATATTCAAAATTTTATGCATTGATGAGGGGTTGAGTGGAAGAAACACATTGAAGACCTGCTGAAACGTTTGAGTTCAGCTACTTATCCTATTAGGGTGATTGCAAACTTTGGTGATGTACAAGTCAATAAAATAGCATACTATGCTTATTTTCATTCTCTACTTTCTTATGGCATCATATTCTGGCGTAATTCATCATTTAGTAAGAAAGTATTCATTGCCCAAAAGCGGGTCATCAGAATAATTGCTGGAGCCCACCCAAGATCATCCTGCAGACATTTATTTAAGGATCTAGGAATCTTCACAGTAGCTTCGCAATTTATATATTCACTTATGAAATTTGTTATTAACAATCCAACTGAATTCAAATGTAACAGCTGTGTGCATAGCTACAAAACTAGGAGAAAGGGTGACATACACTATTCAAGGTTAAATTTAGCTCTGTCACAGAAAGGGGTTAATTATTCTGCCACGAAAGTCTTTGGTCACTTACCAAGTAGTATCAAAATTCTAGCAGATAGCCAACTAGCATTTAAAAATAAACTAAGAGAATTTCTGAATGGCAATTCCTTCTACACATTAGATGAATTTCTAGATAAAAGTTAGTAATATAGGGAAAAAAATAAAAAGAATAAACAAATAAAAAAACATAAAAAAATAAAAAATATATAATACAATAAAAATATTCAAAAATTGAGTGTCATGTAATATTATGTATTAACACATTTCATTTAACTGGCACGTTCCACATCATTGCGAAGTGTCGTATTCATGATATATGGAACAAGTATTAATCTAATCTAATCTAATGTAAAAGGTAAACTAACCTAAGGGCAACACAAACACCCGTGCCCGAGGGGGAACGATCGGCCGCACGCACCACAGCACGGTGCTCCAGTACGCACGACTAATCCGCCGCGGCGAAATCAAGTTGACAGACAATTTAATCAAAATAGAGGCTTGAGGTTTCCTCTTAGTAGGACATGGAATTCAAAATGTTCATATGTTTGTTAAGCTTATGAGACTTAACTGCGTAATCATCAGTCCCTAAACTTACATACTACTTATAAACTAACTTACACCAAAGAAAACGCAAACATCCATGCTCAAGGGTGGATTAGAACCCTCGACGGGAAATGGCCTCGCACATCGGAGCATAGCGACTGAATGCGCTCGAGCTCTCCGCGGCCCATGGAATCCAATATTAAATAATATCAAATCCCGCCTGCAGGGTCGTCTTGAACTGGAGAGAGAGAACGAGAGGTTCCGGAAGCAACCTCCCAGGATTTATGCTGGGATGGCTGCGCAATCTGCCGAAGCCACCGTCCACGAAGGAGAAATATCAAAGGCTACACAGAAGTCCGGATCTGCCGTCTTCCTGAGGCCGCGTCCTGGGCAAGACATTAAGTACAGGAGATCTTCTTCACTAGTATCAACCCTTTAAAATAAAAAATCAAATTGTGTCAAATCTACTAAAAACGTTGTAATTGTAGATGTAGCTTCTGAAAGACATAAAGAAAATTTATTGTAGACAAGAGCCAAGATTGCTTTTTGGTTTTATTAAGATTACCGGTTTCGGTAGTTTAAATGCCACCTTCTGATCTTAGATTTCATTTTTCAGAAGTTTATTATTAAATAATAATAATGAAATCTAAGATCCGAGGATGGCAATTAAACTGCCGAAACCGGTAATCTTAATAAAAATAAAAAGCGATCTTGGCTCTTTGTGACAACATAATTAAATTTTTTATCCCTATTTTATGAATAATAATTTTTTGCTAGTATATATATGACATAATTTATCGATTTAGTTTGATGTGCATATAGCTGTAAAATTATTATCTTTGGATATAAGAGTTACGCTATTTAAAATTTGTAAGCTAATAATGTAAAGAGTGTATAAACATTGTTGTCTCTGTACTATTTACTAGATTAAATATTTTGTAAATTAATAATATTGTAAAGGTTTTGGCTTAGGGCTTTTGTAAATAATGTCCATGTATAAAAGATGGGGGGCGTCCCCACTTCAAAGGATAGTGATGACGTGGAAGTAAAAGGTGGAAAAAGCGCGCCAGATGGCCGGTTTGCTCAGCGAAACAGTGAGTTGCGAGAGAGTCGTTGCTTGGACGCTGACAACAGTGTTTGTGTCTTGTGGCTATTTGCTTGAGGCTGTACTTTTAAGAACAGATGTAAAATGGCCTCGGATGAGAATATCTTTTAAAATGTTCACTGGCATATTATTTGTGGCTTATTATTGAAATTGTTCGACGCCAAGAAGATTAAATTTGGCCACATGCTTCAGGAGCCAGTGAGGGAATGTGTTACGCTAGAATTACCTGCACTGCAGCGTCAACCTTACACCACAAGTAAAGTAGACAGTTTTTTTTTTAGTATTGTAATAACAGCCTGAACCGCACATTCGTGAAAAATTTTAATAATCAATTTCATCAACTGGAAATAGTGCTGTTAACCTGTTACTGTCCTGTGCCATGTACGATCATTTCCTTATTTAAAATGAAATACTTCCGAGTGACCCACTGAAATGATAACATTTTTAATTTTAGTGTAATTTAGTGTAAGAAGTTATAGTAAATATTATTGCACAATCTTGTAGTGGAGGTTAACGTAAAGTGTAGGCCAATGTTCAATTTTATCTCCACTGAGCACAAACATGTTTTCAATCAGTGTTGCACCCTTCATATGTTAACTTTATTCAAGCTTCATGCTTTCAATGAGAAAGTGTACAGTTGTTTGAATTAATTGAAAGGCTGCCTATCAGATTCAGGTACCTCATTTTCAAAGTTTGTTTGTTCTTAAAATAAAAACTTGCAATTCTGAAAGATGATTGTTATTATTATGCAAGTAAGCCAATGAACAGAAGAATTTATCTTTATAGTTAAAGGAAAAGTGAAAATACAAGTGCTTACCGTTCATGTTCAGCAGCTGGTTCATACAACCGCTACGAGATGGCGCAGCGTTAGACGCTGCCGCCGCCTGTACGCGCGCCCCTTCAGTCTGATGCCGCCTTCATCTGCTGGCACATCGGCAGCCCCTTAGCGGTTTGCCACTATGTTTAAAATTTTTATTTGTCCAGACTGCTAGCCTGTATCTAGCATCTGGAATTTTAAATCCTTTACACATGAGCTTTCCTTACTTTTGTAAAAGTGAGTATATGATCTAAGCTTTATTTTTCCTAAATATTGTCTATTTAAATTTTCTAATGTAATTTTGCTCATATACTGTGATTCATTCCTAGGTGATGATTTTACATTCTGATGTTAACTACCTTAGTGTAGTCGAAATCTGGATAAAAATATTTGTATATTATTTTAACCCTGTCGGCCACACCATAGGCCTCTGAGGCCCAGATGTTCACTCGGACCTGTCTAATCCCACTCTAACACAGATGGAGGGGACGTGACTCGCATGTAAGCCTCCTCTAGTCAGTTGTCTCTGTGCCAGTGTACAGTGCACAACACTTCCGCCCCTGTCGGCCCGTTCAGGTAAACAACTAGGCCTAGGAGACCCCCATAACTTTACAAAAACCAAGGGAAAGGGAGACACAACGCCCAAACAAAACCATTGTCCCGACTGAGTTTATGTTGGCGCTTTCTGAACACCTTACAGAACCTTGAATAAAGGCTATGCTTGACACACCAACTCCCCGTGATCTACGGGACAGTATTTATTGATGCCTAAACATGACTCCACCTGCAGAGGCAGCTCGTGAAGAAATCGAGCAAGAAGCTATTCCCAAAAGAACTTACTGTAATATTTGAAACTACAAAAAACAAACGAAATCAAAAATGCAGTGTGATTTGTGTAAGTTGCCAGTGTGTGCTCAGCACCACAAAAAAATTTGGCAAAATTGTACCAGTAAAAAATGAGAAACTTCCGCTGGATTTTTTTAAAGCAAATTTTAGTTTTAAACATTAATTGTACGTGGTTTTCGAATATGATGGATTTTTTGGGCTATATGAAGTTTAAACTGTTATGTTTAATTTATGAGACTTGGGTTATTTTGTTTTGTGGTTTTTTGAGAAAATATGTATTTATTTCATGTTAATCAAGGTTATTTATTCATTCATCCTTATGATGAAATCGAATTTCTTAAAGAGTTTTCTATTAATATCGTGTGGGCCTCTGAGGCCTATGGAGTAGCCCAGATGTAGGAGCCTGGTAGTGTGGCCCACAGGGTAAGTAACTAATGGGGCTGCAATTTATCGAAATTACTTTATATCCAGTGGCTGCATACAATGCCATGTTCAAAATAGTATTGTTGATTGGAATACATTATTTCAAACTCTGAAGTCAGCAGGGGTAAAGTATTGGGATAGGAAGGTCATTTATAACTTGTACATTAACCAAACTGCTATTATTAGGGTTGAAAAGCATGAAAAGATGCAGTAGTTGCGAAGGGAGTAAGACAGGGTTGTAGCCTCTCTCCAATTTTATGCAAATTTACATTAAGCAAACTATGAAGGAAAGCAAAGAGAAATTTGGGGAAGGAATTAAAGTTCAGGGTGAAGAAACAAAAAGATTGCGTTTTCCTAATGACATTGTAATTCTGTCAGATACAGAAAAGGACTTGGACGAGCAATTGAACGGAATGTAGAATGTGTCCCAAAGAACGTATAAGATGAACATAAAAAAGAGCGAAACAAGGGTAATGCAATGAAATCTTAGAAAATCAGGCGACGCTAAAGGAATTAGATTAGGCAACGAAATAATAAAGATTGTAGATGAGTTTTGTTACTTGAGCACTAAAATAACACATTTAGATTTCAATACAGAGTATACATAGTTCAGAATGGTAATGGGAAGGAAAGCGTTTTGAAAAAGAGATGCTAACATCGACTACAATTAGTTTAGACCCGAAGAGGATATAGGCTTTTGAAATGTGGTCCCACTGAAGAATATTGTTGTTTAGGTGGGTAGATCACGTAAGTAATGAAGATGTACTGAACAGAATTACGAAGAAAAATTATTTTTGTCATGAGTTAAATAAGAGAACGATTGATAGGACATATTCTTAGATATAAAAGTATCGTAAATGTAGCATTGGAAGGAATAATGTGTGTATGTGTGTGTGTGTGTGTGTGTGTGTGTGTGTGTGTGTGTGTGTGTGTGAGGAGGGGGGGGGGGGTGAATGAAACCGCAGAGGGAGACCATGAGACGAATATAGTAAGCAGATTTAGATGGATGTAGGTTTCCGTTTGCTTGTGTTAACATTCAAGGCCTCTGAGATACAGTGTGAGGGACAGAGGAGGCAGTTCAACATAAGGGTGATCGTTTGGAAGGCTCGACAGTCACAGAAGATGGAATTCTTTTCATAGCCCCATTTGTTTAGGTTTACTTTCGGCCTTGCAATGGCACTGGGTAGTTGGTTCAGAGACTTATATAGTGTTCAGCTTTTGTTGTGTCCAACAGCTAATGCTTAGGCGCGTTCCATGTATGGGTGTCCAACCGCATCCTACCAGCGTTCTACATCAAGACAAAATCCTTTCTGAATATGATACAGTAATTAACACTTAACATTCAGTTATAAGTACTATTTTCTAAAGGCACATGTGTAGAGTGTAGCCTTTCATGGAAGTGAAACGTAGACGAAGAACACTTCAGACAAGAGACCGACTGTGGTGCAGTGGTCACCCAGTGGAGTCGCATTTGAAGGGACGGCGGTTCAAACGCAACTTCGTCCATCCTGATTTAGCGTTTCAGTGACTTTTCTCAAAACAACTCAGGTGGATCGTTCAGAATACTGGGATGCTTCCTTTCGTAGGATAAAGCATATTTTCTTTCCCATCCCTGATGAGAACCATCAGCGAATGTGCTCCATCTCCAATCACCGCGGTGTCAACTCCTTCCGTTCTATTTTTTAATAAGGATAAAAAATAACGAGGAGTGGTGTTGAAGACTGAAAGTTAAGTGCGTAGATCACAAAATTGATGAATAGGTGGCGAACAGAACAGATCAAAGAAACGTTTGTGGCATAACTTCATTAGTCGAAGCGATTGGTTGATAAGACACATGTTGGGACACAAAACAAAAAGACTCTGTTAGTGTTCGAAGTGTAGAGAGTAAACTCTTTAGATTGAGGCCGACTGAGGAATACAGCAGTTTCCAACGAATATATGTTGTAATAATATTCTTCTAATAAATATAGCAGTGAGTCCGTATATTTGTACGTGTTACATACAAATCTACAGTTTTCTTCCAAACTTTTTGAAATTTTGTACACGTAAGCTTCAATCCATAAGGACGGTCGCCGTAAGTGTAAGAATCACATACGATATATAGTTCACGAGATACGACATCATAAACAATGCTGCGTTTAGAGACAATGCTGCTTGTTTTCTCCTAAACCACTCGACCGAATTCAACCAAATTTTATACACACATTCCATACCGTAACTCAACAATTTCTGCATGGTTAAGAAGTACATACGGCACATGGTTGAAAAAATATTAAGTAATAACCAATAGAAAACGCAAAAAATGCCATGTAATGCGGCGAGACTTCCGAAATACACTGTATGAGAATGACAGTACTTAGCGACAAAATTTAAACATAATTTCAAAGCTTTATTAAACTTTTTCTTTCTGGCAAAAAGTTTCTCGCTTACTACTTTTCCGTTGTTTATGGAGTAAAACTACTGCTCTCGGTATGACGTAACAATTTATAATTTGAACACTACAAATCGTAGCGACAGAAAATTATACCGACAGTATACACATATATAGTTGAATGTAGCTTTTAAATTCTATCACATTCCGACACGTAGTCCATGAGATATGAGCACATAAATAGTAACGTACATGGAAAGCAGCCCCATCACGCACTAAGTTTTAATCTATTGCTTCATTACTACTAATAATATTAGTACCGATTAAGAGATTTTACAGATATACAGCCCTTCTACAAATGAATATATACCTGAAAAATGGCAGTGATAAATAAATAACTACCCGGGCAATGCCGGGTTTTCAGCTAGTTATTTATACTTGGGTAGGCTTGTACATGAAAAAAATGTGATGTGGAAACCTGCAACAAATCAGTTTTCGGAGGGAGAGAACAACAACGATAACAACAATGTAATTGATAACAACAAGGTAATTGAACTGAGTGACATATCATTTACTTTATCGAAATGGATTGCTAAAGAAGATGAAAAAGTCCTCATGATTACAGTGAAGTTAGATGAAATGAAAGCGATGGATAAATGATAATGAACGGCAATCATCCACAACTTGATTTTACATCACTTTATTGTCGAAGTACCGTGAACAGTTTCAATTCCGTCTGACGAGAAATTAACTCGAAACAGTATTCTTGAATAAATGTGTGCAGCCCATAGTGGCTCGCTCCTTCTAAATTTTCTTTTTTTAAATTTTGTGACGTAAGCTTTACAGCTGAGTTGTAACCTTTAATATGTGACTTATTTTATTTTATAATTTCTGGTGAAGGCAATCATAGTTATTGCCGAAACCAGATTAAAGAACTTTATTTTTGCCACCGAGGGCTGCATTTTTATCAGTTGACATTGCAACGGTCGCTGACAATAGCAGCTATGTTCAAAATGTTAAGTAAAAGTAACTAGTTTAACCACCAATTATGTAATTTCATATAAAAGGCACTCTCTCCAAACATGTCTTTATTTGACAAAACTGCATAAAGGAACTGATGCTGAAAGTCTAGATGAATAAGAAGGCAATTAAGTAAATGAATTTGAGGGCAACGCTGAAGATAATGTTCTAGATGAGTGTCGTGTTGATTATCGTGTAAAGCAGTGAAAATCGTGGTAATGTGCTGTTTTGGAAGTTAACCATACATTACACTCATACAGTACACACCACCATAGAAATAAAGGTGCCAGAGCAGGAGGCTGTTATATTCGTCCCAAGACCGAGGGCAGCTCGACAACTACACCTTCATTTTCAAGTTTAAAGTGAATTTATGGTCGGATTATGTTTAAATAACCATGTATAAACCAATTTTACTCCCTATTGGGCTACTGACAATAATTTATTTATAGCATTAATACTTGAAAACGAATATCGACGAAACCGATTTTTAGTATACGTATATTATAAAAAATGTGTATGAGTGTGTGTCTACGTTATGCATCTATTCCTAAACAGGTCAACCGATTTCAACCAATCATCGTACACAGATTATTTACTGTAAGTTAAAGCCGCTGTGAGGGTAAGTTCAACACACGGCAGTTACATAGACAGGACGTAAGAGAAAATGAATTTCATGAAAAATTGGCACATCAAGTGGCCATGTTTCGTATCTGCTCATAAAGTAACGGAGCGATGTCAACCAGATTCGATACAAATTTTGTTTACTGTAAGTAAAGTATCATCATAGGAGGGGAGGGGGGGGGCGGGAACTCACCTACGACATATGGTTCATGAGACTTAATGTTATAAACAACTGTTCTTGTGGCTTTTAGTGCGTACACTAGCTTGATTAACCTTACTCAATCCTGAGAAAGCCTGCTAATCTCCGCTTAACAAACAGAAACGCACATCCATTTGAATCTGCTTACTGTATTCATTTATTCGTCACATCCGACGGTTTTTACCTCACACTTTTCGCTCCACTGCTAAATTTACGATTCTTCGATATTTAAGATTGTGTGCTAACAATCGATCCCTTCTTTTAGTCAAGGTATGCCAGAAATTCCTTTTCTCCTCAATCCTGTTCAGTAGCTCCCCATTAGTTACGAGATCTACCCACCTAATACTCATTCAGCATTAATCTGTAGCATCACATTTCAACAAATTTCAAAAGTCTCTTCTTCCCTGAATTATTTATCGTCCACACACAAGGTAGCACTCCTAACGAATGCCTTCATAAAACAGTTGAATTAATATTCTCTAGGTGGAGTGCCCGAGCGCTCTAAGTCACCTTGCTGTGGAACGCGAGGTTGCTAACCGTCGCAGGTTCGAATCCTCCCTCGTTCTTGGGTGTATGTGTTACCCTTAGCATAAATTACTTTAAGTAGTTTGTAAGTCTAGGGATTGATATCCGCAGCAATTAAGTCTCTTAGACTTACAAACATTTTTTGATATAATATTCGATGTTAACAAGTTTCTCTAGCTCAAAAACACTTTTCTTTCTGTTGCCATTCTTCATTTGATATTGTCTGTACTCGGACCATGATACGTTACTTTACTACCCAAGTAACAAAACTAATCAGCCACCTTTATTGTTTAGTTATCTAATGTAATTCCTTCGGTAATTCCTCGTTTTCTTAGACTGCATTAATTTACCCTTGTTTTCTTTTACCATAATTTTCAACATGTACGCTTCTTTTGACGAGTTATCCATTCCATTCAATCGCTCCTCCAGGTCCTTTGAAAAATTTTTAATTGTTCACTTTAGTTCCTTTTCCTAATTTCTATTTTCTTTCCTTCAAAGCTTGCTCATTCTAGAGACTGAATAACATTGGAGAATGGCTACAGCACTGTATTGCTCCCTTTTCAACAAAAAATATTAGAATCACATAACCTGCCCCATCATCCACGGTACGAGAATAGGAGCACTTAGCGACTTGAAAGAAACTCTATATATCATTTCAAATTGGTAAAAACTTTTCTCGCTCAAAATCTCAACAAAATTATGAAAAAAAATTATCGCTTACTACTTTCCTGATATACATGCGGGAAAACTACGGTACTCGACATGGACATTTATTACTTCTGCATTGCTAACTGAATTTACGAGGCTTTTGCAGTTAGTGTAAACACATATCACTGAATCTGCATTCGCTCTTATATAGCGTCACATAATTCAGAATATATGACGTTCATAACAATGATATTCAACCCCTTCAAGCATGAGGTAATATATTACGTCATTTCTACCATTTCCAAACGGAACAGTTCACTCGTATTCGACACTTCGAACGTCGATAACGATGTTGTTGTGAAACATATCAGTTAGGAGATATTCCATCGAGAGAATAAGCGCCATGAAGACGAAACTGAAATGGATAGAGATTAGGATAAAGGCGAAGAAGGAAAACGGAGGTGGAGTATCACAAGAAACCAATACATACACATCCTGAAAAATCTTAGAACTAACCAAATTATTGATTATACGAGAAGACAAAATGAAAAATTTTGTTATTCGAAAACTACTTCGTCATTTACGTGTTCAAATAAGGAAATCACTTTTGTTTTGGTGTTGATTGTTCCGTATTTTTTGGGTACAATTACATATTTATGTTTGATATGAAATAAACTATGATATGAAATAAACTATTTTTATTCTATTACTTTAACAGATACATCGAAATTTTTTTTCGGCGTTTTAGGCCGTCATCAGAAAACAAATCACTAGCTTCGACACGACACGCTAGTTATCATATTACCAAACTGTATGTTCAAAAATACAAATAAATACCTATGTAGTAGAATAAACTCGCTTTCATCATTTATTAATAGGTGATGTACAAAAAGAAAAATTATACACATGACTTACGTTCCATAAAATACGTAATCTCAAAATAAGCACCCATGACTTTCAATGCGCGCCAGACATTACGATTTACATATTCTGTTACACTTCGATATAGTGCACGTAATTAAATTGCCTTATAATTCTACAGTTATTATACTGATTTTACGCTAGGTTTTGTGTGGTGAGCAGTGCAGGAGAAAGTAGTGTATTGTGAGATTACCGCCCAATAGAAATATTGGTAATTAATAGCATTTGTAATTAAACAGTATGAAGTTCACTGCAAACATTGACCATGCCAATACACCAAATGTTACACAATTGTAATCTTAATAATTATGGTAGCAATGTATGTACGCAGTTGAGTGACAACATTTATAGTTAGGCCATAGGCAGAAATTCTCCATGTTGAGATTTGCTGTGTGCTTGTAGCTGAGGGGAGGCGGCGAGCAGGCCGACGTTGGTGGCTTGTTCCAGCTTAGGATTTTCCAGGCTAGTTTCTGGTGAGGGGAGAGAGGGACAATGGCGAGTGCCAGGCGCAGTGCAGTGCACAGCGTGAAATAAAATATTATAATACTACTTGAATTTGAAGTAATACGATTACAATATAGCCTGTTGACAAATAAACGATACATTAGCTGATATAGTCACATCTGGCGTAATATGTTTAATTGACAATGAAAAGTAATAAATTACCAATGAATACAAGACAGTTACACAACTAGCATGACAATGTTTGTTTATAAAAGTAATATATTAACTATTTCTCATTTTATTTTCAATTAATCTTGTGTATTTTATCTTGAAATATTCAGTTCAATCACTTATCTGAGATATAAGAAATTGCACGATTATAAAGGATGTGTGTACCAATATAAAAATATAAGAAATTTTTTTAATGTGTAGTGTAATTATTTTGATTTTAAGTGATGTTTTAGAAATGTATTGGCAGAGCGCTGTACGTTGGAGGTCGGTTAGAACAGCTCACATGGGGAAGTTGATGACGTAGGGAAAAAACCCGGGCAGTTGGGCTTTTGGCGCGTGCGCGCGCGTGAGGGCAGGAAGTGGGGTAGCTGGCCGGGCGGCGTCGCTCTGCATCAGTCGGCATGTGGATCTCCAGGTGGAGACTTTAGATTTTTGTGTGGCAATTGCCAAGTGTGGTTACTCGTCGTAGACTGCACCAAGTTGTATCGAGTGCTACTGTGTGTTTGTGAATATTTAGCCGGGGGAACAAGGTGTGCATCGCACTGAATTAAATGTGTTTTGTTAATGTAACACGTGTCGTCGCATAGGCATGAACATAAACGGTGTTTGAGACAGGAACATGGTGTGAAAACAATTTGCGACAAATATTCATTTTGTCTGGGGGCTCACGAGCTATAATTGTTTTGATAAATGTGTCGAGGTACAGACGTATGAGCCACAGGGTTCTAATATTGTGAAATAAACAAAATAAAGTGAACTTTTACGTATTTTCAAAAATAGTAATTTGTACACCCTTTTCTCTCATGAACTTGACTTTATTATGAATTTTTTTGTTAATCACATGCAGGAAAGGAAAGCTGCGAACGTGTGATATCATCCCCTAGAAAACGAGTCAAACAGTAGCAATCACAGATCCAGTGTTTTTGCGTGTTTAGGAATTTGGTTCGCAGTTGGTGGTTGTGAGTTTTAAAAATTAAACTTTCCCTATTTTAAACTCTCATCCCGACCTTCACACTCGCAGTATATATAGGTGTAGAATTATTCTATCGTTTTATATTGCTTATGGTATGTGAGAAACATAAATAAAATAAAAGTATGATCGTTAATGTGTTCTGTGGTAGAAGATCATGTTGTTGTATGGATTCTTCTGTCACTTCTTGGTGGAATAATTCCATATTTAGGGCTGAAATCAAATAAACTGTTTTTGCATTAAGTAAAGCTTAATAGTGGGGTTGTGCTCAGCTGTAATAGGTCATTTAGAACCAAATAGGATATTTAGGTAGATTGTAAAAGCAATGGAAGTAAACAAACATGCAGATAATAACTGCTATTTACATATTCAGCCAGGTCAATTCTTAAAGAAACACAATTTTGTGTTTACTTCTTAAAGTAATTTCGCCGGTAACTGGCCAGGCTATTTGAAGCCCTCTGTACCTTCCATGTTAATTCGAGGCACAGTTTACTTTCCGCGTTATTAGCTGCAGCACGCACCTCGATTATGCGCGGGCTCGCGTCAGAGCACAAAGTGCCGCCCGTGAATGGACTTGTCGAGCGAGTGTGTGCATTGCGCTGTGTGTACGGAAAAGCTGTACGCGATACACGCGGTAATGGGTGATAAACGGCGGCTATTGTGGCTGCGTTTTTGAAGCCATTGTCGGCCCTAGTAATGTCTGTAGACTGTAGACAGAGCCGCTATTCCGATGACATGACGAGTGCATTTTTGATGGTGCTCGTTAAATGCACGATTGTTGACAAGTGCGCCGTCTGTGTTATTTAAACTGATATTCCGCAAACGGCAGCTCTTCTGTCTCCCATAGCGCATTTTTGCCGTGAGTTGCAAAACGAAAGCAGTGTTTGCTGCCGTTCGTTTCAGCTGAAATCGGGATAGTAGGTAACACAAATGTGTGTTTGTGCTGCATAATTCGTGAGAAAAAAATCTGATAACAATTCACGGATTACAGAATTTTGCCCTACATCTACATCTATATCTACATACATACTCACCGTAACGAGGAAAAAAAAAGAATGCCTATATGCCTCCGTACGAGTCCTAATTTCTCTTATCTTCTCTTTGTGATCACCACGCGAAATGTCAGCTTCAAATTCCAGCCCTCGAAATTTCCTCAACAGAAATTCACGAAAAGAACGTCGTCTTTTCTCCAGCGATCCCCATTTGAGTTGCCGGAGCATTTTCGTGACACTCGCATATTGGTCAAACCTACCACCAGTAACAAACCAAGCTGCTCGCCTCTGAACTGCCTCTATGTCTTCCTTCAAACTGATCAGATACGGGTCCCAAACACTTGAGCAATACTCAAGACGTGGTCGTTCAAGCGTTTTATACGTGGTCTCCTTTACAGGTGAAGTATATCTTCCCTAAAGTCTCCCAATAAACCGAAGGGCCGGCCGCGGTAGCCGAGGGGACTGAGGCGCTTCAGTCACGGTCAACACGGCCACTACGGTCGGGGGTTCGAATCCCCCCTCGGGCATGGATATTTGTGCCGTCTTAGTTCGTAAGTAGTTCATAAGTAGTTTGTCAGTTTAGGGAGTGATGACCCCGTAGTTAAGTCCCATAAGCTTTACAAACATTTGATTTTTAAACCGAAGTAGGCTGCCCGCCTTACAACTGTCCTTACATGTTCGTTCCATTTCATATCGCTCTGTTATGTTACGCCTAGATATTTGAACGACGCGACAGTTCACTTCCAATGTTGTATTCGAACATTATGGGCTTGTTTTTCCTACTCATGCGCATCACCTTACATTTTTCTACTTTGATAGCTAGCTGCCGTTCTTCGCACCAACTAGAAATTTTGTCTAAGTCATCCTGTATGCTATTACAGTTAGGTAAAGACGACACCCTCCCTTAATTCGAGATACAGTTTACTTCCGCGTAATTAGCTGTAGCACGCACTTCCATAGACGCGACAAATATGCACAATTTTTTTTAAAATGTTTTCGAAATTTTGTGAGAACGTAGCATACAAATTGTGTTTGAATAGTTTGGTGAATGGTCCCATATTTTACGAACTTCGCTGGCGAGGATGAGGTTCCTACGCATATACATTGATGGACATGTCTTCAAAGCGTCCCCTATTGTGTAAAGCTTGTGATATACGCTGCGACCAAGGTAAAAGCTTCAGCATGGGAACTCGTGTAATTGCAATATGGAACGCAAAATGGAGCAATAGAACAACCCCATAACATCAAGTTTTGTTTCACTTTAGGCGAAACGGCGACAGAGACCCATATTACGTTAGTGCAACTGTATGGTGTGAAGCAGTGAATAAAAAGGGTGTGTTTGTTTGCGGAGATCAAACAACGCGCGACCTCTTTGCGATTCCACAAGAAGCGTTTGCTGAGAGTTTCCAACAGTTGCACAACCGATGTCAGAAGTGGATTGTAGCCATTGTCAGTTACTCTGAAGGCCAGTCAAGGTATTTTATTTGTAACTCTTTTTCCTTTATTTTCCGAGACCATTCACCGTACTTTTCAGACGCACCTTGTAGACGAGAGGAACTGCGAAGTAGAAATGAACTATGAACTACACACCTTGAGAGCTGTAATCATCGATCATCATCCCTATTCTGAGCATGTATCTTCTACTGAACAGGTATTCAAAGCTCTTAAATTAAGGGGTTCCTGGATTCTGAAAATGTGTAAAACAAACAGCTAGGTGAACAATGAGGTAATTTACACTGTCGGGTATCAACAAGAACTAATTGCTGGTGCGTTCTTAGATACGAGGCGCGTTTTAAGTAAGTTCCGTTTCAACACAAGTAAACAACGAAGGGTTATTTCAAAAAAGTTTCACTCTATTGTTCGACATACTTGTCAAGTTTTTTCAAACACGTATCATACCTCTCAACCAATTTTAAAATAGTCTCTTCATACTATCTTGCCGCCTGTTCCGATAACCAAGAGTTCACTGCCGTTTTGTAAAGCACTGATCTCGACACGTCAGAAAAATCGTTTGAGAGACCTGTTATTGAAGCTCCTCTTTTCACGAATTCTCGCTTCAACTGAAACCTCCAAATCGTTTGTAATCCAAGGTGGGCGACTGGAGCGGTTTTCATCATGGACGTTGTCACAGTCATCTTTGAATTCTCGTACCCACTTACGCACTTTGCCTTTACTCATAAATCACTGTACACTTCGCAAATCTGTCGATGAATTTCTGCAGCAGACACGTTCCTTGGTTACAAAAATCATATCACTGAGCGAGAGTCATACGCGGCGGTCGACTTGATAGTCTTAAACATTTTGAAAACACAGGACAGAGCCGTACAGGTTACCTACAGACCTGCAACTGAGCACAGATGTTCCCGAGGCACGCCGGTACACAACACATGCGCTCGTTGCGGTATGTGCGCGAACTACCGGTGTCTACAACAAAACAGAACTTACTTAACCCTTTAATGTATAGTGTAGCTGATCAGCTACATACCTTACTTTTTTCCATTATCTCTCAAACTAATCAATATTTTACCAAAAATTCATTTGCAGCTCCTTTTATACATAGTGTTACATATGCTAGTAGCTCGTTCTACAGATTATAAATTGCAGAGTGCTACTGAATCATTTCGACAGTTAACTGAATTGAGTGACTCCTAACATGTGCATTTCTTTAAATTAGTATTCCTCCTTTGCCGTATAAAAGTAGTCAATCACATACTACTGTTGCATTATGAGATACTTTCGGCAAAGATGAGAGGCATAATAGTGACATTTACTACATCGGGTACATCATGGAAGCACTACATAGCTGAACAACTATGAACTTTTTGTTGCTAGTAGTGCATAAGTATTTTAAGGATTTTTTTTCAATATTTTTCTCGGTATATACGCACTATAACTTAATCGTGTAGTTTTTAAAGCTTCAAATAAATAGTCATGCATTAAAGAGTTAAAAACGCTCCTCGTACTATATTTATATTAATTTTACTTTGCTTCACACTTCAAACTCTCAAAATATGGGATTCCTTAGTACCTTTTACATCGGCTGTCTGACCGTCATGCCGCAGTAGAGAAGCCGGTTCCCGGCAAATCACAAAGCATTCTCGGCCTCGACTACGCCTTAGATGGGTCAACTTCCGGGACTGCCGCGCGTTGTTGTAACAGATAGCTCTCACTAATTTTGAGGACAATTGAGGAATTACTTTACTCGAAAGTAACGTATATGGTCGCAGAAACTAAGAATGGGTATGGTAACCATATACCGTATTAATCGATGCCTCTCGGGCTGAGGATGACATGGAGGCCGGTCGGTACCATTTAGCCTTTCCAAACCCATTTGGTCGGAGTGTACAAGGAATGTAAATCGTTTGTGGCGTTGAAACAATTGTGTATTCAGCGTGGAATATATAGGGAGTACAATATTCGTCCAGGCAATACTCGATGGTTCCCTACCAGTGAAGGGTGAAGCCCAAGAAAACAAACTAACTTCAATACTAGAGAAAGAATGATCATATTCACAGTACCTGTACATATATTTTGGAGAAATCATTAGCACATTAACCATGTCGGCCGCGGGTTAGAGGTCAGCATCAATATCGTGGCGCTTAACTATAGAATTAATTTTGGACTCTTGCTGTTACTATACACCTAAGGGATTGGATCAGTGGTACTTGACCAGGCGTTCATGATGCCACACAGACGTGTATGAAACGTACCGTCAGATCAGTGAGTTTGAAAGAGGGTCCAGTACTGGCATGAAAGAATGTAATTCATCCATCCGGAAAATTGCTGCTTGAGTGGGACGCAGAGTTTCGACAATGCAACTGGTGTGTAGAATGGTTCAAGTAAGTAATAGCACACGACGAGGTGCATCACATCCCACTACCCAGACTATCGCCAGAGCATATAGACAACTCATTCAACCGGTAATTCAGGAGGGATATGCTTTCTTCTCAGCTTTGACACAACTGTAGAATAGTGAGCACTTTTTACGCTATTAAGGTTACGACCCATCGTCATCGTTACGTGCACGTGATCTTATTCTCAAACTATACATGACTATTATGCAGAAACATCATTAATGACGTTTGTATTTGGAACTTCGTCATTGGGGACAGGATTTCGAGGGAATCGGTCTTTTCTTTGCGTGGAAATTTTGGCCGTATTTTGATTTGCAGCAGAAAAGGAGAGCGACATCGTAGAGACAGCATTCGCACAAGAAATACTGCACCAACTCACATCTTCTAAATCTACTTAAATACTCTGCAAGTCTGGCAGAGGTTTCGTCGAACCACCTTTATGATATAGTATTACGGTTCCATTGTCTAATAACTCTCGGGAAAAGGAACACCTATTTTTCAGTTTTCGTTCTCATTTCTCTTATTTTATTATAATGATTATTTCTCCCTATGTAGGTGGGTGCTAACAAGATATGTTTGCATTCGGAAGAGAAAGTTGGTGAATGAAATTTCGCAAATAGACCTCGTCGCAAGGAATAACGCCTCTCTTCGAATCGTGCATCATTTCCGTGACACTCTCTTATCTATATCGAGATAATACAAAACTAGCTGCCCCTCTCTGAACTTTCTATAAATCGTCCGTCAGCCCCACCTCGTGTGGATCCCAGAATGCACAGCTATATTCTAAACTAGAACGCGCAGGTGTAGTGTAGGCAGTCTCTTTAGTAAAACTGTTGCATTTTATAAGCGTTCTGCCAGTTAAACGTAGACTTCGGTTCACCTTACCTACAATATCTTATATGTGTTAAGTTTACATTATACGTAATTGTTATTCCTAAGTATTTAGTTGAATTTATAGCCTGTACATTTGACTGATTTATCGTGTAAATGAAGTTTTACGGATTTGCTTTACTGGTTATATGGATGACTTCACACTTCCCATTATTGTGGGTCACTTGCCTATTTCTGCACCACGCTGCAATCTTATCTATAGCATTATGTAAATTTCCTTTGATCTTCTGGTGACTTTACGAACCGGTAACGGACAGCATCATCCACAAAAAGGAGCTACGCAGATAGTCTTCTAAATCGTTTGTAAAAATAAAGAACAGCAAAGGCCGTATAACACTTATTTGGGGAAGGTCAAATATCACTTCTACTCGAAAACTTTCCGTTCATTACAACGTACTTTGTCCTTTCAGAGAGGAAATCACGAATCGAATTGAACAACTTTGCCGATATTCCATAAGGCCCCGGCCGAGCGCATTGAGGCGCTATGCTCCAATGCGCGAGGTCATTCCCCGTCGGGGGGCTTCGAATAACCCTCGGGCATGGATGTTCGTGCTGTCTTTAGTATAAGTTAGTTCTTTATGAGTTTGTAAGTTTAGGGTTGGTGACCCCGCAGTTAAGTCCCATAAGTTGTAAAAACATTTGAACATTTTAATTCCATAAGGAAGAAATTTGTTTATAAGACTGTTGTGAGGTACAGTGTCAAAAGCTTTTCGGAAATCTAGAAACACAATCTATTTGACATCCCTAGTAGATAGCGCTCATCACATCATCTGAGTAAAGAGCTGCCTGTGTACATCCTAACGACACATCCTAAATGCGTTTTAACTATTAGTTAATAGTTCGTTCTCTTCGAGGTATTTCCGACTTTATACATGGGTAAATAACTGAATATTTCCCCAACTATTGTTCATCAGAGGCACAATAATTATCACACGCACTCCTGAGTAAAGGTTACAATTATCACTCGTAAATTAGTATAGTACATCGAACATTGCAGTTCCAAATTAATCCGCGATTAATTACAGTATTTGTTATAAAACACAGTTTGTCATCACTTGAGTATACGATTACGGAATTATCACAGTTCCACAGCCCTACTACCGTGCATAGCTTATCATTTTTCACCAGAGCTAAGTTCTTTAGTCACAGTCCCGTAAATTTTCTAAGTCCACATTTGCCTATCTCTTCAAATCACAAGTTCGTAACGCTGCTTCAGACCGCCCAGCGTCACAACTTTTCACCACTGCGTCCATGGTACGTGTCCACTCCCAGGCGTTCGAAAGCGTGCTCTCTATGCTCTCAAAATTGTAACCTTCCGCACATCCTAACGCCTCAGCTTTAAAATGCAATTCCTTACCAAAATATTATACATTTGAATATCACAGAATTAAATGCTCCCTACAAATGTTGTTTACATTTAACAAACAAATATATATTTAACAATACTAAACTGAAGCTCTTTGCTCAGATAGCCATTAAGCGTGGCATCTCACTGTTCAAATATACTGCCGCCGTCGAAATATAGTTACAAAATTAATATTTAATTCTTCATTGCTTTTTATACAAATATATTCAGTTCTTGTCCACAAATGTTTATAATTATTTATATATAAATTATCTGCTGCATAAATACTATTTTTAGTCGGCCAAGAAATATTTAAGTGACAGCCTACAACATAAAAAACGAACGTTACTAAGAATAATATTAAATGTAATAAATACATATATAAATGTAATGCGCTTTGCCGGGTTCATGTTTTGTGTTTCTGCGGTGGAATATATGTTCTGACAGAATTATATTACTACCTTAACGAAAAGCAGAACAAGAGAGGAAAAAAAGTTATTGGAAGAATACGGAAATAATGTGGTACGTCTTTTAAGATAGGCAGTGTGGTGCTATGGTGCCCATTTGCTTCTTAATGTCTAACTGATAAATACTACAAATCAATAATTGTAAATATAAGTCTTATTATTATTATAGTACTAAGATTTATCAGCTGTTTATCAGTAAGGGTATTTAAATTGTAACTATGGCGTTTGATTCTCCCAAGTCTCCTGAATCCATTCATATAATTATATTCGCCGTATTATCATTCCCTGATTTTATATGGACTTTTAGAATAATGTTTGTGTCTATATTGCATTTCAGTTGCAATCTGGAGTAGCCGCCGTCGCTCAGCCAAGAGAGTTTCCGAGCAGATTAAGAAAACCCTGACTACCTGCATTCCATTCACTAGGTCCAAACTGTTAGCCAGCCGGCTGGGGAACCCAACATCCTGGCAAAACCCGCCTTTCACATGGAAACAATAAGCTTCCTCATGTATCTGTAATGTCACAATATGTACGATCGTGTCCCCTAGCTGTTTATATTTCCCACCAGGCAGCTAAACTTTGCGGTTGTGCAGGGATTGGGCGAACGGTATCGGGAATCATGTCACCTTCTGTACATGATGGTGATATTCCTCTTGAATGACTCGAGCTACCTGCTGCTGCCTTTACTTTCACCTCACCTCTTGGTATTTTTTTCTTTGGATTCGTTGAAATTGATAGCCGAGACTATTTCGACGGTTTTCTCCTAGTTGCTCGGGAAAATTAAGGATTCTGGTCATTATGAAAACGAATGTGACTTACTTTCCAATATATAGGGGGACCTACAGTTTAACGTGGGTTCCGAACCACGGTGCTACTCGGTATTTTTCACATCAGCAACACTGCCAGAGGTGAAAGAAGTGGAAAGTGACAGAAATCCTAGAACCTGGCGGGGATCGAACCTGCGACCTATGGATTTGTAGTCTGGCACTTTACCACTGTGCTACGGAGCAGCACAGTTCTTAAAACCACACCACCTATATGATATACAGGTACAAAGATGAGAATTATCAGCATACAGAAGAGATCTGAGTTTGTAATGAATAAAAGTAATTGTGGATCAAGAAATATGTCTATTCATTTAACATAGATACTATATTTTATATTTAATGTATGTGGATTTTTAGTTGTTCCAAAGGATTTAGGGTCTTTCCTTCATTGTGTAGCGTTATCATATCGTTTTCCATATCGTAGATACCATGTTTAATTTTGCATAAGTTTAGCAATTACTGATTTACCGAAGTGGTTGAGTCTATATAGAAGGCACTACCTACTGGTGTACTGGGACTTATACCTGATGATGCACCCACAGTGTCCGAAATGCATTTTGTATTTTTTACAAAACACGAAATACTTTGTGACTGAAGATGTTTTAACACATACCTCCTGTGAAAAATATTATTGTAACTGGCGGTTTTCAGTCTCATATGCTAGTAGTTGATGTAATCATACAACATGGACATATGAGAATTAGACGCTGAAATTTTTAATTCTAAGAATGTCATTTTTGACCGTTTGGACAGTGTAGTGAAAAGGTTGAAGAATTATGTAATTTACTGGTGGCATCCATGTACGTTTCCCCTATGCAAATACCTAGATTTTATTGTTCAGTGCTTTAAATCCATTCTTCTCCGTGGTATCTGACTAACATAACCGAAGAACTATAAACTGCCCCTAGTAATGCTTTTATCGTAAATCACCAGAACACTCGAAAATAATAACATCGCTAAGAGCGACTAATTAGGAAGGGTTATTTCAGGGTTTTAGTTAAATCGGATTTACTCTTTACCGTTGCTCTCGTTATATATACAATAAAGCGATTTTCATGGTACGTGTGGATATCCGCTTTAGTGATAAGTCCTCTCAAACACTACATTGAGCTTGCGTCGGACGTAATCAAGACATACCTCATTAAGTCCCGTCATGAAAGCCAGGTTGAGTATTAAAGTCCATCCAATGGATCGTTTATAGTTTTTGGTCGTAAAGACTACATACACTGAGACCTAAGCTTGTTCTATGAAATTAATCTGTAGACTTGGGTGTAGACTATAGATTCACGTACTGTAATACAACATGTAACAAATTATTTAACGCTTGGCCCTTTGCAGATCAATTTGAGAGCTATCAAATTACTTCTATGTTAATCAACCCTAAAAAGCACTACATAATCTGTAAATGTGGATATAATATTCCTGTAGATTACAAATTCCTTTTCGATTTGTAGTATTTTCTTTCTTCCTGCTACATACTCTTCTAATTTTTATTTTACCTCCATTTTGCAATATAAATTATACATCAGATAATGTAGTTAATTAACCACTTCAGGGCATTAAAAATTCTTGGTATAATGCCAATATTGTTTCTCTTGCACAGAGTACGTGAAAAAAAGTACATTTACAACACTTTGGTTCCAGAATTTCTATCGGTGGTAGAATGGCGCCTTGCTGCCTTGCTGCCTTGCTCGGAAGTTTGAGTCCTCCCTCGGGCGTGGGTGTGTGCGTGTTGTTCTTAGGTTAGTTGAAGTTAGTTTAAGTTGTTTATAAGCCTAGGGACTGAACAATACAATAATTAAGTCCCATACATTTACAAACATTTGGACCATTTTCTAACATAATCTGTTCATAATAGTGAAGAGGCGATCTTACTTCAGCTCAAACTAAATAATATTTTGCCAAAATAGCATAGTGTTTTTATATTTAGCTACGATCGGTTTAGGCACACATAGGTACAATGCCAATTTCATTTGACCTTATACGATGATGAATATTCTTTATTATGTACCAAATAACGTTTTAACTTCCACCTGATCCGATCTTAAGCTGACATATAACACAAATATTCCAGCTGAGCATGACGCAGTAAACGACGATGATATATTAATATTGCTATTTTTCGTCAAAATGTACCAATTTATTGCATAGTTCCATAGATTTACAAATACTTGACCTTTTTCTTTGGGAGGGGGGAGGGGGGGGTCTAACATAAGAAAGGTAGGAAAACACGCCCGTGCAACGTCGGGAATTGAAGTTAGTTAATGTTTTTAAAATACCTTTGCTCTATTTGGAACTGTAATAGTAATCTATTTTAAGGTGCATATTTCAAACCATCTTGTTTTTAACCTCAATTTCTACATTCAGGATATAAGTCGACCACTAAATAAATTAGTATCCAATGTGATTGTCATGTATATTACGTTTATAACCGTTGCGTTGCCCGGGTGGTTATTTATTCTACACTCTCGTAGACCAGCTCCCCTTCCCTCCTCAATTTGCGTTCATCGCTTTCTTTCTTTCCCATGTCTCTATTCGTTTCCACCTTTCCCTTTCTCGGCAATGTGTTTTGCAAGGCACCGTCTGTCATTTACCATACATATCTTGTGACGTGCTAAAATTCATCAAGATCTTAGAAAACCTATTCATTTTGTCAAAGTTCGTATTTTAAGTACTCTCAACCGTGCACCGAACGAAATTTGATACAGACAGTGACATTCCTCTTGTTTCTATGGTGAAGTGTGCAAAATTTCATAAATATCGGAACAAAACTATAAATTTGTATGCATAGAAACACAGTCACATTGAAAAACGCACTTTGTTGTTCTCAAATTTTCCAGTTTTAAGAATAACGAAAAAAAAATAAATAAATAAGGATCTGAGAGATCGGTCGAGCCGTTGTCAAGTTATGGTGCGACCAACATAATTAGGGATCCGTTTTTATCTGGAAACATACTCTCCCCCCATGCACTGTATGAAACTTTAGGTAGACGGTGACCTTCCTTTTAAAGGTTAAGTGCGCAAAGATTCGTGGAGGTCGAAATGAAACTGTAGATTTCGTCAGTCTGTAGGAAAAGTATCCTGCGCCAAGCACCTTCATTCCGTCCTATCGTAAATATTTCCTTAGCTAACATCTTCTACCTTTAAACTACATACCGGCAAAATTTCAGCTTCATAGGTGCAGTAGGTTTAGAGATTTCGTGTTTCCTCAGTGAGTGAATGACTGACCTTTAGCTTTTATATATAGAGAGATATCTCCTGAACTGTGAGTGCTGCAAAGACATTATTTACCACGTTAGTAGAGAGAAATATTAGAAAACTGCCTGCGAAATGTGTTGTAAATTTATTTAGTAGTAAAGACGTAGTAAATTACAACTTCATGCTTATAAGGGCTAAGTTTCATGTATTTCAATGTCGTTAACGTCATAGCACCTGAACTATATGTCGTAATACGATATTATTTCGAAGCTACATCCAGTGGTGCATATGTAAAACGTTTGCAAAATACGTCGCGAATGGAGTTAGTAGGAAAGACGTAACAAATTAAAACGTCATGCGTGATCTGGCTGTTTTTCATTAACGTAATTGTTTATTACTGCATATCTCATGAACTGTGTCTCGTACTATCATAGAATTTCTAACGTACGTTCAGTGGTATGTGGGTATACTGTCTGTAACATTTCTAGCGAATACAATTAATAGTTTACCAGTAATAAATTGTATCGTCATACCAAATGCGTAATTTTACTTCATGAACACCGAAAAAGTAGTAAGCGACAAACTTTTTTCCTATCATCATTTTGCTGGGTTTGTCAGCGAGAAAAGTTTCCTAAAGGTTTGAAATTATGTTTGAAGTTTGTTGCAAGTCGCTAAGTCCTCTCCTTCTCAAATACTCACACTATCACGTGCCGCAATAAGGTGGGAGTTTTCATTATTTATGACGATATATCTCATAAACTATCGGCCCTATTGCAAACGCCTTTCTTAGCTGACGTCTTCTACGGATGAACTAATTTCCTGCCAAATTTCAGCTTCATAGTTGAAGTAGTATTCGAGATTTCGTGTTTAGTCAGTGAGTAAGTGAGTGAGTGTCTGAATGGGTGTCTTTTCCCAGAGATCAGACGAAACCGGTGGTCATTAAAAATAAAAAGAGTATTGCGATCATGAGAAAATATTATATCGTTTCAACTAAATTAAAACGCAGTTTCTTTCTGTGAATGTGTAATTCACTTTCCTTGCAGGTATATCTAGTACAACTGAGCCTCTATTTGAAAGTTAACACAATGAGCTGACAAAAATGAAGGGTTATCTCATAATGCTGGGATTCCAATGCCCAACGAACTACTACACTATCGCTTTAATAACTCATGAATCCAAGTTACTAAATAGAATAATACGCATATGAACGAAAAAAAGGAATTGTGGATATTTTTATGACTATGAGTGTGGTTTCTGGAATGGCAAATGCCTCAGAGAGGCAGTCCTGAGATTAGGCCTGATAATGGAAGAAAGACTGAAGGTAAACCAAGACACACTCATTTGATTTGTCTACTGGGAAAATGCATGCGATAAATGTAATTTGGTCGAGCTATTCGAAATTCTGAGAAAAATGGGTATAAACTATGATAATCAAACCAAACAAGAAGAAGTAACAGAAATATATATATAAAAAAAAAAAGATCGGAGTGATCGGATTAAAAAGTGTGCTACAATGGGATGCGGTCTTCCACTCCTATAGTTCCATGTATACATCGAAAAAGACAGAAAGAAATCGAAAATTTGAAAGTGCTATCAAGAGTCAGGGAAAAGCATTACAGTAATAAAATTCGCTGAAGACATTGCAAACTTAAAGTGAGACAGAATCACATGATTCTGATAAAGAGAATGAATTATCTAGTGAGTGCAGAATATGAACTGAAAGGTAAACGCAAAGAATATGAAAAATAGTAGAAATTGAAAGCAACTTGAAACTTAACGTCGAAGTTAGCGATCAAGACGCAGAGGAAGTTAAGGTATTCTGCTACCTTGGAAGTAACATAACCTACGTCGGGTGAAGGAAGAGGTAAAAAGCAGACTAGTATAGACTACGCTGTTATTCATGACCAGGGGTGTAAATGTGAGGAATAAATTTCTGAGAATGTACGTTTGGAACATAAATTTGAATGGAAGTGAAGCATGGTCAGTGTTGAAACAGAAAAAAGAAGAGGCTCGAAACGTTTGTAGGAATGTTGCTACAAGGAGGATCACTACAGGGAACTCTAAAGCGTAAAAACGAGTAGAAGACAAGACTGAATAACATCCAGCAAATAATCGAGGACGTAAAGTGCAAGTGTTGCTCTTAAATGAAGAGATGTTCGTGGCGGGTTGCATCTAACCAGCCATAAGGCTAATGACGCAGAATGAGAAAAATCAGAGCACGTGTATAGTCACATTTGATCATAGTTTTTATAAATGACTTTGGATTGAAAATAAATCGTGTGTAGTTAACTTAGGTTACTGGTTGTTAGAACTACAAACTTGTAACATAATGATGTTACATGTGTCCTAAGATGGAAATGGAATATCAGACAAAGAAGGTTCCAGGAAAATTAACTAATCCGGAATATTTATATGACAAAATTTGAAGAAGCAGCCATTTGGATGACGAAAAATAATTTCATGGATGATACTTTTCTTAAACGAGCTCATGGAACTTAATACTTCTCAACACAATATATATTAGTTTTCTGAGTAATGTAAGTTGTAATGTAAAGTTTACTCTGGGATTTTTGGTTGCAGAGGCACTTCGAATCTTTGAACAACATTACAACGTGGAGTCAACAGAAAGCACTATCACAGTGACAGAATTTTTACAATAAATCCATTCAACACCCCGAGCCGAAACGACGAATTATCATTACACGAGATGAGATGTAATGAGACACAGTTCGTGCAGGACACATTAAATAATTTGAGATATGCCTTTTGAAGAAACGGCTTCCCTGACAAAGAGATGAATAGAACACTACTTACTAAAGCGTCTAGAGCTTCTAATGTAACAGAAACATCTATAGGGAATGTTTTGCTTTCATTTGTTGAAACTATTGCAGATCACAAGAGAAGGCCACTTAAACAAGAAGGTTAACAACAAAGAGGAGCTAATATTGCAGCACTTCAAAGGACGACCAAGCCACAGTTTGCCGCAACATGAGTACATGAAACGCCTTTTCATCTAGCATTCACAATCTTTTGTACATAAGAAATGCAAAAGGAACCGTCAAAACTCCCGATTGGCTGGAAACGTATAAAAATTTCGCTTTGATACTCTTGGTCGTCTATAAAAGCTGAGTTGTTAAAGCCTCTTATTATGTCTCCAGCTTTCGCAGATCAAAACGTAAGACGGAGAATTGTACTTGATCTAAGGCGTAACGCCACAATACAAAATTATAAACCTTTTTTACTCTTTGTCCCATGTATCACATTCTTCTTACAAAAGTAGTATTTTCCGCTCTAGGTATGAAGTTATGCGAGGGTAGGCTGTTGGTCCCTGTGGTGTACTTTCAGTATCCATTCGGACAGCCTTCATCAACCATTACTCCGAGTGCCTTCGGCGAGTGCGCGAATAATGAGTCTAATGTGTTAATGTTTGTCTTGTTCACTAGACATAATGACACTTAGATAACTGAAGGAATAAGATCAGTTACTGCTGAACCCATTCCATATACATTACAAATCATTTAATTCGTTACATTTCTGCATTTCACATTCATGAAGAAAGACTAGGATGAATGATTACAGATACAATAAATACACCAATAAATATTGGTTATGAAATACACATGCCAAGATCGCTGTTCAGTATTTTATTTGAGATGATCGTTTTCGACAAACTTAGCTGTCCTCTTCAAATATGCAACTTGATATTAAAGTAATTTTTAAAAATAAGGAGATGGGACCTAGATAAATTGAAGGAACGTGAAGTTCTGGTGAATTTCAGAGGGAGCTTTAGGCAACAATTGACAGTAACAGGGGGAAATAAAACAGTAGAAGAGGAATGGGTAGCATTGAGAGATGAAATAGTGAAGGCAGCAGAGGACAAAATAGGTAGAAAGGAAAGACCTACAAAAAATCCTTGGATATCACAGGAAATACTGTATTTAATTGATGAAAGGAGAAAATATAAAAATGCAGTAAATGAAACAGGCAAAATGGAGTACAGACGACTAAAAAATGAGATTGACAGGAAATGCAAAATGGCTAAGCAGGAGTGGCTAGAAGCCAAATGCAAATCTGTAGAAGAATGTATAAGAAGGGGGAAAATAGATACCGCCTACAGAAAAATAAAAGACACATTTGGGGACAAGTAAAGTAATTCTACGAATATCAAGAAGTCAGATAGGAAACCAGTTCTCAGCAAAGAAGGGAAAGCTGAAAGGTGGAAAGAGTACATAGAGCAGCTCTACAAAGGAAATGAACTTAGAGACGATGTTGTAGGAAGGGAAGAGGAAGTAGATCAAGATGAAATAGGAGATACTGTACTGAGAGATGAATTTGACAGAGCCCTGAAAGACCTAGGTCGGAACAAGGCCCCAGGAGTAGATGACATACCCTCAGAGCTACTAAAGTCTCTGGGAGAGCCAGCCATGACAAAACTATTTGAACTGGTGTGTAGGATACATGAGACAGGCGAAATACCCTCAGACTTTAAGAAAAATGTAATAATCCCCATTCCAAAGAAATCAGGCGCAGACAGGTGTGAAAATTACAGAACCATCAGTTTGATAAGTCATGGTTGCAAAATTTTAACACGAATTATCTACAGGAGAATGGAAAAGCTGGTAGAAGCTGACCTCGGGGAAGATCAGTTTGGATTCAGGAGGAACGTAGGAACCCGGGAGGCAATACTTACCTTACGTCTTATCTTAGAAGATAGATTAAGGAGAGGCAAACCTACATTTTTAGCTTTTGTAGATTTGGAGAAAGCATTTGACAATGTTGACTGGACTACACTCTTTCAAATTCTGAAGTCAGTAGGGGTAAAATACAGGGAAAGGAGAGTTATTTACAATTTGTACAAAAGCCAGACCGCAGTTATTAGACTTGAAGGGCATGAAAGGGAAGCATCAGTTGGGAAGGGAGTAAGACAGGGTTGTAGCCTTTCTCCGATATTATTCAATTTGTACATTGAGCAGGCGGTGAAGGAAAGCAAGGAAAATTTTGGAATAGGCATTAAAGTTCAGAGGGAAGAAATAAAAACATTGCGTTTTGCTGATGACATTGTAATTCTGTCAGAGCCAGCGAACGACCTGGAAGAGCAGTTAAATGGAATGGACAGTGTGTTGAAGAGAGCGTATAAAATGAACATAAACAAGAGCAAAACAAAAATAATGGAATGTAGTCTTAGAAAATCAGGCGATGCCGAAGGAATTAGATTTGGTAATGAGACAATGAAGGTGGTAGATGAGTTTTGTTACTTGGGTAGTAAAATAACATGCGATGGTCGCAGTACAGAGGATATAAAATGCAGAATGGCAATGGGAAGAAAAGCATTTTTGAAAAAGAGAAATTTGCTAACATCGAATACTAATTTAAGTGTAAGGAAGTCTTTTCTGAAGGCATTTGTGTGGAGTGTTGCCTTGTACGGGAGTGAAACATGGACGATAAGCAGTGCGGACAGGAAGAGAATAGAGGCTTTTGAAATGTGGTGTTACAGAAAAATGCTGAAGATTAAGTGGGTAGATCACATAACTAATGAAGAGGTACTGAACAAAATTGGCGAGAAAAGGAATTTTTGCCATACCCTGACTAAAAGAAGGGATCGCTTGGTAGGACATATTCTTAGACATCGAAGATTCGTAAATTTAGCATTGGAGGGAAGTGTGTGGGGTAAAAATCGCAGAGGGAGGCCAAGAGACGCGTATAGTAAGCAGATTCAAGTGGATGTGGGTTGCCGTTCTTATGAGGAGATGAAAAGGCTTGCTCAGGATAGAGTAGGGTGGAGAGCTGCATCAAACCAGTCTCCGGACTAAAGACCATAACAACAACAATGAAATACAAATAAAATATTTTGTCGGCAAATGGAGGAAGGATCCGTTCGACACAACAGAAAAAATACATCATAAATGCAATTCTCTTGCTCTTGCTCTCCAATAAATAAATACAAAAGTAAGAATACAGAAAGGCACGAGGAATACGGCTCGTTTTTGGGGGACAGGTGAGATCCCTATATCTCCCGTCTTCTTATTTATTTATTTGAGATAATATTATGATTCTCTTCATCCAACTCTCGTGATAAATAGCCGCTAGAAAATGTGCAATTTTTCTTACGTATTGTGCAGACTGATATCAGTGCACGACGTAGAAATTTTTGGTAAATGTGCGTCGACACAGTAAAGACATAAACAGGAAAAAGGCGAAAACATAGTAATTGAAAGTCACTAACAAAATCACTGGAAATTAAACAAATCAGAATTGTGTATGTGATTCGTCCAGTTCACTGGTGCTGTCCCGAATGAGTATTATTAGCTTATGACAACGCTCCACCCCTCTCCCCTTCCTACATAGAAGACTGAAATAATTTGCATTGTTGTCCTTAACGAAGTCGTATAGCCACAGTTTGCATACCAAACTCCAGTCGCGGTGCTAATTGAAATACACTTCGATCTCAAACTGTGCAAATTATGACGTTGTCAAAGATTCTTTTAATTCTGAAATTAACTGCGTTTGTAAAGATTTGCTTACATTGTTTCAGAACATTATTTTACAGAACTGCATTTTATTGATTACTAGCAACCCCGACAACGCTTCGCAATATCTAATGTGTACAGGATATGTACCTTAATCTCTTCTCTTCTTCTCTTTTTCTATATCTCTTCCTTCGTCCTCTATTTCCCCCTACCTTTGCACATTTCCCGTATCTATTTTCATCATCTTCACACCACTCCCTCTTATCCCACACCATATCCATCTCCTCCCCCCCCTCCTCTCTGTGTTTGTATCATCGCCCCTTTTGGAATACATTTCATATCCCCACTCTTTATCTCCTCCTCCTCCTCTCTCTCTGATCTCAGTTATTGCTATTACAACTTTCCTGATTTATGTTAAAAATGACTGGGCAAAAGAAAACAAAACTGCACAAATTATTTATTTATGAGCCTGTCAATACTTTGGGAATGGTTGGCAAACATTGGGAAAAGAATTTACCTTAAAAGCCATCGAAAAAAAAATAGCTTAGAAGTGAGATTAAAGCCTTGTTCTTCAATAATATTTGCCTGAAATCATGTCATCTCGAAGGAACTTTTGTACCTCTGTATATTAAGTAAGAAATGCTTCGACCGAGGATCTTGGCAAGAAACCATTGATGACAGAACCTGTGGTGGTGCTAATTTTGGTCATTTGACTTTTGCATCCGCACAACGTAATGTCCCGTTTGTTTAGTCGACGATCCAAATTATTTTGCACGTTAGCTGCAACTGAGCGAGTGGAATTAGATTGTACCCGTTGTTCCAGTCGTAATGGATCGCGCTTGAGAATTTCTTTCTCGTTTTACCTCCAAGAACTGTGTACGATCATTGTCTGTCTCATTGACTCTAGGATCACGTAGTATGATTGCGTTGCGCGAACGCCTGACCGATACCACGACACCGCAATGGAGGAATTAAAATAATAAACCACAATCTATATTCAGTTTGTTTTCAACACTCAAAAATACCACGAACCGACATCAGTTCTGTCTTTGCAACTCTCCAAAGACATGATCGCCACCGATAACATAATGGAGGTAAGAACAATCCGGAGAGGCTCCTAAAGATACAACGTTTTATGTTGAATCTGCCTGGCTGCTTTAACCTTGTGTGCATAGGATTTTGACTATAATGGTGAAGGGTCATTTTTACGACGCGATTCCACACGTCTGGAAACACTCTTTCAGTGTTTCTTAAATTCTGATATTTTCCGATTACTCCCTGGCTTCAAGCAATGCCTGTTCTCACCCTAGATAACACCACCTCACTTTGTTATAACCACCTTGGCGTATTTGTACGCTCCGTTACAGCGTATTTTCTCTCTAGACGAGTATCGAATGAATTAGATGATTGTTGGAGAATCTAGAAAATGATCTGAGCTGGAAGCGTACATACAGTTTTTCTCAAATTCTGATATTTTCCAGTAGATTTTCCAAAAATATTCGTTGATACAAACCTTGTACTGAGAATTACCAACAGATCAAAGAAAAGATGAGCCAAATTGCTGAATGCATTCTCAACTGATGCGCTTTCATACATTAGACAATTTTTTATTCTTAATTTAGATTATGCTGAAAACGTGTGGCTTTTTTACTGACAGGACGGTAAACCCCAAACCTTCTTTCCTTTCACTTTTATGCTATTTACTGGCATACCAAATATTATTCAACTAATATTATTAAATTGATATGTTATACATTACGTAAAAAATAATTTAAAATAATAATATTAAAATATTAATTTTGTCGTTATTAAAATCGTACACATATATGATAGTGAGCTTGTCGCCAAGATATATTTTCCAGTTATGGTGGAGAGACCGAAAACACGTATTGTAACATTTGACTCCCTACAGAATCGAACCCTCGATCCGCTGCTGCAACTAATACTACAAGCTATTTTATAATTCGGACATCCGCAGCTGAAATACATTGTAAATCAATTATAGAAAGTAATATAAACAATCTGGATGTCTTTCTATGAATTATTGGAGTCCGTCTTTATTTCGTTACTACCAGTTTCGTACCGTTAAAGGTACATATTCAGGTATCTTTTCATTTACATGGGGAGGTTTGACTTTTTGCGTGTCCCAAAGTTCATGATGGTTTGCCGGGTTTTATAGAGGTTTTCATCAAAGATGTTTATTAATTTTACAAGGAACTTCCTTTAGTAAACGTATATGTGGAAAACGGTTGCGTATACCAAGTTTACAGCTTAAAATTTTAAAGTTGAACGTAGGGGTGGGTTCCGTATCCCCTGAATCTAAAGTAAAACGAATTGTACCAATGGTTTGCGTCATATGTTATTAAAATATTTGACAAAACCAGAAGCTTTTCGGAGTCGTGGTCCGTGTTATGATTCTCAAAATTATAAACTTCCTAGAAACTATTAGGTGCACGTTAGGACTTAAAAATTTTTGTTGTCATTCAAACTGTGAGAATTATTCATGTGCACTGATAGTATATGATATGTTAAGAAGTGCAATTCTTCTGAATACATATTGTCGTCGTTCAAGCAATCGTGGAAAGCCCCTAATACTCGTCATCATAACAGTGTCATTTACTCGTCATCATAACAGTGCCGTGTACTCGCTTATTGGCGGTTACTGACTCACCGCCAGTAAGCGAGAACATGACAACGACTAACGATGCCGGGTTAAGAGAGCAGCGTGGACACATACCATCAGGCTTCCTCCACAGCACACTGTTATGATGACGAGTATTGGGGGCTATCCACAACTATTTCTTGAACTACGACAATACGTATTCAGAAGTATTGCACTTCTGAACATATATACCATCAGTGCACATGAATAATTCTCATAGCTTGAATGACAACAAAAATTTTAGTCCTAACGTGCACCAAAAGGTTTCTAGGAATTTTCTAATTTTGAGGATCATAACACGGACCACGACTCCAAATACCTTCTGGTTTACTCAAATATTTTAATAGCATATGACACAAACTATTGGTACAATTCGTTTTACTTTAGATTCAGGGGATACTGAACCCACCCCTACTTTCAACTTTAGAATTTTAAGCAGTAAACTTGGTATACGCAACCGTTGCCCACATAGACGTTTACTGAAGGGAGTCCCTTGTAAAATTAATTAACATCTTTGATGAAAACCCGGCAAACCATCATGAACGTTGGGACACGCAACAAGTCAAACCACCCCATGTAAATTAAAAGGTACCTGAAGATGTACCTTTAACGGTACGAAACCGGTAGTAAAGCAATAAAGGCGTATAAAAACAGCTTAGGCGGACTGCAGTAATTCATAGAAAGACATCCTGAATGTGTATATTACTTTCTAGAACTGATTTATAATTCTACAAGCTTTTAAATATGTATATCGCGAACATAGACTTGGCTCCACACATCTGGGGGATAAGTAGTTCAGTGGGGAAGTTGACGTCGCCTCGCGGAGCAGAATGAAGAGAACTGGTCCCCTAGACGCAGCGGCGTCGTCCGTTACGACGCCACTGAAGTAGAACGACGCCAGGAAGTGCGCGATTATTCGGAGCGAGTCCCCGCGCCGTCTGGGGCGGTCGTACGAGCGCAAAGCGGCCGTCGGCGACACCGCTGCAAGTAGCACATTTCACGCGGCGCCACGCAAACAGCGCAAAAAGGCGACGCCGCAGTCTGGCGAGGGGCCGCATTTTTCGCGCGCGGCGTCATTTCCGGGCGAGATACTGCGAGATGACGGCCACCACTCAGCGGGCGCGCCGCTTCCGGTCGCGTCAGCCGGGGGAACCCCCTTCCGGCGGCGGCGCGCCTGCCCCGGACGGCCGCACTTCCTGCCACTGTGCGCCCGACACCTCGTTCTGTTCCCCCCCGCAGATACACTTCTGCCGCACAGTGGTTGCCACTTTCCATTTTTTCCATGAAAGTACGCTTCCAGCTCGGATTATTTTCTAGATTCTCCAACAATCAGCTAACTCGTTCGATACTCGTCTCGCGAGCAAATACGCTGTAACGGAGTGAACAAATTCGCCAAGGTGGTTAGAACAAAGGGATGTTGCGTTATCTGAGCTAAGAACAAGCATTGCTTGAAGCCAGGGAGCAATCGGAAAATCAACCGAAAATATCAGAATTTGAGAAAAACTGAAAGTAAAACTGACCCTTCTCCATTATATTGCAAAATCCTTCCTAAAACTAGCGAGAAGCCTATGCACACAAAGTTAAAGCAGCCAGATTTTCTTTACGAGCCTCTCTGTATTTTTTTTTAAATCACCATTGTGCTATTGATAGTGATCATGTCTTTGGAGAGTTGAAAATACACAATTGATATCAGTTCATGGTATTTCCGAGTGTTGCAAACAAATTGAATATAGATCGTGGTTTATTATTTTCACTCAATCACGAAGAAATATGGCAGGCATTTCTTTTCACGAAATTATTTGATTAGCGCATTATTATTGTCTGACTGTAGGCACAGTCTAACATATACAGTCACGAGACTCACGCAGATTTTTGTTATACACTACGACTCCAGCGCTCCAAGCGGCCGGCAAGCTACATTTCTGAATACGGTATTGGATGAGTGCTAATAGCATCGTTTACATTGATTTTTACAGACTTTTCACACTTGGGAACATATGTAGTGCCATAAATTAGGTAATAATTTAAAATTAGCTCCACCTTTGTCTTTATAAGGTTCGCTGAGATACCTGATGAGGTGCGAGAAGGTACATTGCATGACAGTTTATTTACAATTATTTTGTAACCTACAGGCTTTTTCTGAATAATAACACTTTCTATTAAAAATAAGAAATGGCTAAGAAGTCGTCACTTTTCTACTCAAGAACGTTAGTGTTTGTTCGCTACAATTCCTGTAAAATCGCTGAGAGTGGAACGTAGGAAAAGCATATAGAATGCAATAACTACAGTATTTAACGTACCAAAGCAGACACCACAGCTACAGCTGATAGGAAAACGTCACAGATCTGGCAAGAAAGCGGAAAAAGCAATCAACTGTTTTCAACAAAGAAGAACCCAATTCCACAATTGTTGCACAACTGAACCACAAACGGCAAGAATCTTAAAGACATTGTCCTCTTAAGCTAAAGTAATCACACTCAAACGAATATGCGCGTATCAGTAAGACGAGTGAAGCATAAAAATATGCGAATCATTAGACTACACACCGAATTGATACGCGTCAAAAGACTCTTGTCATAGTAAGAACACACGATATTACAAATTTATATTTATCTTATGTTTATATTCTACTTACTTTCAGACGAATAAGATGCAAAGTATCACATATTCATAAGTATTTGTTCATGACGAAATTGTTCATTACACCTCTCAATCAGTTAAATTCGGCTGTTTTTGCATTAATGCCCGTGTTATGTTTCTCTCTTAATATTTCATTAATGCTTGTAACGCAAAAAATATATCAAATATTTCATTAATAACGCACACAAATAATTATAAACAAACATCACTCCGACGGCGGCTTTCCCAGAACTAGGAGCGCTAGTGTCGTTGCAACTGTCAGTTGGTAGCAACTTTCGCAGCAGTGAGTGTCGCGACTATATATGTTAGACTGTGACTGTAGGTCCCCAGCGCTAAGCCATGAGTTCCCCTCGACAATTTCTGCCTCAGGGTGTTTGGAACATCCATTTTTTCACATGTATATTCACCTAGTCACGAAGTAATATGGCAGGCTTTTCTTTTTTACGATATTATTTGAAGAGAACGTTATTGTTGCTGACTGAAGGTCTCCAGTTTACACCACGGGTTTCCCATATCAGTGGAAACACCCAATATTCTCACGATAATAAATTTTAAAATCTGACTACGGTTCTTCTGGCGACTGAAATTGAATTACGTAATTTGCTCATGTTTTGGATGAGACATCTTATTTTAAATTCAAATTAAAATTATGCCAAGATCGACATTTTTGTATATAGTAGAGTCCCAAAAACTCGGTCTAATGGGGACCGAAGGGTGGCCGGGAACGATGTTAAAAAGATTAGGTTCAAATTATCAAATGTTTGTAAATTTATCGGACCAAACTGCGTGGTCATCAGTCCGTAGCTTACAAACTACTTTAACCTAGGTAAACTAACCTACGGACAAACACACACACCCGTGACCCAGGAAGGACTCCAACCTCCACGGCGAAAAAGAGTAGGTAATATTTTTTGTTATAAAATACTTGATGTGATTTTTCCAGGGAAGCCAAATCAGTCTTGGTCCAACCCGCCACTGCCCGCACCGAAACTAAGTTTATTGTGCGGTATCGTTCCCTGTATGTTTAGTAAAGCCAACCAATGCCCTTGAACAGTGCAACGAGTCCCTTTACCAGTTCTTTATTAGACACAATTTCTTCGGGTCTGGTTGTCCCAAATGTTCTGTGCCTTTTACTCTCCAATGCAATGCATTCGAAGATTAGATGTGATGCAGTTTCATTACCGTCATCGTAGCCGAGCGGTCTAAAGCGTCTCGCTGCGGAGCGCGCGCTTGCTCGCCATGGACGTTAGAGTCCTCCCTGGGGCATGGGTGTGTGTGGTTGTCCTTAGATTAGTTTACGTAGGTTTAAGTAGTTTGTAAGCTACGGACTGATAACCACGCAGTTTGGTCCGATAGATTTACAAACATTTGAACATTTTGGACATCACCGGCACCACAAATCCTATTTAGGGTCCTCTTCTGTTATTCCCATTGTATGTAGGTGTTTTTTGAAATTCCCATGGCCTGTCAGCAATCCAACCATGAGTCTAATCTCTCTCCTGTTCAGACCCAGGATTGCAGAGCTTCTTTTAAAACATGGCTTTGGCATCATTACCTTGCCATGTTTTTGTTGATGGACTTTGGTCCAATATTCTACGTGCTGTCTTCTGAGCCAGTTACGTAGCTCCAATTTGCTAATTGCCTTGGTGATTGTCAGGACAGATTCCGGTCCAATAAATGGAGTCTCTGTCCCATCCTGGCTAATCTGTCGACATGTTCGTTGCCACTGATCCCCGAGTGGCGTGGTTATGGTATATCGCCCCAAATTTGCGATTGGATAGGGGATTTCTTGTCAGAGAGGACACAGTTCGTAGTAATCGATGGTAAGGCATCGACTAAAACAGAGGTAATATCGGGCGTTCCACAGGGTAGTGTCATTGGTCCTCTGCTGTTCCTTATTTACATAAACGATTTAGCGGAAAATCTAAGTAGCTCTCTTAGGTTGTTTGCAGATGACGCCGTCATTTACCTTCTAGTAAAATCATCCGAAGACCCAAACCAACTGCAGAACGATCTAAATAAGATGTTACTATGGTGTAAAAATTGGCAATTGACTCTAAATAATGCGAAGTGTGAAGTCGTCCACATGAGTACGAAAAGAAATCCGTTAAACTTTGTTTATATGATAAATCAATCAAAAGTGAAAGCCGTAAACTCCACAAAATACCTAGGAATTACTATTACTTCAGACTAAAATTGGAAAGAACACGTAGATAATATCGTGGGAAAGGCGAATCAGAGACTGCGTTTTATTGGCAGAACCCTTAAAACATGCAGCAGAACTACAGAGGAAACTGCATACACTACGCTTGTACGTCCATTTTTCAGCTGGGTTTGACAGAGGACATCGAAAGAGTCCAAAAAAGGGCAGCTCGTTTCGTATTGTCACGAGACAGGGGAGACAGCCTTACGGAAATGATACAGGATCTGGGATGGGAATCATTACAGCAACGGCGCTTATCGCTGCGGCGTGGGCTACTTGCGAAATTCCAATCGCCAACATTCTCTTCCGAATGCTAAAATATATTTTTGACTCCCACTTACATAGGTAAAAATGATCATCAGAAGAAAATACGAGAAATCAGAGCTCGAACAGAGAGATTCAGGTGTTCTTCCTTCCCGCGCGCTATTCGAGAATGGCCTGTGAGATAAATAGTATAACGGTGGTTCGATGAACCGTCCGCCAGGCACTTACATTTGATTTGCAGAGTATCCCATGTAGATGTAGATATCATTGGATATACCCAATATTCTCATGATAATAAATTTTAAAATCTATGGTTCTTCGGGAGATTGAAATAATTTCCTTATGTTTTGGATGAGACATCTTATTTTAAATTCAAATTAAAATTATGCCAAGATCGCTATTTTTGTATATAGTAGAGTCCCGAAAACTGGGTCTAATGGGGACCGAAGGGTGGCCAGGACCGATGTTGAAAAGAGTAGGTAAGATTTTTTGTTATAAAATAAGGAAGTCCTATCTGAAGGTATTTGTGTGGAGTGTTGCTTTGTATGGAATTGAAACGTGGACGATAAACAGTGCAGACAGGAAGAGAATAGAGGCTTTTGAAATGTGGTATTACAGAACAATTCTGAAGATTAGGTGGGTGGATCGTGTAACTAATGAGGAAGTACTGAACAGAATTGGGGAGAAAAGGAAGTTCGGGCATACCTTGACTAAAAGAAGAGATCGATTAGTACGACACATTCTTAGACAACAAGGAATTGTGAAATTAACGTTGGAGGGAAGTGTGTGTGGGGGGGGGGGGGGGGTAAAAATAGCAGAGGGAGACCAAGAGATGAATATAGTAAGCAAATTCAAATGGATGTTGGTTGCCGTTCTTATGTGGAGATGAAAAGGCTTGTTCAGGATATATTAGGTTGGAAAGCTGTATCAAACCAGTTTACGGACTGAAGACCACAACAACAACAACAAAATATTTTGTATTGTTACTTTACAATACAATACAATACAATACAAATGATGGAATACAGTACCGTAACACAAAATAAATTCAAGACAATAACTAAGAAATGATATCCGTTACTTACGACTACGTACTATAATTTACATTTAGAAAACTACTTTAAGAAGGCATACAGCCTTTAACAATGAAAAGTATAGACAATAGTGATTTACTTTATAAAACATGTTCCACTAAAATTACCATCACGTCTAACCTGATTTTAAAAGGCACTGTGAAACAATGCAGCCTCATTATTTTTGATCACTTTTTTTTTTTTTTTTTTTTTTTTTTTAATATGAAGGCGCATTTACATACTACACTAATGAAACTCATAGGATTTTTAAATAGTGTATAGGTGACACAACAGAAGATGATATCCAGACCCATGTAACTGCTACACGCTATGATTTCTATTCTGTCTTGCATTCTGCGAGCACGGAATAACCCCATTGGGTGCGTGTTTGGGGGGGGGGGGAGGGATGGCCGAGTTATCCGGACTGCTGGGTTACCGACTGCCAAGTTTCGGGACTCCAATGTATCTGTTTTGACGACCTGTTTCGGCACACCGATCTTCCATCTTCTCGTCTGGTCTCAGACATTTTGCCTCTACCGAAGTGCTCGATGTGGTTGTTACTGCGGATGATGATTCAAACACAAAGTCAATAAAAATATATACCATAAAATACACCATCAGATACACAATAAAATACACCATTATATTAACGTTGTTGACAGAGTGAATTCATAAGATTGGCTACTAGCGATGCATTTTCATCACCATCAGCACTGACGACTATGTTCAGTACTTCGGTAAACGCATAATGCTCTAAGACACCAGACCAGAGATGGTACCTCAGTGTGGCGAAACCGATTGTCAAAAGATATATATTGCAATCTTGGCATAATTTTCATTTAAATGTAATGTCATCGACTGTTAGAGGACTGCTTGTCGTGCCAATCTTATTCCTTGTCTAATAACTTCCCTATATCGGCCATTGTAAGTTACAGTACGTCACTCCCAAAATAACGAAATTCATCTACTGACGTTATTTCCTCAAATTCTTTCAGCATCCCATGGTTTTATTTGAATATAATCAATCAGTTACACTCGTATTTCTCTTGTTATCGTTCATCTCATACCCTCGTTGTCAATTCTGTTCTATAGCTCGTTTACGTCCTCAATATACAGTTATATGTCGTTGGCCACAATAACAGGGTAGACAACCGTTTAGAACAAGCAAAGTTATTAAAAACGCCAAAAATGGGTACACCTCAAGAACGTCTGTTGGTAGCTACTACTATGCTTTTTTAGGTATCCTGCGTTCCAGTCAACATAGTGTTCTCTCATATATTAACGGCAATATCAATAAGAGTTTTTGAAGTAATTAAGGAACAGACTGAAATCATCACTTTACCTTTACCCTTTACATTCTCCTGTGCTTTCTGCCGGAAGTTCAGTAGTATTTTGAACTGTTTGACTAGAAGCTTTCATTTAAACTTACATATTTCATTCACATTTTTATACAACTTGTTATACTCTCGTTATCATTTTCATGAACATCTTATATATGTATCTTCTCATATTCTCATTGTTATAATTCAACATCATAATTTAGTTCACCGTTATCATTCTCAGTCATATGTATAATGGGAATTAATTCACTGAAATATCTCGACTTCTTTTAGACTATAAATACCATGAAAACATGTCGACACTTTTTATTTCAACAACACAAAATGCACTTGCAGTCAATCAGATCTGTAAGGTCAGACAGCGTGAAACTGAGCTTGCTCTAAACAATGAAGTTATGAAAATGTCTATCAGGGGCACTGAAAATCGAACGGAGGGAAATCGTCATAAAAATCAATTTTGAATAATGCCGACTACCCAGTAAGGTATGTAAAGAGTTCCCTTATAGTAAATAATATCTATTTATTATTCACGTGCCGCGGCGGAGCGGCTGAGCGCATTGAGGCGCTATGCTACGATGCGTGAGGCCGTTCCCCTTCGGGGGTACGAATGCCCCCCCCCCCCTCAGGCATGGATGTATGTGTCGTCTTTAGTATAAGGTAGTTCATATGTAGTTTGTATGTTTAAGGACTGATGACCCCGCAGTTAAGTCCCTTAAGCTTAACAAACATTTGAACATTTCTTATTCACTTTATTATTTACTAACACAAGAGGTATTGCAAATCCAACGTTAACTCATGAAAGAAGTAGGCGACCGTAAACAAATAAATTGGAGTTCGTAAAAGGAACATGTTTTACAGTATCTTTATACTTGCATCTGTATTCCTGTGGTTGTCGTCACAAAAATAGATTTGTACCACGTGCGTTTAAAAAACGCATCATTAAAGTCATTCAGTGCCTGAAGTGAGACGTGTAAATTTTTTGCAAGCAATCCAGTTTATCTGCAGTACTACCAATTAAAACAACAGACATCAGGTAGCAGACGTTCTGACAGTAACTGAAAGCGTCATAAAAATAATGAAAAGATTGTATTTGGCGTCTCAGTTGACCCTTATGAGTAGTTTGAAGTTTAACTCAACGCCGAAATGTTCAAGCGGTTTCCTTCGCGGTAGACCCCATAATTTGAAGAAAATACAGATTTTAACTAATAAAACCGTATAAAATGTCAACCAGAAGCTTTCTTTTAATGTACATCCTATTTCATGAATATTCAGTCGAAGTCGTTCACTTTGGCTATCAGGATTATTGTTAATTTTCCATGGCGATAGACCTCATAAACTAATTTGACTTTCATCTTTTATCGTTAGCATTGATTTCCCGTCGTCCATTGACCATTGTACTCGTAATATTGCCCCACGGAATGAGCGATCTTCTTCGCGGTAGGAACGACGACCGATTGGGTAAGCCTCACGAGAAAGTTTTCTCATTTCCAGGCAATCCTGAAGAATTTTCTGTGGGGTCGCCTAATGCATGCTGATGTGAGACGAATCCGCTGCCACCTTCGAGCCCTTTCGGCGTTGCAGTACCTGCAATTACTTTTTCATTGGTATTCTGAAACCGTTAGAAAAACCTGTATGTCAGTAAATTGGTACATCGCCTGAATGACGTTATTCCAAGAATAACATTTCCTCAAAATAGTCTGTAAGCATATAACCAAGAGTATTTAAGCGGGCGAACGAAGATTTCGGCGTGAGATGTTAACAGTATAGACAAAAATACACCTTACTTTTAAAGCAATAAGCAGCTCTCATTTAAGTGATTGCTTGTCTGATTGGAAATGATCATTTCTGCCTGCCGCAAAACCAATGTTCTATTCCAGTGGGTTTATGTACTAATTGCTCGAGATAATTTTCTGAGAATGCTTGCCGACGGTTTTTTTTGGCAGCGTACTGAGGGTAACTGAAGGTCACCACCAATTAAAATATTAAGCTTTGGGTAGGTTTTTTTTTTTTAAATTTGAACCAAACTTTGTTTAAAAATATTTGTAATTAAATCTAGTTATGCAGGTAAGTAAAAATAAACAATTACAAGTTAAATATTGGAAAAATTTGTTAAGTATTTGCGATTTGTATATCCTGCATCTTAAAATTCCCAGTTTCAGGCTCACAGCAATTTCAGTTTCTGTACCGAGAACGACAAGTATCGATCTTTGAGTAAAACAAAGGAGAGTCGTCTCCTAGGAGCGTATTCGCCCCGAACTACTTTCGCAGGACCGGAGCTAACGGCACGTTGTGCCTGAGCGCCTGCGTAGGACCTGAACGAAGAGCTTCTTCCCTGAGTACGTCGTCTATATGCAAGAGAACTGTACGGCCCTATCAAACTGTTAGGAGCTGGGATGATGGCGCGTCCAAAATTCATAAAAGGACACCGCAGGTTGAAGCCTGGCCGTCGTAAATCTTGCACGCTCCGAAACGGACTCGGATTGAGAGAAACGGTGGACGGCTCTGTTCCACGGGCAGAGGAACGGGATCGTGTTGCGGTTGAAGTAGCTATGGCGTAGAGTACTGAGCGCGTTTACAACAGCAGTCATTGACCTAATTATACCGTTGTATGGTCCGTAGATTCACTGTTTAGCTCTACAGTGTTTCTCCACTTCTGCTTCGTGACTCAGTAGAGTAACAAACGTAAATTTGTGATTCGAAATATTCCAACATCTCGGCTATTACAGGGAACTGAATACAGTGTAGGTAGTTATTTACAAATTTAAGAAAATATTGATAAATCGTGATTCAATACAACATCCTTAATTAAACATTTGATTATCAACGGCCGTTCAGAGACGATCTTGTGTTTATCCTAACACTGTACTGATATGTGTGCAACTCAATATCATCAAAAGTTATCATTACGTAAGCCGAAAAGTAAATACAACTAAATGCAAACGTAGGCTTCCGCGGTTGTTGTCACTATCAATAAAATTCTTCTGGGTATGAAACCGCGTCGTCATTTTATAAATTCCACCGACGTTTCGGCCGCTGTTGCAGGCGGCCTTCATCAGGGTCTGTGTCTGACTGACACGGCGACCGTCAGTCAGGAATAAACGGCGACCGTCAGACACAGACCCTGATGAAGGCCGCCTGCAACAGCGGCCGAAACGACGGTGGAATTTATAAAATGACGACGCGGTTTCATACCCAGAAGAATTTTATTGATAAATACAACTAGCTTAAAACCCAGCGTTGCCCGAGTATTTATTTATTTACTTATTCCTGCCTTGAGTTAATGCGTCTCCTATCCTTTCTCTCTCTTTCTGTACATCTCCTTTTTTTTAAAAACACGTTACATTTATCGGAGAATATATAAGAAATAAGACTGTCTTGCATAATGTACAAAATTACACTTGCAGTATCCAAACAAAGAAAGATAGCGATCAAAATGCAAATGGCATATAAAATTCGCGCTATCTCAGATTTATTGAGTTATATGTTATACAACTGTAAAATTTTTCAGTTAAATATTCATTTGCATAAGTTCTGTATGTCTGTAAAATCTGTTGGTAGTAGTATAGAAGAAACTTGGTGCGTGTTAGGGCGGCTTTCCATGAACTTTGTATGTGCTCATTTCTCATGTGAACTACATGTCTTACTGTAATACAATGTCGAAGGTACATTCAACTATATGTGACTATACTGTCTGTAAAATTTCAAAAATGTTTAAAAGTTTGTAGAGCTTATGGGACTTAACTACGAGGTCATCAGTCTCTAAACTTACAAACTAGTTATGAACCAGCTAATACTAAGGACGGCAAAAATATCTATGCTCGAGGAGGGATTCGAACCCCCGACCGTAGTGGCCGTGCAGACCGTGACTGGTGCGCCACAGTCCCCTAGGCCACCGCGGCCGGCTGTAAAATTTCCTGCGAGTGCAATTTGTAGTGTGGAAATTATAAATTGTAACGTCATACGGAACGTCTGTTTGTATGTATTGTAATGTCATACGGAATGAACAGCGGAAAAGTAGTAAGCGAGAAACTTTTTTCCTTTAATAATTTTGCAATGGTTGTCAATGAGAAAGGTTCAATAAAGGTTTGAAATTATGTTCGAAGTTGGTTGAAAGTCCCTAAGTACTGTCATTCTCATACAGTGTGGGAATTTAGTATCGTCGCATTATGTGGCAGTTTCTTGAAACAATATTGTTTATGACGTTATATTCCATGAGTCGTATGTGGTTCTTACCTCGACAGCATTGTTACCTCACAGTGAGGATTATGTGCACAAAAAATGGTTGAAATCGATCCAGTTGTTTAGGAGGAAACGTGCAACACTCTCGTTCGATGCAACAGTTTTTCTCGCATCTCATTGTTTATGACATCATATCTCGTGAACGATGTGTCGTACGTAATCCTAACACGGCGACCGTCCGAATGGAATAAAACGTATGTGTCAAAAATTTCATAAACATTGGAAGAAAACTGTAATTTGTGTACAATACCCGTACACACAAACACACGAACACTCTCTTTGATATATAAAGATTTAAGGGAAAACATCGTAATTAACTTGGTGAAAGAGCCGACAGCTTTCGTCTTACTGTTCAACATTTTTATCGATGTGCTGTCATCAAACTTGTTCTGGTTTCCATTTTGCCGTGAAACTAGTAAGACAGATTTCTTTGCCTTTAGATTATTACAGTTTTATAGAAATGTTGGCCCACATAGTGATGCTTTGTCACGATGTAAATATACACAAGCATATAGTCCTTGAGTGCAATTCGGTTCTGTATAAATATTTACAAGTTACAAAGTTGAGAACGGTTATCATTGAATGAATAAACATTAACTGTTAAAAGCTCAACGGTTTCATTTTAACGTTAATTGTTTGAATAAGGAATAAGGAAAAACAGCTATCCTTTGGCAACAACACACCAAGATCAGCGTCTACAAAAACTGTTTTAATAAAATCAAAAGATCGTTACTCATACTTACGAATAGTGTTACAACAGCTTATAAGCTGAACTATCAATAAAAAAGAACGAAATATTGTAAAACCTGATTACGTACATATTTCAGGCTACTGAAAGTGCCTTGAAAATCATGGCAGAATACGTGTGAATATATCTAATTCATATAAATGAATGTTTGTCTGTGTGTCATCTATGTGCTCATAAAACATTCATTCTATTGCAATGAAACTTTGGTGAACTGTTCACCGTACGTCCACGAAGGTTTCTGACACAAAAACAAAGGGGCACGACACATAGCTCAGGGGATATGACGTCATAAATAATGAGAGGCCTCTGCGTGAGAATACCCAGATTTATGCGTCAATTTTTGGCAAATGGGAGTAGTTATGGACCTGCACAAAATTTGCATGTAATTTCTCACGTTTATGAAGTGTTTTGTAACTAACCTTCCCCCGCCCCCCCCCCCCCCCCACACACACACAGAATGAAGAACCGAAAAGTAGTTTACCGCTCACAACAGTTTCGCTGTAGATGCTGTAAAATTGTCGGATCAGTAAAGTTTTACTTGATTACTGCTGACTATCTTCGCAACATATTTTGCATATAGTATAGATATGTATCACTAAATGTACAATCAAACTTATATCATTGTACGACACATACTTCAGGACATGCGATGACATAAACATTGAAATCGGTTTTAAAAACTGACGCGTCAGACATGGATTTTCGTTTTATTGTTTCTTCAGTAATATTACTATTCGTAAATAATTTCGGAAATGAATTAAATAGGAAGCTATATACAACCTCGCGAGAATTCAAACATTTATTCAGACAAATCTTCCGCGGTTTGTTCCAGAACAACTTATTACGTATAACAGAATAATGCGTGCAGTCACAAAACAAAGCGGTGTTTTTCCATAGAGGCGCCCTATGGTACAGGCAGAACTTTTTTCTTTCACTCATTTTGGCAACCATATGATCACAAAATAATATTCCACCAGCCAATGCACCATCTGGAACTGTGCTTCAAACGTGTCAAATTATCATATGGGACTAATTTACAATGTTACACACACACACACACACACACATATATATATATATATATATATATATATATATATTCGCCAAATATCATGGCCATCTGTGGAAGTGTGAAATACGTTACCCTCTTCCATACACAGTACGCGCAGTAAGTTTTCAAGAATGGAATAAAAATTGCAGCTTGGTGTCAAAGCACTCACCGCAAAGCACGGTACAAAATATTATGTAGACACCGTCTTTTCTCTTGTCGTAGTGGTAAATTTTAACGTTGTCGAATAAACAGTATGCCAGTGCATAAAATGCGAATTTAATCAGAACAAGAATGCTAATGCAAGATTCCCAATTCGATCTTTTTTTCTTTTCAATTTGTCAGCTGTTGCTTTTCCCCGCTTTTTACTTTCATTTTTTTTCTAAATTACACCTGTATTAAAACGAACAAAACAAAAATATTCAACTCTGTCTAGCCATTTCTGAGTTCTAGCGAGAAAAACGAACAGCAATTGATATTTATACGTATAGTGGAATGAAATGATCGTATGACATTTTTTGCCTTGGAGATCCCATCTGGTATGGTTCGGCCGCCTAGTGTTAGTTTATTTATTAGGCGCCTTTTGCGAGACTTGCTAGTCGATGATGATGAGAGTATGGTATAGAAAACACAAAGCACTCGGTTTCCTTCAAGGAATAGAGCCCGGGTCCATCACAGGACGTCAGCGACGCTCTCGACATTTTTGCATTACCCTCCCCCCCACTCCTCGCCTTTCGTATAATTACTCCTTACAGATGTGATTGCATGCTTGTTCTGTGTTACTCACTGAACCCTTGACTCATTTTTCTTATGTTAGAAAGAGCATCCAGCCGTCTCACCGAATGAGTTGAGTGACGGCGCCGGTGAAATATCGGGTGTGGAACTTTGCCTTTCGGAATATTTGGAAACATACAAACACATCCACGAGACACACCTATTAACAAGAAGGTCGACTCCTTTGCACGACTCCCGGTGGTGTGAGAGGGGGGGACTTTAAAATCTTATCTGGAACTCCCATTTTTTATTGCAGTTTCAGGTTGCCCTGGAAAAATATGTAACACCTGTATGAAATATTTTTTTCGTTTCATTGCAAATAGCGCTATAATCGGCATCAAAGGAAATGAGCTGAAAATTGTTGGAAAACGGTAATATCACATCAAATTAAGAAATTGGAAGTACAGTTTTTGATATTTATGATAATGCTATCATGAGACACCTTGCACGATAGAAAGAAGCATTGTGATTATGCTCTCTCTCCTTGGTAGGACTGGTCATTCAATGATTCGGAGAGTCCACATCTCTACGTAATTGTTCCACGATGTTAATTATTGTAGAGACAGTAGATATCACTTCCTCGTACTCTGAGGCTGGTAGAAATGTTGAAGAATCTCGTCAAAGGTATGATAATCTGCTCCCTGACAAATGCACTCCTTTTGCAACGACGTTTCGCATTATTGGCTAACTGTTTCAAAAAAGTGGAAGTACCAAACTTATAGAAAGGGTAAGATGACTATGGAAGTGTGAACCTATAGAAATAGTAAGTTGACTATTTTTCAAGACATTCGTTTTTCAACTATTTTCAACTAATTTTTATTTTTGCCGAATACAGCACTATCATGAAAAGAAAAGGGAGTTTCACGCAAAATCTCCTATAATTATAGGGATTCCTATTTATGAGTTTAAATTCAACTCCCTCTCCCGCCCAGCGGGATAGTGCAGTGGTCTCGAGCTCTATGTAAATAAATGTCACTTTTGAAGGTCAACAACTCATTAATTCGATGTGTATATTTGTAAATATTCCGATAAACATATTTGTACCTCATCTTGTACAGCCTGTAGGCGACTGAATGAACTGCGAAGCTTCGGAGGCGGTCCATAGATAAAAGTAAATTTTTCGAATCACTGGTATATATGTTTCTAATGTTTTATTTTTTTAGCTGAGATATGTTAAAGTAGAAATTTATATTTCGTACAATGTTCAAGTAGGCTTTTAACTATTGCTCCGTGTCGTAGTCTAAACGTTAAGGAATAAAAATTCTGATTTTTAATGCAATGAAAGTAGGGGATGGTGAATGTTTTGTGAGTTCCAGATTACTCTTGTTATTTAATTTTCAATTATTTGTGGCTCGTTGCCTTCTCATTTTTAATTTCATGTTATTATTTTGAATCTTAAAATTATGTAATTTGAGAAGATTAAATTGAGGAGATTACTGTTGCAAAGTGCCCCGGCCACCGCCACCGTCCATCAACAAGGCTTGAAGATGGTTCTATAGAACCGAAACCGATTGCCAGAAATAAACGCAACAAATTGCGGTCTAGACTGTCTTATTTTAATTACTAAAATTTTTAAGATCGCTGTTTATATCGTAGCCAATAACTTCCAAGGGCTGTTAAAAACTCTGAAAGACGGTTTGTTTTCAATAATTTTTAATTTTTACATTTCAACAGGCAATGACGTCCTGAAAACAGTGTTTTCAACTTTACGAAGTCAAATGTATCGCATGGTAGAATGTAGTAAATACTTGCAAATCGCTGAGACTTCATTGTTTGTCATTGTTTTTAAAAGGCCAGTTTTGTTTGTCTCGTTGTTCTTTTCTATTTTTATTTTTTTTTCTTACCCTTCGAACTATATTTTGGCAGTATTTTTAATGGTCGCAATTTCATATATCCATTAAATTACCTGAAGTTTCGCACATCATTTCATTTTGATACAAAGGAAACTTGTTCTTCGATATTTAGTTAGTGAATGATGAAACTACATTTATCTGCTTAAAAGTGCAAATGTCGACATTAGCTACTGTGGGTACTATTTGCATCAAAACCTTGTTCCATATTCTCATGTTTTGCACCTATCATAGACGAAATTTGTGCCAAACAACATTTTATGTTTATAAAACTCTTCTGGGTGTTGGACCGCATCGTCAATATATCAAATACTTCACCGACGTAATGGCCGCTTGCAATAGTGGCCGAAACGTCGGTGAAGTATTTGATATATTGACGATGCGGTCCAACACCCAGAAGAGTTTTATAAACAATAACAACGGCCGCGGAAGCCTTCGTTTACAATTAACATTTTTATGGTAACATCATAACTCGTGTCAATAAATTTCTTATCGGTTGGTGACCGCATTATAAATACACAGAAATAGTCTCCATTCTAGCAACAGTTGCAAGCTGCCTCCTTCAGGGTGTTCTAGGTGTTCAGCGTAACACCTCGAAGATAGCCAATTAGAGAATGGCCGAACGTCGGAGAGTTAAATAAATTTGTATTGATACAGGAATTATGTTGTCAGTGCCAACGACCGCAGAATCCTACGCCTACGGTTTCGGCTACATTTACCATTTTGAAATCACAATATCAGTATTTCAGGTGGTCCCGATGGCCATATCATAAAGAATGTAATGTATAAAAAAGAAGGCAAGACATAATAATATGTGAGTCACAGCCTCCATAAGATAAATGTGATCGATTCCAAATAGAAAGCCCCCCCCCCAAACCCCTCCCTTTAAGTTATCTTGCTTGCCGGAATTCATTACTGCTCGCTTCTATATTACGTTTTACTAACTCCGATACAGTGACAGGTAACACTGAATGGGCAAAGAAACTTGTACACCTGTCTAATGTCGTATACGCCGACCACGGACAGGCAGAAATACAGAAAAACGACATGGCAGTGACACGACTGATATCTGAAATAATGCTGGAGAATACGAGGTAGTGGAGAACTCTTCTGAACAGCATGTTGTAAAGCATTCCAGAAATGCTAAATAATATGATGGAAGTCGGATACCAACAGCCGTATGTCTAATACAAATATTTATTGTTTCACTGCCAATTTCGGCATTCCACTAACAGTTGTTGTTGGTTCCTACTGGGAAACAGTTTCGATATCCCTAATTAATGGATATTATACTCCGATGTAGGGACCTGCAGATGGCATAATGGAATGCCGAAACTGGTAGTGAAACAATAAATATTTCTATTAGAAATAAGACTGTTGGTATCCGACTTCCTTCATTCTCTTGACCATCTTCACTCCCGGTTTCACCTGCAATGATGGATTCAATAATGCTAAATAATGTTCATGTCTGGGGAGTTTGGTGACCAGCGGGGAGGCGTTTACAGTCAGAACAGTGTACGACGACGTTTAAGATTTTCCATGCAGTCGCTCTTCAAAAATGTTCAAATGTTTGTAAATCTATCGGACCAAACTGCATGGTCATCAGTCCGTAGCATACAAACTACTTAAACTAAGGCAAACTAACCTAAGGACAAACACAAACACCCATGCCCCAGGGAGGACTCGAACCTCCGACGGCGAGCAAACGCGCGCTCCGCAGCGAGGCGCCTTAGAAAGCTCGGCTACTCCACCGTGGCAGTCGCACTTCGCAACGTTGCCACCGCGAATACCTGTTGTTTTGATTCACAATCAGTTGTCAGCGCAGCGCTAGACGCATTGCGGATAGTCTAATCTAATACAAACGACGTCTGTTGGTAAGCTCTTGTTGAGGAGAAGACAGAATTTGTTGCTAAATGGCATCGAGATATGGCCCAGCGATCTGTCGCTGCACACATGTTCACAAAATGCCTTTCTTCATGAGTAGCAGTGCAACGAGACAGTGTAATCGGGCCCATCGATTCCTCGTTCCCTCCTGAATCCAGCGTTTACAGTTCCGCATCGCAGTTCCTTGCTCATGTTCAAAACGATTATTCTTTACTCTTCATCTGCAATCGGTAATACAACTATTTTTCCTCGGTCGACTCTGAAATCTACTCGGAAGTAATTCGCTGCCTTCTGCTATGGATACTGAAACTAGGAAGGCAAAACAGCCGCAAGAATCAAATATTCCAGTACGCCAACACGGCCGTCTGTTCTCCTTTACATTTGGGGCTAATACCGATTTCACCTAATTTGGATGTTTTCATGTAGGTGTTGCATTTTGGGTGGCTAGTAGGGACCTATACTCTCCTGGGAAACGCCTGATGTCACTTCTGTTTCAGTCGTAGCCTTAACATGAATTGTTAAGAACAGTGTTCTCTGGAATGTAATCATGAACCGAGCCATATAGCTGACGCAAGAATATAAAACTCCTTTTCTTACAGTGTCAAAAGGTGCTCAAAAAGGGGGAAGATTCTCTTCTGATCCAAAGCGACACACATAATTGGTATCGATATGAGCCACCACGAGAAATTTGCTGCGCCCGGTAGTCCTTATGGCATCCGAAAGGGCCCGTTCCACTTCTGTAATGATGCCACCAGATATGTACACGGGGAAAAGACTGGCCTTCTTCCTCTCCCCATTAACGTAACTCTAATCTGAATCCAAGATATATACGAGAACACGATAAATTTAAGAAATTGAAAGAAGAACAGCAGAGAAAATTAAACATCTGTCGCTTGTAGTGAGAATTAGGTAACAGGTACACTTGACAGCAAAAAAAGTGGATCACTGCTGAATGCAACCCAACTAACGTAGCTGTGTTGCGGCTACTGCACATTCAAAACCCCTGTAGAGTACAGTTATTCGACTATTCACAATGGGTACCAAAGAAGCAGTAGAGAATATTCCTCCTTATAGCGGTCAGTCCACAACAAAAACATTAGAATACAGGTTATTAGAGAAGAGAAATCAACGTAAATTCAATTTCATTACAATAAGTGACAAATCGTATACCTTATAAAACTCATTCAATGACACAATGAGTTTTTGTTCATGCTCAGAATTTGTTGACCAAAAACAGCTTGCGTTTCTGATCCAGGCTCGATTAGGCTTAAAGAAATGTAAAACACTGACGTTTTCATTGGTATCAGTTTACAAGGCCAATTTACGAACCCAGAAATGTATGGTTAAATTTAGCATTGCATCAGGATCTGCATGAAGGTAAAATTGTTACTGAGAGGTAACCACTAAAGGTCTATAATGCAGTGCAACTCAAAGGTGACAACATGAATCGTTAACTAAGCACGATCACACGTCAGATATTAAATAAATTCAGAAACCGCGCTATATTTCAACTTGAAACGACGATACAATTGACTTCTTTCCCGACAGGGACTCACACCCGGCTATATTATACGCAAAGAGATGAAATACTGTTTTCTCACCATTTGCAGAATGTGCACATGTTCCGCTACAAGTAGCGCAAACTGCGGTGGATTAGTCGTGCGCACTGGGGCGCCGTGCTGCGTTGCGCGCGATCCTTCGTCGTCGGGGATTCGAGTCCCCCCTTCGGGAATGGGTGTTTTTGTTGTCCTTAGCTTAGTTTACCTTAGTTTCAGTTGTTTGTAAGGTACGGACTAATGACTAAGCAGTTGAGTCCGATAGATTTACAGACATTTCCAAACATTTTGAAGTAGCTCAATAAATAACTTCATTTCGTTATATGTATAACATTCAAATTTATTTTGCTTTTCGATGTCTAGAATGCTGACGAAACTCATTCGGTAATCATGTTCAGAGCGAAATGCATATTGATGTTTAAGGTCAGTTGTCACCATTTGCGCCGTGAAAATACAAATTCCAAATCATTTCGCAACTGACTTTGCTTTTCTGAGTTTAGTAGTCGGCAGCATTAACTGCCTCAAATTTAAGAGCAATGTTCAGATTGCTCATTAAATGTTTAGAATATATATTCCAAACAGGAGAAGTCTACTTCACTGTGCTGGAAGAATTACAGTCGGCACGTCCTTTTCACTAGATGACTCCTCGTCAGTTACTGCAAAATATAACCTTGCAGACAGGACATCACGATCCCAGTCGCGCAACTGTGACTATATAAAGCTATATGGTTCGAAGTTGATTATGGCTGAAGATACCAAAAATCGTTTCGGCACTATATATATATGGAATTAGTTTGAGAGTACACAGTAGTTCATGCAAATATAGTATCGCCAAGTGTCACAAGAGTAAAGATTTAGAAATCCTTGCCGGTTTGGTGTTAATACGTGATATATTTCTAGATATTTCATAATGCTAGAAAAAAGTATTTGTTCAAAAGTCCTGCAACATGTCGATATCAATACAATGGATCTGTAACTCAGTGGATTACTTGTATCTGGGCAACCATCCATTCGTCTCTCTCACTATAAATACTTCTATGCTCGGTATCACGTCGTAGGAGAAGTAATTAAGCCATTGCATCGTGCGTGCACAAGATGTTCTCCTAAGGTGTTGGACCACTCGAGAAAGACATTGCCTGTAGACCAATGATCTTCGTGGTATGACTATGGTAGTGAAATGACAACATGGTGGATCATATCTGGTGAAAACTGTACTGCTTCCTAGAATGACAATAGCATGCAGATTACAAGAAGTAATCCGACACAAGCTGCTTGTGGCCACTGAGTGCACGCATTGAGGAAGTTGAACAGTTGTGCTCAGCCGGAATTCGGGCCCAGTTCCTACTGCTCTCTGAGCAGTTACGGTAACCATTGCACGAGAGGGAAAACAACGATCATCGCAGGTGCGCGTGCAACCCGCCCCCCTCCTTACCCCTCGTCACCAACAAGACTCAAACTTCCTCACACTGCTTACGTAGTTGCCGTTTGCAATTTGCAGTCACGGCTCGTGGCACTTTGCCGATTACCCCAAGAGTTCAGACGTAGTGTGGATATACACTAAAGGCTGGATCTGTTGTCATCTTCTCCTTAATTATGTATATTTATGTGGTGTCTGTTCTTTCGAAAGAACGGTTACCACACTTATATGTATATAGAAGAATCTTTGAAGATTCACTTGTTGGTGGTATTCCAATTAAAATGTCTGGAAATTGAACTTCGGTGTGTCATTTACTTATCAAATATACGATTACAGACAAGGGTAATGAATTTCGCGGAGCAACTACAACTATTTTCGGTCCCTACTTTCTGTGTTATCTGCATCAGCCTTCACAACGGCAATAAGTAGGCGATTAAGGCTGCAGCTGTTCGCTTCCTACATGAAAATGTCGAAGCTAAAGATTAAGAGAGAGGCAGCAGCTCTCAATTACAAACTGGAGCGAGAGTAACATTTCTACCTACTCTCTGACAGAGTTACTAACTGCTATATCGAACTGAGAAATATTTGTGGCAGTTTATGCTGTTGTCTAGTAAACATTTCAGAAAAGCAAAACCAATTTTAAAATGATAATGAAGTTATATCTTCACGGCGCTAATTGCGACAATTGATCATAAACATAAATATGTGTATAGTTCACCACATGATTACCAGAAAATTTTCGTCAGGTCTTGAGAAATCGTTAAGGATTATACATCTAACGAAATTTCTGGTGGGTAAAATTGAAAACAACTTTAACTGGGAAAAATACCTGTTTTGGCGAAGATAAAATAAGCGGTCTGTTCTTGATACAATCATTAGAAGATTAAAACGTCTCCCAAGGAGACTGCCAACCCTACAATTGCTCCACCTATTCCGCAGTATTGCTGAGCAATGTGTGATTTTTACCGGACGGTACAGAGGGAGGGTTGAAAAAGTGAAAAAAGTTGAATAAAGATATCACATTGTGCGGTGTAGTGAATTAGCGGCAGGAAGGTCTCGGGTGTTTTCCGTTTTCTTATTTAGGTTGGGGAGGGGGCGGAGAGGGCAGGGGGATGAGGTGGAGACGCATTATAAAAACAAACCTCTTTTTCAGTGTAGCATGCCTCTTCTATGAGATTTCAATCACCAACCTTTTCCTACGAGTGCAAAGAATTTTTGTACTTATTACCGTACAAAGTATGATGTTACAATTGTAAGAAGGCCGCGCAGAGCAGCCACGCGGTCTGAAGTCCCATGTCATGGATAAGGCTGCTGCTCGCGTAGAAGGGTCGAGTCCTCCATCGAGCATGGGAGTGTTTTTGTTGTTCTTAGAAGAGGTTACTTATGTAGTGTGTAAGCTTAGGGACTGTTGACCCTAGCATTGAAGTCCCAAAGATTTCACACACATTCGAACATTTTATTTGAATTTTAAAGAGCTGAAACTGAAGCGATTATATGAACCCATTACGAAAAACTTCACTGTGAATAACAGAACAATCGTGTAAATGAAGGGCCCCAGCGGAAGGTAATTTCCGTTTCGTAGCACTTATTGCTTCAGACACATTGAGAACACTTTATAAGTGCACAAAACGTGACTGATATACTACATATAAACATTTGTGTTGTTGTCACCATAACTGTTTAATTTTACTACATGCTTACATTTCTAAGATGAATACATATTTCATTACATCTAGATGTAATGCAGAGTGCAGAAAAGAGGGAATAGTTTACTGTGTAGCTGATTGCTATCTAGGTGAAACATTATGTGGCAACTACGTTTATGTTTATATTCTTTAACTTCGTTAAATATTTGAATGAAATGTCAAAAGATAGTGTGACTACTCATTTAACTGCAAAATAGCTCTATCTGTGGTCTTTTATACCAAACATTTGGGTAGGTTTGCATAAACTTTTAATACTTTGAGGATTGAGCCTGGCTTTGCGACCGGGGCCTTTATCAGCCGTGGCTTGCGAGCTACGAGCTGGCCGGTCAACCACAGCTGGTGCCGAGGCGAGGCTTGATAGAAACCAGCCAGGTGGCGGTCGCGGTGGGGCCAACAGCCCGCAACACGGTGCAAAGTGGGGCTCTGACGTAAATACAGAATGTTTACTTCCTGGCTTCATAGTAAGAGCGGAAAGCAGAAATACAAATCAGGCTGTCTCACTGCGAGCAATCAACTCGAGATAGAGTCGTCGCTTTTACTGAAGAGAATCTGGTCCCATGACTTACAGATTATATGCTGAGATGCATTATGGAAGAAACAAATAATGAGAGACACTCTGAATAAATTATTCGTCCTTTAATTTTTTTTAGTCTCATAAGTGAGAGACTACGGAAGATATCTTGGCAAGAGAAATAAAATATGAGTTTCTTTTTCCTTTGAGCTGCCTTTAAATTGAAGTTTTTTAAAATATACAGTTCCTTTATTATCCTGTTTTATTATAAATTTATACACCTAGAGACAGTTTTCCGTGTCAATATATGATAGACATACAGTGGAAGGAAAAGTATTGAATTAAAGTTAAGTATGGATGTCTGGGTTCGATTCCCGCCCGTGGCACAAATTTTAATTCTGTGCTTCTCATTTCACTCAATATCGTATTTTTATTTCATTTACACCCAGCCCCCATGCATCAGGGTAATCAGTTTAGATGGACGCTGCGGTTGCTCGCCGTCGGGGGTTCGAGTCCTAAATCAAAATGTTCAAATGTTTGTTAAGCTTATGGGACTTAACTACGGGGTCATCAGTCCCTAAACTTACAAACTACTTATGAACTACTTACAAACTAGGACGGCACAAATATCCATGCCCGAGGGGGGATTCGAACCCCCGACCGTAGTGGCCGTGCTGACCGGGTTCGAGTCCTCCCTGGGGCATGTGTGTGTGTCTGTGTGTGTGTGTGTGTGTGTGTGTGTGTGTGTTGTCCGTAGGTTTATTTTCCTAAGTTTAAGTAGTTTGTAAGCTACGGACTGATGGCCACACAGTTTGGTCCCATAGATATACAGACTTTTTTTATGGACGCTGATAAAGTAATTTATGTTATTTCAAATACGTCTCTCTCCTTCCCTCCATCCATTAACAGACCCTCCGTCCTTCACAAAATATGCAAACGATTTAGCGCATGTTTTCGCTGTTAATTTCTCCTCCAATCTGTCTCTCTCTGTCATCTCCCTTACATATAACCTCAGTTGCCCTTTTGGTCTATTCCCTCAAAACGCTGTAAAAAAAAAAAATGTGGTTTCCGTTAAAACAATACTGTCTCTTTTAATGTCTGCTTCCTTTACTGTCCGTCGGTCCTCTCTATGAAGCAGTGTTCGTTTACATCCCCGATAATGCATCCTTCGTTCTGTAAAACATTCGTTGCTTTTCTCTCGGCACTAAAACAAACTGTCATATATGTCTAAGTAAGGAGTACTTTGGAAGCATTTCTCTGTTTTATTTTCCAGTTCTGTACTGCTATTCACTCTTAGATCTCGCCCTCTCTCCTACTACCCCTTCCTTGATATATTTATCTGCATCTACGTGCTTCTTTTCACACTTTTGAGCTTGGCAGTTTTTTTTTATCTCTGTCGTTATTTCTCTGCCGTTATCTCTCGAAAAGTACGTGGATATAACGGACAACTGAACCTTACCGTGCAAGCACTGATGTCTCCATTGAAATGGCCATCTATTCCGATAAATCCCACTATCCAACCTTTGAAATGGCAGAGACTGAAGTTCTCCCCCATCACTCCCAATTCCATATTATGCTTAGCATCGCTTTTTCGATGCGACATTGTATCAGAATCCACAATTCTGTTTTTAACCGCAATATGACTATCGAAGGCAACCACACCGTGAAGAATAATTGCTCGACACACTTGCCAGTTATCGGATACCTTATCATTGATCATACTAGTAAATCACAGAAACCTCCTTCATCGAAGTCTGTTTATGTTCCTGGACGTGGTGAATAATAGATGTCAAAACGAAGTTATTTTCCCAATTTCAGAATCCTTTTTCTAATGCATAATACACGCTCCTCATAACTTTGAAAATGCGTAATATTCAAGTTATCGCGGCAACAACTACCCAACATTCTTGATTAAAATGAGCCCACAGTTGAATAAGCTTATAGCAAAATGCCATACCAAATCGTTATGTAGTATACTAAAACGTAATATGATTTCATGCAAAATTCGCGATAAGGCGCCTCAGACTACGTGGCCTTTCCGTGTGGCCAAGAATGTCTTACCTAGCCAGACACCTTTAAGCTCTTTGACTGGTCGTACCGTCTAATGAGTACTACATTATGATAAAACATTATGCTAACATATCTATAAATCGCTGGAGGCCGGGATGAGGTTAACTTGTAATGGATGAGGAATGGACCCGATTCCCGGGGGAGTAACAGTTTATAACGGCCACAAAAATACAATCTGCACCTACAGTAACGACAAGTAAAGAATGCAGGACTCTGCGTTGTTTCAAATCCACATTGAACATGTCCATGCGCTACTAAGTTAAACAAAGTTTTGGCAAAATACCAAACCCCTTAATGTCTCTACGAACGGTATGATCCTAACTACTAGCAACGCTTTCTGCCTCTTTTTACTGTCGTAACTGAATAACAGTCAGATTTAACATTCTTCATACCACTTTCAAGGACAGCCTTCTTTTTTCTAAAGGGAGTCGTCGGGGTATGTGGACGTATTTTAGCAAATATCAAAGTGCAAACAATAATCAATACCAAGCAGAAATCAACAATACATTGACGAGACGTACGGTGTACAATGCTGTTACGAGGTAATGTTGGTAGAGAGCATAAACATTCTGTAGACACACGAACTCAGCCGACTTCCGCCGATCGGGGGGGGGGGGGGGGGGGGGGAAGGCGTAGAAAAAGTGCGTGACCTGTGATCGCAAACACTATTGTTTGCTTAACAGTGCGTTGAGATTCAAATCACGAACAAAAATGTATCATGTCATTAAACAAATGTGATAACGTATCTGACATTTCACTTATTGCAACGAAATTTAATTTACAAATGTTACTGTCTCATCTCTAATGATGTGTATTCTAATATTTGTCGTACGAAAGTATTGGTTTGCATCTTGCCTGAATGTCATAAGGAGAAATAGGAGACTTACTTAGTACCTATTATGGGTAGGTAATAACAGTACTATGGAATGATTTGACAATCCGCGACACAGCTATGCTATGGTGGTTGCATAGCGTCAGGTGCGGCCTCCACTTAGGAATTCAGGGGTGATCCACTTTCTTTGCTGTCAAGTGTACATGATACGAAGCCAAACTACTGTCCTGATCCGCTCACAGTGTCATGTACTGGTGGTTCGCCTGATGAGGGGACAACCCGCAATGCAGGATACAAGCGCATGGATGCATAACAGTGAGGCGTCCACAGCGGCGGTTCCAGGGTCACCAGAGGACGCGACGAGCACCGCCAGAGAGCGCAGTAATCCGGAACAATTTTCCTCCGCACAGTCACGTGAGACCCGCTCGAGACTGCCACGTATCACTGCGCGTCGACTATTTAGGGGGGCGCAATGCAACATGGCGGCAGTTCTTCGCCGACCACCTACGAGAACCATAGCTGCGGGATCGCGACCGACGCTTCCAGAAAAGAGTACCTGCCAGCGACGCCGCGCTTGCAGGACTTCCCGCAACGGAATACGTCGTTCGCCTCCATCTACCTGGCCGTTCTCTGGAGGCTGTCCTTATCTCCCTGGCTAGTACCTAACTGATGAAGAAGAAACGTTTTAGTTGTTTGTTGTTTTCGCCTTAGCGTCAAAAGTTAGTTTTGTTTCCAGAAGATGATTAGATTGTCTTCTCAATAAGCACAATTTTCGTATCAGCCAGTGTCTTTCAGTTATTATCTCCTGAGGCGAGATACAGCCCATAGGAAAATTACTCTTTCGCAAACGCTAATTTGAGACTATTATACACGCGAGCACAAAATAAATTTACAATCGGAAAGAAAAAAAAAGTGCACAGAAGAATCAAATTACTGTATGTAGCTCCTAATCAGAAGCCGGTTACAAGTACGAGATATAAAGGTGCGCTCTGCTGTGTACCTAACGGAGTCCAGACAGACATATGGGATGATTAACAGAGGAATCACTACGGTCGGGGGTTCGAATGCCCCCTCGGGCATGGATATTTGTGTCGTCCTAGTTCCTAAGTAGTTTGTAAGTTTAGGGACTGATGACCCCGTAGTTAAGTCCCATAAGCTTTACAAACATTTGAACATTTTGAACAGAGGAAGCCCTTTACTATTTGATTTAAATCGAAACATTGAGTGTGGAGATACATAGAACGAAAGATCATGTAAAATTTTTAGCATGGGAAACAGTTATTCATATATCGCGTAAATATCTTGGCAAAGTTGTGTCATCAATCGCACTATTCCTCTGCATATTATGCGATGAATGACGTAGATTTTGTCACGTGATGGGGCAACTACCGTTCCTCGCCCTTTTCATATGGCAAATGTCTATTCTCCGTATTTTGAAATGGCTGACAGTCAGCTGATAGCTATGCTGAGTGGGAGAATTCTGGTGTCATTTACCATTAATTAAGCATCGGTGCGATATAACGAGCGTTTAAACATATCGGCCGCATTTGTAGATTGACCGATTAGTTTGTGACGTATGATTCCATCTCTGTGTTACATAAATATAATTAAAGTACCACATTTCCCTGATTAGCCGTTGTATAGTCTCTTGTAAATACTGTTTGTAGAATAGCTCAGTCAAACGGAAAATATGTTATTTAACTTTGCGGACGATCCAACGCAACGCACCAACAACTCCGCACGTAAATAGTCCTAGGGCACAAATTAAAAGCAAATTGTGTGATTATGAAGCCAGACAGAATTTCGTGGATTATATAGTAGCCACGTCCAACAACAAATCTTGTTCATTTTAATTCTGTGACTAAATTCCACCCGTTTGCGTTAGCATTAACTTTTTTCGAAATTTACCATTATAACGTGTGTAGTTTTTCCGATTCTGTAATTTCCATAGCACTTACACATGTATATTAGTACTTCCTACAATAACCAAGCAAAAGCTTAGAATGTTTTCGTACACTGTTGTACGACTTTCTCGGAAAATTTATTCCCATTATTCTGATCAAATCCTAGTTTTCATTACTAAAACTATATCTTCCATAATTTTAAACGCAAGTCGCGAGAATTCAAAGGTATAATTTTATTACTAATTTATGGTAGGATGTCACAGTCACGTATTATTTTTAAAACCCTTTAGGAGACAATATGTTCTCCACCCATGATGTAAATTATTTACTATTACTAATTTTATTTCAAACATGCCAAAAGTTTTACACAGGTAAGAATATTAAAGACTGAGAAACAGACCGGGAAGAAGACAAAATATAGGAAACATTAAAGATGACATGGGGAAAACGAAAATTATTTTGAAATTCCGTGCAATATACAGTGTCTTTGAGAAACATTAGTTACCTTGGGGGATGTTTCAGATCACGCGTAATTTCGATCAATTATAGCCTTTCCTTGTCATTGATTATTCATACGTAAATATTAAACCACTTGTGCCTGTGTGTGTAATATGACATACCCACTTCGTTTCAGAAATGACTGCAAATTTTTTAGACAAAATGTATACTGATGGCCTTCCAGAATAAAACAAGAAGTCCCTCAAGTAATGCAGCCAAATATCACGCTGTACAAATATCACATGATTTAATTTGCACCCCGTTGTGAACTGAATAAGACGATGAAATCAAAGTTAAGAGTTGCTGTCATTGGTGACTATCCTATTAGTTGGGTTAAACGGGTTCTGCGTAGAGATTTGGGGTGTAACAGTAAATTCATTTCATTTATTACACATTATTGACTTGGTACCTTGTTTGTGAAACAAGTCATACAAGTTAACATTTTCATTAACTATCCTTTCTTATGATTTTTGGTTTGCTTTTATTTGCAATCCTTTCAAATAAGAAAACTTTTAATATAAGTAATTAAAGGAAATTGAAAATTCATAATAATTTCTCATTTGAAGAAGATTGTAAGAGGATGATTCAATAGAAGTGACTCGCGGTGAAAACCTCTGAATGGTTTTCTTCAGACTTTGAGCGCAAATCATATTAACCCTTCATTTGCCAATGTTGCGAGGCACCAACATTTCTGCAAAATGTTTGATGTTTCGTCCTTGAATGAGGAACAATGCCTGATAGCAACATTTAAGCTAGCAAGTATAGAGATGTCCCGTTTTCTTCTCCGAAAAGTTTCGCAATAGTCTGAATCTCTAGCAAAAATTTTACTCGTGAGTTATCGTGTTTTTTTTTTCAAATACGTGGAAAACTGCTTATGAATATGATTAATTATGTAGAAGTGTTGGTAACACTACTTGGGGTACTGCAAATGGACTAATATTTATTCGGAAGAAGCGGCCTGATACATACTTACTATAATCACAAGTATAAGAAGAAGGAAACAGAATCTGTTGTGTCAGTGAACAATGTACTATTTAATTATTGCTGCTTGATAGATTACGGCTCAGATGGGATATGCAAGTAATTTCTTCATGGGCACTCGCCTTAAAATGGTTGAAATGGTGAGAAAGTTCTGTTTCAGACATTTGACATGAAATAATCCGAAATACAATAAATTCTAAAGTCATAGAAAAAACACTTTAGTTTTGTACTTTGCTACCCACGCTATTTTTTGCCGTACTTAATAGCAACGAACTGTATTTTGGAAACAAAATCATGAATAATTGCTTACATGAGCTATGCATGTAACTTAAGTAAAATAATATTTCTTCCCGCATGACTTCGTTTTTTTTTTTTTTTTTTTTTTCAAATTCTTTATTACCATGTTGTACAATAATGTATCACCAATTATTTAATGGGTCTTAGTTTACTACAATTTACTACAATGTAGCAGTGAAGTATTGACTCTATACAACACAAGGTTCATTGCAACGACTACTATTGGAGTTTATACTTCAAGAGGAAAAATTCTACAAAGAATCTAAGCTACTGGACTACTGCAGTGATTACAGGTGTGCCAGCGATGTATAAACATAAGAGTGGCCAATATCCACCGAGCTAAACCCAGTGGACTTGCCCTTGACACTGGGCTGGCCATGATGTTTATTCACTGCAGTTGTGGAAAAGTTGTTCATGATTGTTTATTAAGACTTACACCTAAAAACTATCATAACCTTAACCTACAATCAGACTCGATGGTTGCACCCAGTCCCACTGAACCCGAGTGTGGCGGTCCCCACCAGTAAAACTGGCGACCAGTCCACAACCCGGCGTCATGGCATGGGTGCGTTGCTCACGTCCGTGTAGACTCATTCACTGCTGATCCCGGAGGAAGTCCTCTCGCGTCTTGTTGGGCGTTGGCGAGATCATCCAGGATCTGAAAAGCGTCTGAGTGTCAGATCAAGTTATAGGTGTCATTATTTGGGATTTGTTGCCCCAATTGAGAAGCAACCGTATTGCATGTGGGGCTACTATACACATGGTGTGATCCGTTGTACCCTCTGGGCCACCACAGTCACACCCAGGCGTTGCCCTCTTCCTATACTGACAGGAACCACGGCCGGCGAAGAAGTGCATCATTCCACGACTCGGTGGGAAATGTCTCATGGACAGTGTTTCCTGCACATTCGGCAGAAGATCACAGGTTCTCCATCCGGTTTCATCCTGATCCCATTGTTCCTGACAAACTTCTACCCCCCCCCCCTCCCTTTGATGGGCGTCTTCCTGTCGAACGGCACACCCATGATGTCAGTGACTTTATCCTGATTCTCCCTCTTCACCCAGTACCAAGCCGCTTGTTCCCTTATTTTGACGTCCAGCGTATGGAGCCCTATCATGAAAAGAAGCGCCATCTTGGAGTTGTCCTATAAGCCTCCAATGAGTGCAGCAGGATATTCCGTTGTACCCTTCTCACCGCCATGGTAGAAGCCACCCGGGTGAACTTGTGCGCCCAGCTGCCAGAACCATAGCCAACAAAAGATACAAGTATAGTTATGGTAGAGCTTGATGAGACTGGGCGGAAGGTGGAACCTTCGATGCTCAATCCCAGCAAGCCTGTGTAGTGCGACTGACGCTCTCTCAGTTACTACACCTATGTGGGCCGTGAAGTTCCAGCGCTTGTCGATAACAACCGCAAAATAACTTGTCTGGTTTCGCCGAATCACTGGTAGTCCAGATTTCCTCACTGTCGGCTTCCGTGTAAGGCTGCCCTTCAGGAGAAGGTAGTTGGACTTGCTAGGTGCAACTGGGAATTTAGTGGCTTGGCACCAAGTCGTCAGGATTTCCAAGGCTCTTTCTACTCGTGGTTCCAGGTCCTTACGGCTGCGACCACCTACCAGTAGAAGGACGTCTTTGGCGCAAGCTATCACCTTTAGTACATATACCTCAAGAAAGGCTCCGTGATCTGTGTTTGATAAATAAAGTGTTACAGCAGAAATTTGTGACAGACGTTTTAAAATCTTAGATTGCTCAAGCAATCGCCAGCCAAGCTAGGTGGAAGCAGATCATCAGCTCTGTCGTAAATACTACGCCAGTCTCGCGTGACTATAGCAGACGCTGCGTCGGTAAGTTAAAAGCCTACAGTTAGCAGACTGTTGACTGCGACCGACGACAAGGGGAGCGAGAGGGTATATTTGTCAGCTTGTAAACATTTCATAACTATACGTAATTCTGGCACAAGAGTGAATAAAACTGAGAATACGTCAGCGATTAAAGGGCTCATTGAATTAATGCTGCAAAGTAGGACACATTCGATTATGACGAACATCCCATACGTTATAGCTACAGCCTATTTCTGTATACAAACTCTCGCTCTTAGAAGTATAATCACTTGGTCTTTGGAATCGATGATGCTCAGGAGCTTAACCGTCGATCCAATGATCTAATCGCTGTATTCAGCTTACGTCTCAGATAAAGTATTACAGCCACTAGACGCAGCCTAGAGATTGAGTCAGGAGACTACTACACTTCGAACAGACCATCATCCAGGGAAGATGGTGAAGCGCTCTACCGTCTACAGGATGCTGAATATGGTTACTGCCTGGGGCGAGCTCAGTCTTCATTGGCTGATTTCCTAAAGGCCAGTAATCCTGTTGCCAAGCTAGCACTCTTGTGTTAACCCTGCTAGACGGTATCAAAAGTTCATCTCTCACCACAACATCTGCCTCTAGTGGTTCCAATCATGGATCCACAAACAGCTGCATAGACCGGAAGAGGGACCGATTTCTCCTCGTGGCACTCGCTGCTTCGACTCCCAGATTTGGCAGGGCGGACACAGCAGTCGGCCATAGAAGACGCAACTGAACGGCGAGCTGACGCGACACTTTGTTGCATTGAATTGTGTTTGCCGGGTGTAAATTCTACAATGCTACGAAATAAGCCCATTCTTTTCGGCTGTTAGGCTTGATAAAACGTCGGATAAGTTTCCTGTTTTCCAGACCAACAGGAAAAGATTCAAAAGAAAAACTTGTACTTTATCCGGTGCAAAAAGTTCCCCGTGGAAATTATCTGGAATCTACAAAATGAGAACAGCTGCATTGCCCATTGTATAAGAGTTAATCTCACTCGGAGTACTGCAAATAAGTACTTCTTCCCATAAATCCCAGAGAGAGGCCCTTTATACTTGATATGTGATAACCCACACTTGTTTTGATTTTTAAGCGCAACCAGGAACCCCCAGGGCTCTTTTCTTGTGCACGGCTTGCATTTGGGTAAGTAAGATATTCTCTTGGTACTACCTACAGTTAAAAGTGAACATTTTTTTCTTTACTACACCTCTGATTATGTATTTCGTAAGAGCTTTATTAAAAAGAGTTTTAACAGAGCACCACGCTGGAATGGCCGAGCTGTCTAAGGCGCCTTGTTGCGGTGAGCTCGCTTGTTCCCGTCGGAGATTCAAGTCCTCCCTCGGGCATGTGTGTTACGCCTTTAGGTTAGTATAGTTTAAGTATTTTGTAAGCTTACGGACTAATAGCGACAGACGTCCCTTAGATTTACAAACATTTGAACATAAACCTTTTTATTAGTCACTGTTTCGTAGTATAAATTCCTGACCAAAATCAAATTTCTAGTGACAAACTGAAAAAAGACAGTTTCTGATATAGTTTCCAGTCTCAAGTTTTAATATGAAAAAATCAGTCTACTTCGCAAAAGACATTATGTACTTAATTTATAATAAGGTGACAGGTTTCGATTTTATACTAAGATCACCGTCCTACCGATTTATTTCAAGTTGGTGTTGAGACAAATCGGTCTGAGGCTTATGCAGTATAATATCGAAAACACTCGCAGTAATATAAAAGAAAGTATATTATTATTATTTTATTTTTATTTTATTATTATAATTTTTTGTTTTGCGAACTACACTAATGTATTCATATTAAAGCTGTAGTTGTTACCAATAAAGTTATGTCTGTTTAAAAAATATGCGAACTTACTTTCTATATCGCCTCGTATCAATCGAGATATGGGAAGGCGCACACGAGTGATAAACAGACATATGAGCCAAAAAATAAAGGGAAAAAATGGATGATACTTGGAATAAATAAGCGTCGGGTTTCAGCCATTCTGTTAGGAACAACAGATCCCTATTGACTATCGTTATGATAAGGCATTTGAATCCATTTTTCTCCACGACGGTGTGTCACAGAATCTTGGTTTAAAGAAATAAGATCAGTTCTTATGTACTCCGGTTACCAGAAAGAGATCAACTCCCTGCCACAGGCTCGTGTTTGCAAATAGGATTGACCAACAGCTTCGGTGTCTCTTAGACCAGAGGCATCCCTGTGCGTCTGGTAGGGCAAATCGGAAAGACCTCCGAGGACGTAGGAGAAAAAAAAGAAAAGGAAGAGGTCCCTTTTTCCGCGAGGAGGGTAAGCCACTGAGCGTAAGGGCGAATATCTTCAGCGGGAAGAACATACGCCGAGTGGGACGCCTTTGTCGCGCTTAATGGAATCGCAGCAGTAATCGGCTTAGCAGGGCGCGGCGGTCCGGTCCGACCGCCTCAGCCGCAGGGCGTCGGCGGCTGCGTCCGCGCAGCGCACAGTGGCTCGGCCCCGGGAAGAAGTCCGCAGAGGTCCCCGGCCGGCGCGTCGAGTGGCCTGCAGGTGCGACGGGCCGCCCGACTCGTTAAAATGTTACAGCGAGCTGCGCCGCTTCAAAGGCGCGCGCCGCCCACACTTATTCCTGCGTTTGCCCCTGCTGCAGGTAATTGGTAGGGGAACCGTGGCTGGTCGTCTGTGAAAGGCTGGGAGGTGGCCCCTCCAAATTGCCGACGGATTCTTGCCACGGGCTTCCTCCGTACCGTTCATGATTGGACGAGTCATTCTCGTCGCACACCGCCTTCCCTTCCGTTCTTAACAGGTACTTTGGTGTTTTGTATTTCGAGTTGATTTCCGGATCATGTTATAGTTCTGGGCGGAGATTTTGATTTGCAGGATATAGCCTGGGAGACTCAGACGTTTATAACGGGTGCAGGGACAAAGAATCCCGTGCAATTGTGTTAAGTGCATTACCTGAAACATATTTTTGGAAACATTTTTCTTGCACTATTTTTGCGGGGGGGGGGGGGGGGGGGGGGCAACAGCACTCTTATATATGGAGAACAGTCTAGAGTGCAATAATTTATTTTATTCGACTCGAGGACAAGTTATATGAAAATCAGTGTGGGTTTAGGCCTCTTAGAGGCCGTCAGAACCAGATCTTTAGCGTACGGCAGCTAATAGAAAAGTGCTATGAGTGGAACAGGGAATTGCATATATGTTTCATAGATCTGGAAAAGGCTTGTGACCGTGTTCCTATAAGGAAGCTATTGTCAGTTCTTCAATATTATGGTATAGAAGGCAAACTTCTGCAGGCAATTAAAGGGCTTTACGTAGACTGTCAGGCAGCAGTTTGAGTAGATGGAAAATTCAGCTCATGGTTCAGGGAAGTTTCAGGGGTAAGACAAGGCTGTAACCTGTCACCACTGTTGTTCATACTATTCATGGATCACATGTTGAAAACAGTAGACTGGCAGGGCGGGATTAAAATAAGTCAAAACAAAATAAGCAGTCTCGCATATGCGGATGACATAGATGTAATGGCAGATTCGATTGAAAGGTTACAAACTAATATTTCAGAGCTCGATCAGAGGTGCAAGGATTACGATATGAAGATCAGCATCTCCAAAACGAAAGTAATATCTCTGGGAAAGAGATTCAAACAGATTGAGTGCCAAATAGGAGGTACAAAGTTAGAACAGGTGGACAGGTTCAAGTACCTGGGATGTATTTTCTCACAGGATGGCAACATAGCGAAATAACTGGAATCGAGGTGCAGCAAAGCTAATGCAGTGAGTGCTCAGCTAAGATCTACTATCTTGTGCAAGAAGAAAGTAACTAAGTTTGCAGTGCACCGCTCTATCTTCCGACCAACTTTGTTATATGGGAGTGAAGGTTGTGTGGATACAGGTTACCTTATTCATAAGGTAGAGGTTGCAGATATGAACGTAGCAAGAATGATTGCAGGTGCTAATAGATGGGGACAATGGTAGGAGGATGTCCATAATGAGGAAATCAAAGAAAAACTGGGAATGAACATCATAGATGAAGCAGTTAGAGCGAAGGACTGGTGGGGTCATGTTATACGCATGGGAGAAGCAAGGTTACCTAAGAGACTCATGAGCTCGGGAACGGAGGGTAAGAGGAGTCGAGGTACTCCAAGAAGAAAGTACCTAGATTCGGTGCAGAATGATTTTGAAGTAAAAGGCATAACATCAGACGAGGCATCAATGTTAGCATTGAAGAGGGCATCATGGAGGAATTTTATTAGAGGTACTATACTCCAGACTGAACGCTAAAAGTCATACTCAGTCTCTAATAATGATGATGATGATGATGTTGACTAGTTACGATCTTCTTTTAGACCATCTTCAGGAATTTTAATCCTGAAATATATCATAGTTACATTCAGAGGACTTTCGAGCAATGTACATTAGTGTCAGAATTAAACTAAATTAATAAAGATAAATAAAACTATGTTACACCCATCGATGATGTGGAGCAGGCAGGTAACTGGGAGCCTTCCAGTGCAAGGTTTACTGCTCTTAAATGCCTGTAGTCTTTTCATTGGCTATCAAATATGGGTGGAGTTGGCAAAGGGGCGGAGCCTCAGCTGTATAAGAGCAGTAAACCATTCTCCAGCCAGCAGTGACGCACTGGAAGGCTTCCAAGCACCTGCCCAGCTCCACAACTTCGATGGGTATATCATCAATTTATTTCTCTTTATTAATTTGGTTTAATTTTGGCACTAATGTATATTGCTCGAAAGTCCTCTAAATGTGATGTATTTCAAAGTTAAAATTCCTGAAGGCGGTCTAAAAGAAGACCGAAAGTAGTTGAGTAAAATAAATTATTGCACTCTAGATTGTTCTATATGTATACATTATCTGAAAGTTACCTTGAGCAGTTAAACAGAGAACCGTCTCGTGGCGATAACATACTAGACCTCCTAGTGACAAAGAGACCCGAACTGTTCGAAACAGTTAACGCAGAATAGGAAATCAGCGATCATAAAGCTGTTACAGCATCGATAATTTCAGCCGTAAACTGAAATAATAAAAAATTTTGGAAGATTTTCGTGTTTGGAAAAAGTAACAAAAATCAGATTTCAGAGTGCTTGACGGCTCAACACAGTAGTTTTATTGACGGTTTATTTTCATTAAAAGAAATGCATCCAGTTGCCTTTATGGATGTTTATTATTAATTCAGAACTAATTTTAGAGCCACTTCAGGCTCATCTTCAGTGAATACTTTACAGGAATTAAATTATTTGCAGTCTCTTTTGCAGTATTTTTACTACCCCAATAACGGGTTTCGCGTTGTTAGCGCATCATCAGACTCGAAACAGACATTTACACTACATCTACATGGGATACTCTGCAAATCACATTTAAGTGCCTGGCAGAGGGTTCATCGAACCACTTTTATACTATTTATCTCCCACTCTTGAATAGCGCGCGGGAAGAAAGAACATATGAGGTATTTTATTCTGATGATCATTTCTACCGATGTAGGTGGGAGTCAACAATTTATTTTCGCATTCGGAATAGAACGTTGGTGATCGGAGTTTCGTAAGTAGACCACGCCGCAGCGATAAGCGCCGTTGTTGTAATGATTCCCATCCCAGGTCCTGTATCATTTCCGTCATGCTGTCTCCTCTGTATCGTGACAATAAAAAACGAGCTGCCCTTCTTTGAACTCTTTCGACGTCCTCCGTCAAACCCACCTGATAAGGATCCAAAAAAGGAGTCTCTTTAGTAGTTCTGTTGCATCTTTTAAGGATTCTGCCAATAAAACGCAGTATCCGGTGCGCCTTTCCCACGACATTATCTACTTGTTCTTTCCAGTTTAAGTCTGAGGTAATAGTAATTCCTAGATATTTTGTGGAGTTTGCGGCCTTCACGTTTAATTGATTTATTTTGTAAACAAAGTTTAACGGATAACTTTTCGTACTCATGTGGACGACTTCACACTTCGCATTATTTAGAGTCATTTGCCGATTTTTACACCATAGTGATATCTTATTTAGATCATTCTTCAGTTGGTTTTGATCTTCATATGGTTTTACTAGGTGCTAAATGATGGCGTCTCTGCAAACAACCTAAGAGAGCTACTTAGATTTTATCCCAAATAGTTTATGTAAATAAGGAAAAGCAGAGGATCAATGACACTAACCTGTGGAACGCCCGATGTCACCTCTGTTCTAGTCTATGCCTTACCATCGATTACTACAAAATGTGTCCTCTCTGACAGGAAATCGCTTATCCAGTCGCAAATTCCGGGCGGTATGCCATAACCACGCAATTTTATTAAAAGCCGTTTGTGAGGTACGGTATCAAAAGCCTTCTCGAAATCAAGAAATACGGAATCGATTTGAGAACCCTTGTCGATAGCACTCATCACTTCGTGTGAGTATAGAGCTAGTTGTGTTTCGCATGAACGATATTTTCTATCTCCGTGTTGACCTTGGGTCAATAGATCATTCCGTTCGAGATATAACATTTGAATACAGGATATGATCCAAAATCCTACTGCAAATTGACGATAATGGAATAGGCCGGTAGTTTAGTGGGTTACACCTACTGCCTTTCTTGAATATAGGTATGACCTGTGCAACTTTCCAATCTTTTGGTACAGACCCTTCTTTGAGAGAGCGGTTGTATATGGTTGTTAAGTAAGGAGCTATCTCTTCAGCATACCGTAATCAGATAGATATCTAATGAGTAAATCTGTCCGGAGCACAAGACAAATGTTTTATTACAGTCCGTGTACCTGGCGGGCAGCCAATGAAATATGGCTAAGGTGATAAAATTTTGAAAAGTTGGAACTTATTGCGTTGAGATGGAACCACAGAATTTTTAAAATCTGTGTTCTATCGTTGTACCCCTGCAAAGAGGTAAATGTATAAAGTGCGTAATGGCTATTTGAAGTAGAGTAACTAGGGACAAAAGGTGTACAGTATGGAAATTAATAGAATGATTCTCATATGGTATAAGTCACCACAGCAGCAGAAGTCGCTTTCCTGGCAAGTCGAAATATACAACTGGTAATATTGTTAATAACAGTGGAACATAAATACGACCGTTAAACAAAGCGGTATGGCAGAGTTACGCCTGCGAGAATGAGCGGATTGCCAAACGTTAGCTTAGAAGTATCAGATGTTTGTGACGTGCGGAAAATGAATCTTGCAAAATGATACATGGTGGTAGTGGAACAATAATAAATGAATGAAAGCAAAATTATTAGAGGCCTGGGGCTGAGGCAGAAGAATGGTGTTGCGAATTGTCAGGAGGGTGATAATTTTGGCAAAAGACGGATAACATGATATCGTAAAAAGGAGGATTTTTTTTTCTTTTTTTTTTTTTTGTGACGGTGTTCTGGGGACCGTTTAACAAACTTAGTGATTGCTAATTCTTCCTGAAGTGAGAGTTTTTCTCTCCTTAGGGGCGATGTGAAGAATTTTCAGTTTGTCTAGGGGGGTTGATTCTCTAGAGATGCTCGGAAAAGGCCGAATTATTTTTGGCAGCGCCTTTTTAGTTAAAAGGTGTTCTTGCAACCTATTTTTGAAGAATCTTCAGTTTGGCCAATGTATCATAAGAGTCACTGCAAACATTGTATTTGATAGACACGTGACTGGCTAAAAGGGTCTTTAACAACCCGTACATTGTGGTGAAAGCGTTACTGGATCTTGTCGTTGATAATGAAGGCTACTTTTACGTTGATGCTTTTAAGAAGTTCGGCGAGAGTGTAAGAGAGAGATTTCCTATGAAACTTAAGGATACATAGATGGATTCCGTAGTGATGCTGCTAGGCAGGAGGGAGGTGTTATTTTTAGAGTTTTTTCTGCTGTACAATCGGTCTACCAGGTTAGCCTGGTATCCGTTGGTTCTAGCAATGTGCCTCAGGTTAGCAAGTTCTTGCTCAACTGTTTCACTGTTTAAAGGGAGGTCGCATAAGCGGTCGAAGAGAAAAGGCTTGTTTTGTAACTGTACGGGTGGCAGGATGTTGAGTGGATGACAGCGTCACTGGTTGTGGACTTCCTGTTTATCTAAAATGTGATCTGATTGTTGGATAAGGTGAGAGTTAGGTCCAAGTAGTTGATGGAGTTGTCGGGTGACATGATTTGATGGGTGAAAATCATTTTTGGATGCAGAATGCAAAATTCGTTGGTGATGGATGGTACTTGAGCTGTGGAGGCATTAAATATGATTAAAATGTAATCCACGTATCTGAGTATTTTCTTGCACATAGAGGAGGCCTTACAGGAACACCTAAGTGTAGTTTTACGCTGTCATGGTGGTTCTGGTAACATAACTGAACTTTAGTCATCGAGAACAGAATAAATCGGAATTAAACTTTAGGTTATTATAAATTTATCTACTTACTGTGTTCTTATTGTAGGTGTAACTGTAACCAAGTCTGCATAACCACCATGACAGCGTAAACCTACACTTAGCGGAAGATAAAAAATGTTCCTATAAAGTATCCACTGAAGATGAGCCTGCAGAGCCTCGAAAACTAACTCTGTATTAATAAAAACATCCATAAAGGCAGCTGGTTGCATTTATTTTATCAAAAATAAACCGTAATTTTACGCTACGGCTGCAGTTCGTATACGACATGGATATTTTGAAAAAAAAAAAAAAAAAAAAAAAAAAAAAAAAAAAAAAAAAAAAAAAAAAAAAAAGACTGAAGTTATATCTCAAGTACGGATAGTGTTGAGGAACAGTGGACATAGTTCAAAGCCATCGTACAATATGCATTAGATGAGTATGTGCCAAGAAAGATCGTAAGAGATGGAAAGAAGCCACCATTGTACAACGACCGAATTAGAAAACTGCTACGGAAACAAAGGGAACTTTACTGCAAAAATAAACATAGCCAAAGTCTTGTAGACAAGAAAAACTAAACGTAGAGAAATGTAGCGTGAGAAGGGCTATGCGTCAGGCGTTCAACGAATTCGAAAGTGAAGTTCTATATACTGACTTGGCTAAAAATTCTAAGAAACTTATGGTCGTATGTCAAAGCGATAGGTGGATCAAAGCAAAATGGCCAGACACTCTGTGTCGCAAATGGAACTGAAACAGAGGATGAAACTCTAAAGGCTGAAATACTAAATGCCTTTTTCCCGATCCGTTTCACAGAGGAAGACTGCACTGTAGTTCCTTCTCTAGATTGTCGCACAGATGACATAATGGCAGATATCGAAATAAATGACAGATAAAAAAACAATTGAAATCGCTCAAGAGGAAAGGCCGCAAACTGAACATAAATATAATTTCAGACTATTTCCAAACCTACGTTTACAGTTATGATGATAAATGGTAATATGCACTTCACTTCCAGGTGCTTGTAACATCTGAAACTGTTTAATACCACATATTACTTTTTCATGTTCAGACTTCTATTGTACACATAACGTGTTAAACAATAGCGGGCCGCGGTGGAGTAGCCGAGCGGTCTAAAGCACCTCGATGCAGAGCGCGCGGTTGCTCGCCGTGGAGGTTCGAATCCTCCCTGGGGCATGGGTGTGTGTGTTTGTCCGTAGGTTAGTTTACCTAGGTTTAAGTAGTTTGTAAACTACGGACTGATGACCACGCAATTTGGTCCGATGGATTTACAGACATTTGAACATTTTTTGAAACAATGGCGAAACTTTCCATTGCATACATTTATTGGTTTGTGAAATTGTAGAATATCACGAGCACGTGACACGAATTTATATACGATATGTTTTTCTACTCTTCTGGAAAAAGAAAACAGAACATCATGAATTCGTCGACCCAGCAGAGGTAAATGTTATTGACATATTCTTCAGGATGTGTACAACATACAATCACAGACGAAACCATACGAATGTGAGTTGCTGCATTCCTGAAAAAGTAGAATATACACCGTATTACTCATGCTCTGAGAACTGTAATCACGGGCGTATGGCTCTGTCTGTATTGTATACATCCACAAAAAGGTGTCAATAAAATTTCACTCTGGTGAGTCGACCAATTCATGGTGTTCCTTTTTCATTTTCCAGGAGTGTATATCAATCGTTCTAAAAAAATATAGTTTTCTTAATTCTTTTGAGGGTATGATTTAAAAATCATTGATTTAAAAATAAGACGTTTCAGCTTGGCGAGCAATACGAAATATTTATTATACAAAAACTCACCTATCGATTTAATTCCACAACCAAGTCATGATGGCTCATGTACTCTGCATAAGATATAAAATGGTCAGATCCATAAAATAACTAAATTGGTCGTCCTGGTACAAGTCACAAGTTTAAAATGAGATAGCTGCTTACATACACCTAGGAAGCTTAACCAGCAAACAAATGGTGCCTGGCGCCATGTTTATTTCAATAGTTGCTTACCTCCTCCAAACAGTACAATGTCTAGTAAATCATTGTGGTGTTCAAACAATCTTCGGATTGTTCATTGTTTTACCTTTACCATCGCATTGGAAAAGTTTTTAAAAGATAAATAATATTAAATGTATAAGAAGGCGTACACGACAATTCAAGGTGAAGGGGGGATTACAAAAAATACTAAGTTTAATCGGTATTTCTTGAAAAATGTAAGTGAAATTAACCGCTCCCTGCGAACTCAGGCTACTATATATTAAAACATATAAAAATAATCGAAATTTGCCTACGTTAACTGTTAATTTAAGGTTTATAAAGTATCAGGTACAAAATACTTCCTTTTTAAAAACTGAATTAAATAGAGCATAAAAGGCATCAATAATGTTCATTAAACAGTATTTCGAGAAACACCGCACTGAACGCCATCTGGCGTTGTTTTATAACAATACTAGCTTAACGCCCGCTGGTTCTTAGGCTGGTTCGTATCCATCAGTTGTTTCTCCCTCTTAACATAAATTTCCATAGATATAGCTTAAGCCCTATCATAATGAAATGTTGTGATACTACTTGTAGTCGCTGCAGAATGGCCGTGCATATTGAGACGCCATGCTGCTGTTAGCCGTTGGAGGTTCGATTCGACCCTCGAGCATGGGTGTTTGTGTTGTCGTTAGCATAAGTTAGTCTAAGTTAGTTTAATTACTTTGTAAGCCTTAGGGACTTATGAGCTCTTAGTTAAGTCTCTTAAGATTTACAAACATTGGAACATTTGAGTTTACTATTTGTAACCCTATATGGCACCCCTTAATAGTTGCTTTTCGAAAAATACCCCAACATGTGTCTTTCAAATTCAAACCAAGTATGCAAATATCTTTTTTTGTAATTCTGGGTTGAAAATAGGCTTAGTACTAACGTATTTTGAAAAACAATTTACATCCTCTATTTCACCCCCTAAATGATTAATTATCTGAAAATATCTAAACACTTGTCTTTCTGATTCTAACGAAGATAACATATACCAATTTATGTGTTGTAGCCTCAAAATTACTTTAATAGCAAAAGATTTTCGGAAAACATCCCCTCTCCAATATAACCCAGTTGATGGTTGAATTTCCAAAAATAGCGAAACAAGTATTTTTTTAAATTCTAACGAAAAATACAAATACCAATTTTTGAAGCTCTAGCTTCAAAATTATCTTGACTACAACGTGTTTTCGAAAAGAATGTTTGATCTCATATATTATCTCCTTAGTTGTTGAATTTCCAAAAATACCGAATCTCGTGCCTTTTTAATTCTGATCAAGAGTTCATATCCTAAGTTTCGTGGTAATAGGTTGAAATTTGAGTTAACAGCAACGTATTTTTTTAAATGAAATTTTGCATCTCGTTTTTCAGCCCCTTATTGGGCCAATTTCCAAGAATTCCGAAACACGTCTCTTTTAAATTCGAACCCCGAATCCAAATCCGAAAATTTGGAGTTCTAACTTCAAAATTGCCTAAGCAGCAACAGATTCTCGAAAAATATCCCTTCTCCAATTTAATCCCTTTTATGATTGAATTTCCAAAATTACCTGAACAGGTTTTTTTTAAATTCTAACCAACAATACAAATATCAATTTTTGAAGCTCTAGTTTCAAAACTGGCTGAATAGCAACGTGTTTCCAAAGGAATTTTTATCCCAAATTGTACCCTCTTTTTTGCTGAATTTCCTAAAATACTGAAACTCGTGTTTTTTTTTTTTTTTTAATCCTGACCAAATCCATTTGCGAAGTTACGTAGTTTTAGTTCAAAATTTGACTTAACAGCAACATATTTCTTAAAATCAGTTTTTTGCGTCACCTATTTTACGCCATTTTCGGTTGAGTTTCTAAAAATACCGAAACACGTGTCTTTTAAATTCGAACCCTGAATTAAAATCCGAAATTTTTTACTTCTAGCTACAAAATTTCCAAAAAAGCAACGCACTTAAAAAAAAATCGGTTTCGTCCCCTATTTCACCCCCTTACGGACGGAGTAACGAAAAATCGCTTTTACATGAGGCCTGAAGAGTAAAATCAACAACCTCTACAAATTTCAAGTTTCTATCTTCAGTGGTTTGGGCTGGACGATGATGAGGCAATCAGTTAGTCAATCGAGACTTTGCCTTATATATATAGATATTTTGCTGGCCGACATTGCTGATCAATTACAGTGCGTCTAAACATGAAATTACAGGTCATATAGTTTGGTGTTAAAATATTCATATAAAAAATTAATGAGCAACGAGAAAAAACAACCAGTTCTTTTAAACATCAGGAGAAGCATAGATTTTATTTATTTACCTAAATTAAGTAATTTCACAAGGCAAGCGTAGCAGTTTCAGGAACAATGTTCTAGAATTCTGTCCTTTAAGATTACCATACAGCCAAACCCCCATAAATAATTTTTATTTAAAATAAAATTAATGATTTAATCAAATAGTATGTAATAAAATATATCCACTTCATTTTTTGTTAATGTTCGTTGGAATCTATTGGCTCCTTAACAGATATACCCCGAAAGTTCAAAGAATAATATGATTGTATTCTTCAATATTCTTTGGAATGATAATAGTATAACAATAGCGTCCCTGTTCTCGCTCCCTTTCTCTTGTCTGGCTTTGTTCTAATTGGAATTATTTTATTGCAATGAGCGTTATTAACTATTGTTATATAAATTGTACAAAAATCTACTAATAAAAATGGAAACTCAGGTACGTTTTATCTGCTTTCTATTCTTATTAATAAATCCCCTAAGTCAAAATTAATTTCAGCAATTTTTTATTCATTTAATTATTTTACCAATTCCTCCCCCAATTGATCATGCTGTTTTCTGTTAAACCGAACTATTACGACTTTGGATGGTTCGGGTATTAGATATGTTTAAATTATGTATCTCTTGTAGCTTGCCAGTGCATCTTTGAATTTATTCAATTCTTTTAAATATTTGTTGGCATAGAACCGGCGATCACTTATACGTAGTCTGATCAGCCGTTGGTACGTATCATTTAGTACTATTCATTCATTCATTAAATAACTTTGATTGAAATTATGCTACACAGACATCGAATCTAAATATTCCGGATCTCCATCCAATGTGAGCAAATAGTTACGTGGTTTACAAATAATTTTTATTGCAGCTCATTAACGAGATTTTCTACACCGCTGTGAAAGGTAACTATTCGTCAAATTCTGTTGGTTGCTTGTTCTGCAAAATACTTCAATCTTTTAAATGTTTGACCATTGCAATTCTTTGTATTTTTTAATTACCGGTTCGTATATACTGTAGGTTTCATTACTTCTTATTTTGGAAAAACTTTCAATTACTTTAGTATGGCCTATTTTTTCCACCCAAAATAGAGGAGCAATAACACTACAATTCCCAAGCATGAAACATGTGCTGAGGTATTTAGAACACTCAAGTTGTGACGCGAGAGTGATGGAAGACGTTCTCCATGAGTCTATTATCAGACGGAGAGTCTTCTAGAAGGAACGGCACGGGAGTATTACGGCACGCCACTAAAGGCCGCCATTTTCCAGAAACGTCGGACAGACAGCGACGGACGTGCGTGATGGGTCACGGCAGGCGAATGCCACGGCCGGCAAGTTGCTACACGGGTTGCTCCGTCTCTGCGTGGGCGGAGGAGAGCCTGCTGTGTCCGGAGACTACATAGAGGCCACATTTCTGAGCCGCACTGCAGTGGTGAGGGCTCTAAGGCGCCTTGCTGCGGAGAGTGCGGTTGCTCGCCGTCGAGGGCTCGTGTACAGGCTGTGGCTGTGTATTAGTGTGTGTTGTCTTTATCTTTAGTTTGATGACACAACGACCTTATACGCAAACTCAACGATTCTGGGTTTCCAGATGGGCTCGTAGGTCTCATAAAATCATAGCGACAGATGTTTCAACACTGACATTCAGGGCAGTCAACACGACACGGTAGACAAGCGGGAGGACCCAAAGGCATTTACCTATGGCCACTCTTGTTTAACCTCTACATTAACGACTTTCCAACGACGGCCACCATCTACACGGATGACACAGTCATCCTAGCGCAAGACTGGAAACAGTCAAACATCAACTCACAACCATAACATGTTTGTATAGGTTATGGGACATAACTAAGGGGTCATCAGTCCCTAAACCTACAAACTACTTATGAACTAGCTAACACTAAGGACGGCACAAATATCCATTCCCGAGGGGGGATTTGAATCCCCGACCGTAGTGGCCGTGCAGACCGTGACTGGTGCGCAACAGTCCCCTCGGCCACCGCGCCCGGCTCACAACTACAGACTTCACTTAGTACTGCCGAGCATTTGTTGGAACGGTGACGAGTGAAAGTAAACGTCAAGTGCGACGCAGTACTGTTTAGTAGAAGGCCGAAACATCTGCACAAATAGCAATAGACCAGTAACATTACACATACTCCCAATACGTTTCTGTGCGAAAGTCAAATACCTCGGTGTCCGGCTGTACCGGAAACTCACTTGAGGGGGACCACATACAACACATGACCAATCGGGCAAACGCGTGGCTCAAACACAACAGTCAAAGCAAACTGAACAGGCGGGTGTCGATGAATATGTACGTGACGATTGTGACACATCTCCGTGCTGGGCAGCACCGACATGACTGCGCCGCTTCCAGATCATACAGAACAAGGTGCTATGTATCATAAGCAAAGCTCCAACATAAATGCGCACAACGGACCTTCACCGTGAATACCGCCTGGGTACTCTAAAGGATATATTAAAAAAACACGCCGCACGACTGTTCAAAATCTCCAGACCCTCGAACAACCTCTTCATCCTTAATTGGGGCAACTATGATCATAACCAGAGGTCGATGCACGACCGACCTACAACAATATTTCTCAGGAATAGATAAGAAACTTTGGTAAGCTTAACTAACACAAAATCATTGGTCGTCGAACTCCTGCAGCTTAGCAACCTGTCTGGCTATGCCAGATGAGAAGCCGACTAACTGGCGACAGCAGGGAATATGAACAAGTACGACAAACAACTATCGCACGCAACCTACACCCGCAGAGGTTGATATAATAATCGACCATTCATTCGTATATCTTGAATGTTACAGCCTGAAGCCGCTTATGGTGGCCCAGGAAACATCCCGGTGCCAGCTACAGCGGGGCAACTCATCAAACCGAACTGATAAATTTATGACAAACACGCAATGGAAATGGTACCCGGCTTGCATGATATCCCGTAACTAACATAACCAAACCCTAGCAAGATCTGTCGCAGATAGCAAAAATCCGCTACTGCTAACCGCCCAGAAGTTTTTTTTTCCCCTTGGCAACTTGCCCTGGCACTTTTTCCCATCTGATCTTAAAGCCGCTCTTGTTTCAAAGAGCTTTCGACAACTATCTTCCGATGGACCGTATTAATGGTTGATCTTACCCACAAGTACGGCACACATCACAGTTCCCGCTCCTGTGACTCCTTTAGAAATACTAACACTTTTATCCTGGTAGACCTAGTGAGTTGGTCACGATGCTGGTGCGAGCGTGGAGTGGCTCCACTCTTGCAAATAAAAAAAAAAAAAAAAATAAAAAATAAAAATAGTTTAAAGGGCCATGGACGTGAACGGGCAGCATTTTCGTACCTTGCTTTCGGTGCACATTACTCTTGATCTACTATGCGGAGAAAGTTGCGATATTGTACCAACAGTGAATAACATTAACTCAAGTTGTTATAGGAAATTTACTGAAATATTAATTGTAGTGGAAGAATTAAAATATTTTGAGCAATAGGTGCTTTTATAGTAGAAGTTCGCATTCTGGGACCATTTTTGCCGGCCGCGGTGGCCGAGGGGACTGAGGCGCTTCAGTCACGGTCTGCACGGCCACTACTGTTGGGGGTTCGAATCCCCCCTCGGGCATGGATATTTGTGCCGTTCTTAGTTGTAGGTAGTTCATAAGTAGTTTGTATGTTTAGGGACTGATGACCCCGTAGTTAAGTCCCTTAAGCTTAACAAACATCTGAACATTTTTTGGACCATTTTCAGATGCATCGTCAGTCTAACAGCATTTAGACTTTGAGAGGCTGTTGTCAACACACGGAGTCTCGTGTTTTGTAGTTTGGAGCATATCAGAGGAAATAGAAAAACCGTTATTAAACTTCATTACTATTTTGTCAAAAAATTACCGTTAACATTATACACAGAATGACAAACATAGATCATTTCTGCAATCTATTATGCATCATGCAATGACTCCCATTCTTCAATTGGAAAGAATTTGGTGAACATAGCTGAAATTATTATGAAGATATACGTACCTAATGTTCTGAAAATGTAGTTTCGGGGAATGAGAAAAGAATGTTCACAGTGGTTTTGACTCTTTCATATCATTCCAGTTGCATATTCTTGCTGGCCAGCAACTTTTTTATCCTCTACTGACTTTTTCAGCAGTCTTTTTCTTAATATGGTTGTGGATTTCGCAGCCCTTTCTGCTTCAACTTGTCGCTGACGATATGTGGCATTCAGAGCACGTATCATACTATATACTGGATGGATTCCTATTTGTTCATTACTTTAGTCCTGCAAATTACACCATCATTGAAACAGATTACACGTATTGTGAGTACTGTCCATCCGACGAACACTGTTTTCGGTACTCGTTGCCACACGCATATAATCTTAAAGATCCCTGTGTATTGGCTTTATTGTTTCCATGACTATGGCAGTAAATAAACCATACATTTTTGTAAACGGCAGATATTTATCTTTCAGATGGAGGCAAAATATGTTGTTTTCGAATTTTGAGTTATTTACATGTTCAGGTCCCTTAAGTTGTTTGTAAATCTAAGGACTGATGACCATAGCAGTTTGGTGCAATAGGTTAACGAACATTTGAAAATGCATGGATAGTCTAACCGGTTAAGGCCCGGCTGGCCCGAAACAGGAAATCTGTGTTCTAATCCCAGTCCAGCACAAATTTACAACTTCATCGATGGATTTATTTCAATGTCCTGAAACGGTCAAAATGTTTAAATATTTCGAATTGGTAATTAATCTTTACTGTCACGAAAGGACCGCAGTTTGCCTGAGGTACAGCATCAGTATTTATTTCAGGAAACATGATGTCGTAAACAACGAAATGCACAAAAAGTACATCATAATACAATGCCTGAATAATGAGATTTTAGTTATTAGCTATTTGAGAATGAGATCAATTCTCGACTTGCAACGAACGTTTTACATAATATCAAACATCTACAGGTTATTCTTTACTCTTTGACCACCGCAATTACGAAAGGAAGTGTAGCGCCTACGACTCTGTCGCTGTAGATGCAGTAAAACAACAGCATTCGGCTTGACGTTACAAATTGCTACTTCTACAGTGCTAACTATATTCCATATATACAGCGCGGTTCTATTTAAACTAACGGTGTTCCGCGCGCTACAGTGGGGGCTGAAGACAATGCAGGAGCTGAAGTTTTACATCTTCAGTAATCGGTACGCTCGCGGAGTTGCGGAAAAAATTATAATGTTCATATGTTTGTAAACCTATTGGACCAAACTGCTGTGGTCATCAGTCCCTAGACTTGCAGACTACTTAAACTGACTCTAAGGGTAACTTACACACCCATTTACGATGGAGGGCTCGACCCCCGGACGGGAGCTTGGTCGAGACTGTAACATGACACGTTTCACATCATTACGAAATGTCGTATGTATGATCTAATCTAATCTAATCATAATGTTTTAAGGCCCATTTACACGTTCCGACATATACGCAGATCTGTCTGTACAAACCCTGTTTACGCAGACACATCTGAGCGTGTAAATTACTTATTGACAAAAGCTTTGGCCTGCGCTACTGCTCGGTGTCCAGTGTAGCTCATAGACATGTCGAAGCGTGTAAACGGTATGTCAGACTTATTTAACAGTAACCTTTTGCTATGGCGAGCTTACTGCTGTTATTATGGCAGTGTTGTGGAGAACGAAATACAAATGTGGTTTCATGAGATAGTCAAATGTACTGGAGAGAGGTTTTACATATCGTTTCCATCCATATGGGACTACTGCGACAGAAACAGAAACCGTGCAGCATATTAATTTCAATACTGAAGGGAGTCGAACCAAACGCTAATCCAGATGTGGTTGTGAATAATAATAATTATTATAATAATAATCTGCGTAGCTCGTAGGCCTACAGGGGAGAAATGAAAAAGGGCTTACATTGCATACGTAAAAATTTGTTTACGTGTGCACTGCACGGCCGGCTACAGATGCAGCAACTTAATCAACAACAGCCGTGGGTCTGGAATAGGACGCCTCCCTCTCCAAGCTGCACTACCAAATCAGCCGTTTTTTCAAATTTCTTCGTCGTCTCTTTTAGCCCATTTGTTGACATAGGAGCTCGTCACAGCTGCTTCTGTCTGCGATATTTCCACAATGCAGTGCTGCTCTTGCTGTCATTCCGACAAAACAACTGTACCAGCAGTGCACGGTCTTTCTTCCGATCAGCCAGTGCTGTTCGTACGATAAATGTCAACCAGCTTAACAATTACACTGATAGTTAATTCACGGATGACCTTAACAAGTGTAGGCGAACAACAAACCGTATACTGTTGTCGAAGCCAGCCGCGGTGGCCGAGGTGACTGAGGCGCTCCAGTCACGGTCAGCACGGCCACTACGGTCGGGGGTTCGAATCCCCCCTAGGGCATGGATATTTGTGCCGTCCTAGTTCGTAAGTAGTTCATAAGTAGTTTGTAAGTTTAGGGACTGATGACCCCGTAGTTAAGTCCCATAAGCTTAACAAACATTTGAACATTTGAACTGTTGTCGAACAAGGAAACATTTCATAATTTGAATACTTACAGTGTCATATTTTCTCCTAGTGACAAAAAGTGGTACTATAACGTTTTTCATGTAAAGCATAGCGCACCGATTACTGAACATAGGGATAGATGTCCTATCAGTATAGTTTCCTCTCAACAACAACAACAACAACTGAACATACCCACGGAGTTTCAGCCACTTTAAATATTTTAATCTTAACTGCGTCTCAGGAACAGTTACAGGATAGGAAATTAATAATCAGCCAACCATTTGCAACAACAGTGGTTTAATGAAATTTTACCAAGGTATATTTACGGCTAGGCGTGAATTCCTTCAAATGCACTGACCTTTCGTACAGTCATTTAATTGATATTCCCATGATTGTAGGGATGTTTCAGCTACTTGGATATCCAACCAAAGTAAGAAATGTACTACTGAAGAAGACAGGTTTACAAACGTCGAAACGTTATCCCATGTTTATTAAACCACAATTTTAGTAATAGATTGCCTGATTATTAATTTACTGTTAGTGTAGTTACAACCCCTCAGTATTTTACGGAATGTAAGCATTTCATTGTACTTTCAGAATTATATCACAGTATGACACAGGGTTACTGAAATATGGTATTATAAACTTAGGTTAATAAAAACCTTCACCACCACGAATGAGGTGCCGTTTATGTCTTTACGTCTCTTCCCATACAGTTGCATGTATACTGACAGATAAAATTTCTAAACTATGTCTGCGGGAGATATGACGTCATAAACAATGAGATACCTCAAAGGCGGTCCTATCAAACATGAAGTTTAAATGTATTGCGTCTTTACTACTAAATCTATTTGCAACATATTTCACATTCCTCAAATTACTCTCTGCGCAGTTCTAAGATGAAATGATTTTTATGAAACCTTGTGTAAGTCAAGGACGTACCTGCATGAAAACTAATCTGAAATGAACAGATCGTGATAAGAGGTGATAGAGGGGAAGTAAGAATATTGATAACATAAGAATAAAATAATATCGTACCCAATCGCCTCCTCGTACTGACGCTAGTAATCAATAAAAATTAAAGTTACAGAGAAATGAAGTCACCTGTTGATTCCATATCAAACAATTATAAAATAGACTGGGTATATTATCAACTATACAGTCCTAGCACACCAGCTAACACAGACGAACAATAAGTTCAGGTAATCTTCGTAGTCATAGGCATGCTGACAATAAACATAAAGTGAGAAATTAAGCGTCTTTGAGGGAGTAAAGGAAATATTTAATTTACTTGTAATAACAAACACATCAGCCATTTCATATAGAAGACAATTTAGTATTCATGAATAAATCAAGGATACGACGCGCTAGAATAGTTATAACGAATCACAACGCTCACACTACCTTCAGTGACAATGAGAATGACAATATAAATGCTATCAAATGCACTTATGGTGGAGAGGAATTTGTAAATATCTAATTCAAATCTGAATTTCATGTACTTCCCTTCGAAATTTTTAATGACCAACTACCTGACATCAACAGCTTACGTTATTACTGTAACAAAAAAATGTTCAAATGATTGTAAATCTATCGGACCAAACTGCGTGGTCATCAGTCCGCAGCTCACAAACTACTTACACTAAGGTAAACTAACCTAAGGACAACACACACACCCATGCCCCAGGGAGGACTCGAACCTCCGACGGCGAGCAACCGTGCGCTCCGCAGCGAGGCGCCTTAGATCGCTCGATTACTGTAACATTCTTATTTGAAATTTTATTCGTAATGAACGGTATGTAATATCCGTATTGATGACTTGTTATGGCTAATTAAATTGCCTCCTTTAGATAATTTATTTAAGTGAATGGCCATCCAGTTGATGGCTAGATGACCATTCAAGATAATGAAATGGTTCGCGTTGATGAGGATATGACCGTTTCCTTTAATGAAATAGTCCAAAATTTTTATGCTTGGAAACTTAATATTCCAAAATCGTTCATCGACGTAGATAAATCAGTGCGATTGTTGACAAATAAAGTTCTGAAATAAGAAGACTACAGTAAGAAATAATATGATGCTAAGACTAACACGAAAAGGAAATCTGACCGATAGTATATTTATGCTCATATTCTGAAAAAATGGTGCAAAGTGCTTGCCCATTGTTAATTCTCTTTGCCGCTACAATGAAATATGGGAAAAGTAATTTTAGAAGTTTGTGGGCGGGCTGTAATTAATTGTATTTTTGATACGGCTGTGATGTTGCACGAATTGTATGTTTAGTTAGATACATTTCAGACTAGCGATATAAAATCCGAAAGTACTGTCTCTAAAGAATTACTACATATTTGTTCATGTGTCTGCCGTTTCAGAATATACAAATAATTCTCTTCCAATGGTCGAAGAAAACTGTGTAATGATTCGTGTTCCCCTTCTCTGTATACGTTCAATATCACCTATTAACGCTGTTTGATACAGGTTCCACACACTTAACCAGTATTTCGGTATGCGTTACACCACTGAATTGTAAGCAATTTCGATTGCAGACTGAATAATACACACTTACATAGTATTGAATTGATGAGAAAAAGGTTTGCCAATTAACTTCCTCAAGATGGAGTGAATGTTGCTTCTATATTCAAGGTAAAATTTTGCTTTATCCCTATTAACAAATAGTCTGTCCTGTCGATACTCTAACACATCCAGCAAGTAACGGAGAACGCAAGCTGCGAGTGGTACTCAGAAACTGTTTGAAACGTAAGACATCTTGGATCTTGTGGTGTGCCGCATTAAGCCAAAAAACCGGTACTCTGATTGCACACCCCCTCCATAATAAAAACAAACCACCACTCTAACTAATGTCGAAACACACCACGAATGAAATGAAACTTGTATCTATAATAAAATTTGGATCTGCGATGTTATGAATATAACAGCAGCATGTCGCATTTATTGTTTTACACTTTATTTATATCCTATTACTGGTTTTGTACTACGTGATAGTTTATCATCAGATGGCGCAATCCGTATTATCTATATAACACAAAACACACGTAACATGTATTTATACCTCGGCAAAGCTTAACGAGCTCAACAAATTAATAAAGAAAAATGGGTACTTTGTCACGATGCCGTGTCAGGTAGTTTGGTAATGGGATATCAATAACCAAAGAAGGAAAACTATAAATGGCAACTGGATGCAGGTTTTTCGGGAAAGCTAACATCATTACTCTTTCAGAAAGATTGGATGATCCATTCGAGGCAAAGAGCCTCACAAACTGAGCGATTCGGTATGTGTCTCTCCATGTCTACCCTAATTGAAACTGTTTATCATTTACTGACAGAAATATTGGATGCCCTACTGTGGAATATTGCACCAATTCCTGACCAAGCAACGCATTACATGGCCAAAATCCCACTAACCTCAGTACGATCGCCAATGTGGAGTGGTCCGAGGGCCTTGTTAGCAAAGGTACGGTATCGTTCGAAAGCAAGTGGACTCGTGCAAGATGACATGATGTTGCTGAAATCCTTCCCAATATGGCTAGCCAAGATGGGCGTACACGGTCGTCACCTTTCGACTCTTTGATAAGCGACCACTAAGAGATGAAATGGCATCCTTGTCCATTATTCCTCGTTGTCTGCCGTATGACGGCCGACAATGAGACACGTATCACAGTGCTGCCCGGGGATGTCTAGACATGTCTCTGCTGATCATCTGTCGTCACTACTCATTTCAAACCGGGAATCGGTAATTATACTCTAGTGACTTAGATAACTGGCTGAATGTGTAGGAAACACAGCTATTGGGCTACGTCATCACTGAATCATCAATTGCACGTCAAATCTACAATCTGCCTTTGGTTTCCTGGTCGTCATGTACATGGTTTGGGCAAAATACACACATCAAGAAACGCTATTCTAGGGGTTCAGGACACTTTACATTATACTGGAATAGGAAAAATAAATAAATAAAAAGAAATTAAAAAAAACCGTAGTAAATCTCCTTTTGCTCATTAAAACGGAAATTTACAAGTTCTACGACTAGACATTCTGCAGCATACACCAACACCCGCAATATTATTACACCCGGTTCGTCAAAGCCTTCTGCCCCTAGATTATCAAGCGACTGTTAATCCAGATTGGCTCACAACTCGACAACAATATGCTGAAGATCTGACTACTTGATGGGTCGTGTAGTCCACAAATAGCCCTTTTCAATGTACAGCAGGCAAGTTCGATAGGATCCATGTCTGGAGAAAATTCTGTCAATTCTAATCTTGCGATATTGTTACCATAAAGGACCGCATTCGCAAGATGTAAACGGTGAGTGTGAGACTTGTCGTCCGTTAAGATTAAACCCTCACCGAAGTACTGCTCATCTGCACTGAACCTTGGAGGATCTCTTCCACGTACCTTACAGGAGTTTGAATGTCTATTACGACCATCAGTGGCGTACTGTGGCTCCGACATGGTGCCATCCAAAACATAAGGGAACAACAAAAATTTTTGCACTAGCTGGATTGTGAGTCTGAGACGTTGAGGCTGACCAGGCTGCTTCTAAAAATGTCTCCATCGAGTGGCGAAAGGAGATTCGAGTCTCATCGCTTCCGCACTTCACGCTGTCTAGGTTTCAAAGCTGGACCTCGCTATTGACGTCAACAGTTAATTGGCATGACATGCAACCAATGGATACTAGTCCAGTCAACGAAGGAAAAATAGGGGGAAAATCCTGCAGTCACAAATTTTTGTACAGTGGCAGGGAAGACCGTCATGAACGAGATACTAAAACTCCGGAACTTTGGGGTGTGAGCTAGAACGTGGATGGGCGTTGAAAGGTACATTTTTTACATTTGTCTTAAATAACTCGGAACCACAAGTGAAGCCGCGGTGGAGTGGCCGAACGGTCTAAGGTAAGTCGTTGCGGAGCGCGCGGTTGCATGCCGTTGGAGGCTCGAGTCCTCCCTGCTTTTCAACTGTAGCAGTGAGTGACAACATGCAGCCCTTAGTGACTGTGCTGCTGTTCCTGTTTTAGGTATGACATCTGTCCACGGCAAATATGTTATTGTATTTTTAATGTTATTTAAGATATGACGTGTAATTTTTGACTCATTATCTCATAGGGTAAGGTGGTACAAATTCGATATAGGTACAATTCCGATCAACATAAGTTTTCGTGCCATTTGTCTGTCTCGTAGTGTCTCGTTGTGTCGCGTTGGAGAGTAGCAGGTTTCTACAGCTCCTCCTATCGTTTCCAAGAATACACCGCTTTGCGGTAAGGAGATATAAATTTTTTCCCTTTAAAGAGGTAAGTGAAGCTACTTAGTCTAACGCGCTCTTATAAATCATCTAGTTAAGGGTGACTGGATTCGCTGCCAAAAATGCAATGTTTGGTAACACGAATTATGCGTTGGTGCGTGACAGAAAAAGGCGCTTTTTATGTGGAAGATGCCCGTAATCAAAATTGTACGAGGAAGTGATCATAATTGTACCTAGTGTGGCACATTTTAGATCGATGTTTCTCAATTCCGTAACCTGATCATTCCGTGATCATAATTGTACCTAGTGTGGCACAATTTAGTTCGATGTTTCTCAATTCCGTAACCTTTTTTGTCTTTACACTAACATTTGTAACTGTATAATATTTGTGTTACATATTCATCCAAGAACAAGTGCCATAGTTAAAATTATTTCTATTCACAATGTATTTCCAGTTATAATAACATTTGTACGAAATGATCGAAATTGTACCACCTTACCCTATTGTCTAAAGAAGGTGTCCTTTGTGACATTGAAACCTTGGTGAAAAATTCAATTTTTTCAATGTAATAGATATAGTACAGTCACTGATCAACCGCCATGCATAAAGAATGAAATTGCATTAATCTTACTACAAAATATCTCCGTTTCATAATTTATCTATGATCAATATTTTGCGACATACTGGAGAAGCAAAATTAGCAAATTCTAAAAAATCTAATTGTTATGCTATAAAGTTAAAATATAAAGCCGAGTGAAGCAGTTTGCGAGCGAAGCAACGTGTCTATACCATATCGAAGAACCCCGTGCAGTGTTAGGTGATACATTTTGCACTTGTGATGTACGGGAATGGGAGGGGCTGGATGGCTGAGCCGAGAGGTGGCAGCTGGACGACTGACAAGTAGACCAAACAGCCTGGATGCACTTACCTGTCACGTTCTGTTCTCTCCAATAGATGTGCGGAAGATCATTATACCGTTTGTGAAGCGGAGATTAAAGCCAGAATTCAAGCTGGTAACCGATCTTACCACACCCTACCGCAACTGCTTCGCTCCAGATATCTCTCCAGACAGTTCAAGATCCGACTGTACAAAACCCTGACACAGCCTGTTGTTCTGTATGGCTGTGAGGCATGGAATATCCGAAAACAGGAATTTCGCAAGCTCCTTCTTCTTCGGATATATACGGTTCGGTTCTGGATTCAGGCACAGAGGACCGAAGGACCAGGCTCCGCCAACAGCATAGGAATTATACCAACAGCCCATCATAGCAGAAACCATAAACGCCAAGCGTATGGAAGATGGTAAGTAGCCTCAGAAGCCTCTGGAAGACAGCGTTGGAGAGAAGGCGTCCATGAAGACCTGAAGCAAGCAGCAATAGATGTGTACACACGTGGCGGATAGCAACAATGGATAGGAAGCAATGGAGACGGAAACTTGTAGTAGCGTGAGTACTTGTTTCCAGTTAGTGAGTTACTTTTCCTGTTAAAGGTATCTGTGAACAATGGCTGAGATGTATTTAGTTTGTGAATGTGATGTTGTCAATGCAGTTGTAACACTGGAGACAAACGAAATAGTGGATTGTACTATAGACGAAAATCATTCTGCAGCGTGGTGGCGTCCTCTCCGGCTTCTTACGAGTTTAGAACCGCAAATAAGCGGTCATCAGCTGCTATGTAAACCTTTGGGACCTCAGAGCGGGCCTCGTCATCATCAGATCGTGTATCTCTTGTGCGAACGTCGCTTTGGTTCACTCCGAGACTTTTGGAAACCGCCCTTGATGAGAGTCCCTCTGGACACAAAGTATCAAAGTAACTTCCGAATTCACCTTCTAGGCATAGTATAAATACAGCGAGAACAAGCTGTGTAGTTTCTTCCTGATGTTAAGGGGCATTATGCGTGGAACTGTAGGTTTGTCTTACTACCTACATATTTTTGTAGGTTAAGTGAAACCGATAGACAATTTGAGAAACTGTGTTCTATATATAACTTCCAGCAAAGATGATATAACACTTTAAAATGAACACATGAACAAATTACACACACACTAGTTGACCAGCACACTATCCTGATCAGTGACAGATAGGTAAGATAGTAATGGAGAAAAGAGAATAATAATATTTCATGCACTGTGAAGTAGCGGGGCATTAAAACTTAAAGAAATGATTAGAATCAATAAAATTCTTCTGGGTATGGCACCGCGTCGTCATTTTATAAACTGTACCGACGTTTCGGCCACTGTTGCAGGCAGCCTTCATCAGGGCCTGTGTCTGACATACAGCGCTAGCGCCAGCAGTAAGACACAGACCCTGATGAAGGCCGCCTGCAACAGTGTCCGAAACGTCGGTACAGTTTATAAAATGACGACGCGGTGCCATAGCCAAAATAATTTTATTTATAGTGACAACTGCCGCGGAAGCCTACGTTTGCAAATGATTAGAACTTATAATAGGAAGCTGCACTTAACTTCGATGATGAACGTTAGGTAATTCAGTTCATTCGCGCAGTTCACAATGCTTGCTTAAACAATGTAAACAATTACAACAGCTGTTGTGCATCGACTTGTGAAACAGATATCTCGTGATAAATTACGCTTACGTAAAGAATCTAGATGACTGCAAGAGGTGTCGTGCTAAATTAAATTATTTTTCGTCGTTAAATTGACGTGTATAACCGAAATCGCGTGATAAACAATGCTTGCATCAAAGGTCTTTGGCTTGCATAAAGAATCTAAACTACTGCAAGAGCTGTCGTGTTTGTTAAACAATCTGTGAATAGATGGCACCTTCTGGATAGCTTTTATATCGGCCGCGCAAACTAAGTTGTTAATCAACTTTCTTGCTCTTCGCTTATGAACAAATATGTAAAATTAAAAGCTCAAGTACGCTGCATCTAGTCTGTATTTTCTCTATCTGCTTCCGTTGCTGTATTTAAATGTTAAAACTTTATTTTAATCAGTTTGTGAAGTTCAAAAGATAATTATGTAACTCTAGTAAGCAAGCTGACATATTTAGCGACCTTTATAGGGTACAGAGTAGGAGAATTTTTGGAGTGAGAACATTATCGTTGTTAGCGCAAAGGCGCGCAACCGTCATTCGAGAGAGAAGTGTGGAGTCTGTAGTGTGATATGCTGCAAAGCGGCCGTTGCCCGAACAGTGTTGTAGTCTTCTGTAGAAGAGTCAGAATTATTGGATGAGAAACTGATTATCGATATTATTTTGACTGTTAGCAAGAAAACAAGATATGAAAACTAAAATAAATTTACCTTTACAGTGTTGTTTCTTGTGTCTGCCAGTATGAATTTTCTTCTGCAGGTAAATTTGTAAGTTTTCAAAAGCTTGAATGACACTTTTCCTGTTACTTATTTTTTATTGTTTTTTTATTCCCCAGGTGGGGCGGGCTGGCGGTTCTCAATTTTGTACAAAATTTATTACATGACATACGAGGAGAGTACCAACTATTAGTTACCCTTTACTCATTAATAAATTCTGTTATCCTTTTCCTGCTCCTACGTAAAAAGTGCCCTCACACCTCATTTCTTCGTTCAGTTGCAAAGATCTACATCTAAACGAAAACGTCTACTGGAGACAGACAAGACGCAGTACAGGAACAGGACGCCAGGGGCGCTGCAGTAGACCCACTCGTCTCGAGTAGTCAACTAACAAGGAAAGTACTTGGGCTCGAACAAACACATATACACCAAAATCGTATGAGAGCTAATGTAAAGATACCTTATTGCACTAGTGATACTCTCGCATCTGCAAAACTCTGCAGTCGTCCGTGAGAGGCCTCTGCGTGTGCCATGCCGCATTTCACTTTGACCTGTCGATTCGCCAATAGGGACGGTGCAGTGTGCCTCCGAAGTTGCGTTTTGTGATGTTATTTGTGTGGTGAATCGTCAGATGGGGCGGCGACTGCTAATCAATCCTGCTGATGTATTGCGATTAGTTGAGATGAAGTTACGAAGAACCCTCCTTCACGAAGATGGTATTAGTGTAGAAGATGAATCATTTGCATGCTTTCTCGTATCAGAAATTTGAGTATAAGTTAGATAGTGTTGTTACAAACTCATAATAATGATAACAGGGATGATAATAACGAACAACTCATTGCAAGCGGTACTACTACGGCAAGTGCGGGAAGTCTTTCGGGAAGAAGGTTAAAGTTGCAACTATCATCACGGCTTTTGATGACAATTCGCTAGAGAAGATGTACGATGATTATTACATTAGTTATAGTTAAGATATCTGCATTACGTATAGTGTCTACAACTACATGTATAGTGCCATCTAGAGCGTGGATGCAGAGCTCTGCAGAAAAACGACACCCACCAGCACATTGAGGTGTACGTAGAGATCCTGTAAGCAAACGTTCGTACAGATATGTTTGTTCAAGCCCATGTATTTTCCTTGTGAGACAAGAAAATTCGTCATATAAAACTGGCTTAAGACGCCGAGAGGGAGCCAAATGTTTACCCGAAGTGCCTATACCAACTTCAATGCTCATGCTTATGACAGGTGTTTTCATATATATATATTTCGAAACATACAGCGCTAGCAATGAATCAATTTTCGCAGCAGCGGAACGAGCGAGCGGAGCGAGGACGTTTTCCGTCGGGGGTTCGAGTCCCACCTCGGGCATGGATGTTTGTGCTGTCATAGTATAAGGTAGTTCATCAGAAGTATGTAAGTTAAGGGACTGATGACCCCGCAGTTAAGTCCCATAATCTTCACAAACATTTGAGAAGTATGTAAGTTAAGGGACTGATGACCCCGCAGTTAAGTCCCATAATCTTCACAAACATTTGAACAATGAATTTTCACACTATTTATTTTTCTTCTGGCATACGTTTTCCCCGTCTCCAGTAACATTTCGCTTGAATTTGACGTCATTCTGACTATGGTGTTACTTTTACAATCTTCTGAAAGTTTAAATTTAACCATCTTGCATTTCATCAGGCTGCCCCCGAGGTGCTGCCAGGTTTCGCGAGCTGGACAGGACGGCAAGATTAGCTGCCCGAGAGTGCGCGGAGGAGTGGTGCGACCTCTGCACTCCGGTCAAGGGGCGGCGTCGGGGGCGGCGGGGGCGGTGGGGGCGGCGGCTTGACGGAAGCGCGCGCCTGATGAATAGCCGGGAGCCACTCGAAAGTAATTTCCGAGTAATATATCTGTTGTATTTCCTGCGCCGCGACGGCTTTTACTGTTATTGCGGCCCGCGCCTGCGCGCTCGCCTGCCCAGGGGCGGAAGCCGGCGAGACGAGCCGCTTCCTGCTGAGATATTCACGCCGCGCCCAGGTCAGTACCGTGCCGCGCCGCACAGACCTCTGTGGGGGCTGAGGGCCAGCCACGGCCCGACTCCACTGCGTCTGGCCGCTGCCGACTGTAGCCCTCTGGTACTCGCTCACCTGCAGAAGCAGCAGTTAGCGAGGTAGCAGGAACGTACTTTGTTAATAACAGAAATAATTTCTTATTGTATTGGTGTGGTGTCTGTTCTTTCGGACGTCCGGAAGAACAGACACCACACCAAGACAATAAGTATATATACGCGACGACGGCGTTAGCTTCAGTTATTTCACCGCAGATGCGGTCATACGCCCGACCTCGTACGGGAATCCGTAACGGCGTGTAAGAGGGCATGGACGATAGGGGCGCTACAAACATAACGTGCGACATGTGGGAATTTGAGACGGACGGGAGGCGAGCACGGGTGGCCAAGTGGTTAAGACGACCGCTGGCCTGAAGCGGGAGACGCGAGTTCGATTCCCGGTCCGGCTCACATTTTCACTTGTCGCTACTGGTTAATATCAATGCCCAAATGCAGCCACTGTAAATCATTTCTTTCCTATCCTTCTTCCTTCCTTTCCTTTACCCTTTGGAAAAGAAATAATTTCGAGTGGCTCATTGACCTGGTGCAAGTCTTTCAATTGGACGTCACTTGACGACTTGGGTGTTCGTAGACTACCCACGTTATACACCTGGGGTAAGGGGTCCTATAAGGTCAACGTGGAATCCGAACCATGTGTCGTTTCTGGCGACTCCTCTCGTCGTTGGGAGCTGAAGGACCGGTTAAAACGCAGAATGAAAAAATCCGCAAGCCATCCCAAGATGTGTGGCGGAGGGTACCCTGAGTACCACTATCGGTTCTCCCTCCTATTCCAGTCACGTATTGCTCGCAGAAAGAAAGGTTGTGGGTATGCTTCTGTGTGGGCTCTAATCTCTCTGATTTTATCTTCATAATCTCTTCGCGATATACAGGGTGTTACAAAAAGACACGGCCAAACATTCAGGAAATATGTTAGAGCTCATTTTATTACTTCTCTTTAAATCACAATAATCATGGAATAGAAACATACAGCAACATAATGTAGCAGCGAGACTTCAAACACTTAGTTACAGGAAATGTTCAAAATGTCCTTCGTTAGCGAGGATACATGCATCCACCCTCTGTCGCATGGAATCCCTGATGCGCTGATGCAGCTCTGGAGAATGGCGTATTGTATCACAGCCCTCAACAATACGAGCACGAAGAGTTTCTACATTTGGTACCGGGGTTGCGTAGAGAAGAGCTTTCAAATGCCTCCATAAATAGAAGTCAAGAGGGTTGAGGTCAGGAGAGCGTGGAGGCCATGAAATTGGTCCGCCTCTACCAATCCATCGGTCACCGAATTTATTGTTGAGAAGTGTACGAACACGTCGACTGAAATGTGCAGGAGCTCCATCGTGCATGAACCACATGTTGTGTCGTACTTGTAAAGGTACACATTCTAGCAGCACCGGTAGAGTATCCCATATGAAATCGTGATAACGTGCTCCAGTGAGCGTAGGTGGAAGAACATGAGGCCCAATGAAGACATCACCAACAATTCCTGCCCAAACATTCACAGAAAATCTGTGTTGATGACATGAATCCAGGAAGTACAGTACATACTAACGAAACAATTGGGTATTTTTACAACTGTCTGCACGAATTATTTCACTTTACATTTAAAGAGAAATACTAAAATGAGCTCTAACGTGGAAATTAAACGTTTCCGGACACATGTCCACGTAACATATTTTCTTTCTTTGTGTGTGAGGATGTTTCCTGAATGCTTGGCCGTACCTTTTTGTAACACCCTGTATACGTAGGAGGGAGCAATATACTGCTAGACTCTTCGGTAAAGGTGTGGTCTCTAAACGTCGACTAAAGTCCGTACCCAGCAACAGAGCGTCTCTCCTGCAGAGTCTTCCACTGGAGTTTATCCATCATCTCCGTAACGCTTTCGCGATTACGAAATGATCCTGTAATGAATCGCGCTTCTCTCCGTTGGATCTTTTCTACTTCCTCTATCAACCCCACCTGGTACAGATCCCACACCGGTGAGCAGTATTCAAGTTGTGGGCGAACAAGTGTACTGTAACCTACTTTTTTTCGGACTGCATTTCCTTAGGATACTTAGGCATCTGCTTTACCGACGATTGATTTTATATGGTCGTTCTATTTTAAATCAATCCTAATGCCTAACCCCAGATAATTTATGGAATTAACTGCTCCCAGTTGCTGACCTGCTATAGTTTAGCTAAATAATACAGGATCTTTCTTTCTCGGTTTCCAATCGAGCGCTTTAGCCTAACACCACCGAGCCCGACAGGAACATTGGTGTTTATATGATTGTTAGTCTGATTTTATGCATATTTCCACGCTTCCCTTGTCCTGTGCTAGCCCCTTCATCTCTGAGTAAGAACGACAAACCGCATCTTTTTGAATCTGCTTATTGTATGTCTCTCGGCCTCCCTTTGCGAATTTTCTCCATACACTTCCCTCCGACGCTAAACTGACGATATCCAAATGAGTGATTTGCACCAAACACTCGTTATTTAAAAGACAAAAAAAAACGTTTTATTATGCAGATCCAGAATTTGGTCAGTGACCTGCCTTCCTCAATGTATACTTTTTTTTATATATGCTACAGATATATCTAAATTCAACTGTTCCTAAGTCGGAACAAGGCCCCTGGAGCAGATGATATTCTCTCAGAGTTACTGATGTCTGTGAGAGAATGAGCCATGACAAAAATATTTCAGATGCTGTGTAAATGTATAAGACACGTGAGATATCATCAGACTTAAAGAAAATATAATAACGCCCCATTCAAAGAAAGAAGGTCCAAATAAGTGCAAAAATTACCGAACCATCAGTTTAATAAGTCTTGGTTGCAAAATTTCAACATGAATTATTTACAAAAGACTGTAAAGGCTGACACGTGCTGCTCTCGAGGAAGATCAATTTTGATTCATGAGAAATGTAGGAACACGGGAGGCAATACTCAAGACTTATCTTAAAAGATAGATGAAGGACAGGCAAACCTAAATTTCTAGCATTTGTAGATTTGTAGAAAGCTTTTGACAATGTTGATTGCAATGCACTCATTCAAATTCTGAAGACACCAGGCGTCAAATACAGGGAACGGAAGGTTCTTTACAACTTCTACATTAACCAAACAGCAGTTGTTAGAGTTCAAGGGCAAGAATGGCATGCAGTGGTTGGGAAGATAGTATGTCAGGGTTGTAGCCTTTCCCCAATGTTATTCAAGTTATACTTTGAGCAAGCTGATGTCATTGTAATTCTGTCAGAGACAGGAACAACCTGCAACAATTGACCGGTATGGATAGTGTCTTCAAAGGGGGATACAAAAATCAGAATTGTAATGGTATGAAAAGCCTTTTTGAAAAAGAGAAATTTATTAACATCGAATATTAATATAAGTGTGAGGGAGTCCTTTCTGAAAGCATTTGTGTGGAATGTTGCCTTGTTCGGAAGTGAAACATGGACGATAGATATTTGATACAGGAAGAGGATAGGAGCATTTGAAATGTGGTGGTACACAAGAATGCTGATGACTAGGTGGGCAGAGAGCGTAAATAATGAAGGGGTATTGAACAGAATTGGGGAGCAAAATAGATTTTGGCATACCTTGTCTAGAAGAAAGGATCGATTTGTAGGACACGTTCTTACACATCGACGAGTCATAAATTTAATATTGGAGGGAAGTGTTTGTGGGACAAATGGCAGAGGTAGGTCAGGACACGAATATAGTAAGCAGACTGAAATGGATGTGGATTGCCGCTTTTATGAGGAGATGAAGAGACGAAGATTTTACAGTACAGAGTAGGGTGGAGAGCTGCTTCAAAGCAGTCTCCGAACTGAAGACTAGAACAGCAAAAAGTATTCTACATGACGATTATGACGGGTAAAGGAACACACATGCTGAGGATACTGATATAAGGAATGAATGCATTGAGAATGGCAAGTCACTCAGCGAAATTTCGATCTGTACAATATAGCAGTTTTTAAAAATTAATCACCCATTTGGAAATCATATACAGTAGTGTGCGCAGGAAACTTTCTTTGTGGAAGGCAATCTGATGAAATTGACGAAACCTTAATGTCCCGGACTATATCATAGGCAAGCAAGAAACTTTTCCCGCAGTTCTATTCAGTATCTCCTAAAAAGTTAGGCGATCTACGTATGTATTCTTCAGAATTTTTATAGCATGATCATTCTTTACTGATAGAAAGTCCATAAGAAACAAAATAATAACTGATGTGGATTGCCGCTTTTATGAGGAGATGAAGAGACGAAGATTTTACAGTACAGAGTAGGGTGGAGAGCTGCTTCAAAGCAGTCTCCGAACTGAAGACTAGAACAGCAAAAAGTATTCTACATGACGATTATGACGGGTAAAGGAACACACATGCTGAGGATACTGATATAAGGAATGAATGCATTGAGAATGGCAAGTCACTCAGCGAAATTTCGATCTGTACAATATAGCAGTTTTTAAAAATTAATCACCCATTTGGAAATCATATACAGTAGTGTGCGCAGGAAACTTTCTTTGTGGAAGGCAATCTGATGAAATTGACGAAACCTTAATGTCACGGAATATATCATAGGCAAGCAAGAAACTTTTCCCGCAGTTCTATTCAGTACCTCCTAAATATTTAGGCGATCTACATATGTATTCTTCAGAATTTGTCTCTATCACACCGTTTCACAACTTTTATCATCGTTCTGTCTAAACTTCTTATGTAAAAGTTGTTAATATAGGTGCATTAAGAAGGTTGAATTCCAAGTCATTGAAATTCTTCCTGCTATTTGAACTCTTTAAATTCTTATGAAATTTTCAAAATTAAGCTGAACAGCACCTACTGCAGTAGCTGATGAAAAGTGAAACAGTAACTAATAATACTGACAATAGGTGTCACTGAATCTTGAATTACTTCACTAGTTTTGTGGTGAAGATATTTTGTATCACGGCCAACGTTTTAGTGGTATCACTGCAGGAATCTCTCCACCCTCTCAATACCTCTTCATATTAAAGATATGAGTAATTGATGCGTTTGTTTTAAATATTCCTTTTGATAAGGAGATAGGGTACACTCTTAGACATCCCTTACAGGTTTGTATAAATATTCATGAAGTAAAACACTGTCTTGCTTCATTTCTGAAGTAGAAGTATTGCTGAAATACTGATCAAATTAGTCTATAAAACAGCTACAACGTTCCACCGCATCCATATCATTGCCCTGAATAGCAACTTACTTGAATAAAGACTGACGCCTGAACAGGGTTTAGAATAGAGCTTTCATGTAATTCACATCCACAGCCACCTGCCAGAAACCCACAGCAATAATCCCTCTGTATCTAATAATCTAATCTGCAATATGTTCTCTCATTACGTATAGTAGTTTAGGTTTATAAGGACTATCAATCAAAGGCAGAAATTCAAATTGGAAAAATTGAACGGGAGGGGAGAATTGCAGCTCTCCAAACTAAATTAAATAAGACAAAGGACATCTGAGCAGGTTAAAGAGGGAGAATGGTGAACAGAGGTGGGAAGTGGCAACAGGAAAGACAGGTAAATTTCGTGCATCTATAATTGAATGGTAGATAGAATGTTTTAACTGTTTATTGAAGAATAACGTCTTTCGAATGATAATGCTTTTTGAAAACCTTTCGGCGTTTTAAGACGTGGTCCGCGAAACCCTTTATTTTCTATCGTTTCTTCGAGATCTGTGCTGGTCGTCTTCAGAAGTGCTATTCCTCCTGTAAGTCTTGTCTTGTAAGTCTTGACGGAGAGGATGTCTAAGAGCTATTTATATACTGTAGAAAGTGGAGTGGCCAAAGGTACACGTGATAATAAGAGAAAATCCTAGCAAGAGATAACAGTCGATTGTCGTCCAGTTCAAACCGATCCATCGATTCTAGAGAGCAACTGTTCACATGCCGCTGGGTTTTACAGTCTCTTCTTTCCAATTAAAATTATTCCTGTTGTGCTCCACAGTCCAGAGACTAGTTTTATGCAGCTCTCCCCACTGCTCTATCCTGAGTAAAACCCATCATCTCCTCATAAGAACGGCAACCCACATGCTTTTGAATCTTTTTACCGTACCTGTCTCTTGACCTCCTTCTGAGTATTTTACCAGAAATACTTCCGTCGAATGCTAAAATCAAGATTCCTTGATGTCTAAGAATGTGTCCTACTAATCGATCTCTTGTTTTAGTCAAGGTAAGCCAGAAATTGCTTTTCTCCACAATTATGTTCATTACCACCTCATTAGATATGCGATTTACACACATAATCTTCAGCATTCTTCTGTAGCAACACATTCCAAAAGCCTCTAACCGCTTCATGTCTCAACTAATTATCGTTATGTGTCACTCCCGTAAAAAGGAACCCTTAATAAAAATGCGTTTTGAAAAGGATTCATTGCACTTAAATTAATATGCGATGTTAACACACTTCTTTTCAAAAACGCGTTTCTTGCCTTTTTTTGCTGTATATTACTGCGACTGGTTTTTCTGCCGAATGCATTGAAACTCCTTTACAGCTATACTATTACGTTAAATAATCTGATTCCTTCAGCATCGCATGATTTTCTTAGGCTACACTCTATTTCCCTAGTTTTGCTATTGTCAACAGACTGCCCATTGCGAGGGTGAAAGATCGGGGTGAGAGTTTTAATAGGGAAAGTTTAATTTTTAAAACTCATAACCACCAACTGCGAACCAAATTCCTAAACATGCAAAAACACTGGAACTGTGATTGCTACTGTTTGATTCGTTTTCTAGGGGATGATATCACACGTTCGCAGCTTTCCTTCCCTGCATATGAAAAACAAAAATATTCATAATAAAGTAAGTTCATGTGAGAAAAGGGTGTACTAACTACTATTTTTGAAAACACGTGTAAGTTCACTTTCTGTTGTTTATTACACTATATTAAAACCCTGTGGTTGATACGTCTGTACGTCGACACATTTAACTAATAAAGTTATAGCTCGTGAGCCCCCAGACAAAATGAATATTTGTCGCAAATTGTTTTCACACCATGTGCCTGTTTCAAACACCGTTTGTGTTCATGCGACGACACGTGTTACGTTAACAAAACACAGTCACTTTTAGTGCGATGCACATCTTGTTCCACTGGCTAAATATTCACAACACACAGTAGCACTCGATTCAACTTGGTGCAGTCTACGACGAGCAACCACTCCTGGCAATTGCCACACAAAAATCTATATTCTCCACCTGGAGATCCACATGCCGACCGTGCAGAGCGACGCCGCGCCCGGCCAGCTACACCACTCGCTTCCGACCCCTGACTCCTTGCGCGCGCGCCAAAAGCCCAACTACCGGGTTTTTTCCCTACGTCATCAACTTCTGGTGAGCTGGTCTAACCGACTTGCCAACGTACAGCGATCAGCCAATACATTTCTAAAACTTCACTTAAAATCAAAATAATTACACTACACATTAAACAAATTTCTTCTTAGGTTTTTATATTGGTATAAACATCCTTTGCACTATTTATTATAATCGTGCAATTTTTTATATCACAGATAAGTGATTTAACTGAATATTTCAAGATAAAATCACAAGATTAATTGAAAATAAAATGAGGAATAGTTAATATATTATTTTTACAAACAAAACATTCCCATGCTAGTTGTGTAATTGTCTTGTATTCATTGGTAATTTATTACTTTTCATTGTCAATTAAACATATTACGCCAGCTGTGACTATATCAGCTAATGAATTGTTTATTTGTCAACAGGCTATTTTGTAATGAGGGCCTTAAAGGTTCCTAACTGCATCGTATTACTTCAAATGCAAATAGTATTAGAATAGTTTTATTTCACGCTGTGCACTGCACTGTGCCTGGCACTCACCATTGTCCCTGTCTCTCCTCACCAGAAACGAGCCTGCAAAATCCTAAGCTGGAACAAGCCACCAACGTCGGCCTGCTCGCTGCCTCCCCTCAGCTACAAGCACACAGCAAATCTCAACGTGGAGAATTTCTGCCTATGGCCTAACTATAAATGTTGTCACCCAACTGCGTACATACGTTGCTACCATAATTATTAAGATTAAAATTGTGTAACATTTGGTGCATTGGCATGGTCAATGTTTGCAGTGAATTTCATACTGTTTAATTATCAAATGCTATTAACTACCAATATTTCTATTGGGCGGGAATCTCACACCATTCCGTTCAATTGCTCTTCCGGGTCCTTTGTCATCAGTAAAACGCAATGTTTTTAATTCTTCACCGCGAACATTAATTGCTTTTCCAAATTTTTCCTTTCTTTCCTTCACAGGTTGCTCAATGTAGGAATTGAATAATATCGGAGAAAGTCTACAAACCTGTCTTACTGTATTCCTAAGTAATGCTTCCCTTTCATGCCATTCAACTATAATAACGGCTTTTTTTCTTTTTGAACAACTAGTAAATAACGATCCGTTTCCTATACTGGGTGATCAAAAAGTCAGTATAAATATGGAAACTTAATAAACCACGGAATAATGTAGTTAGAGAGGTAAAATTTGACACACATGCTGAGAATGAGATGGGGTTTTATTAGAACAATAAAAAAGGCTCAGAAAATGTCCAACAGATGGGCAGAACATGTGGGCAGTGTGATTTCGCGTGAAATGATTCGTAATTATGTGTACTTCTTGTTACTAATTTATCTCTATGTGAGTGCAAGAAACTGGGCCACGACATTATATCTCCAGAATGAAATTTTCACTGTTCAACTGGAAAGGTGGGAGACGAGGAAATAGCGGAAGTAAAGCTGTGAGACGGGTCGTGAGGCTTTGTCTCGTAGCTCGGTCTGTAAGTTCCTTGCAAAGTTTCCCACCCAGCGCAGTTTTAATCTTCCAATAAGTTTCAACTACAAGAGTTGGAACTTAAACAGTGACAATTATTAACTCACAACCGATACAAACGCATTGTCGTGAAAATGTTGGGTAGGTTGCACAGAAAACGTTGCCGCTTCTTTCGCAAAGCTTGTCTCAGGTTATGCTCCAAAAATTAACTGTAATACAGTTCACTGACGGTCTGCCATGGTCAGCCATCGTTGAAGGCATTTACCCAACGTGACACTGTGCTGTACGGTAATGTTCATTCGTCGCACGCCTCTTGAAGATCTTATTGAGACTATCGTGCTGTACGACCTCTGGCACCAATCACTCTTGATCCAACTCCGTTGATCCTGTTTCCAAAACATAGTCACACCGTTACGTTAGACAGCTCGCTCACAACTGAGTGTGTTTCTCTCGACTGAGCGCATGCTGATGACTTGGGACGGGTGATCGGAGGTAAGGTAAGTATGTCAACAACGTGTTCCATCAGAGATAATAGTAGATTGCCTTGCATAGTGTCTCCACAGAATTGTTGCCACTGCTTAATTTCCAACCCTTGTATGTGTTTATTTGTTATCTACAAATGGTTGCTACGTCAATATGCTATCCATAACTCGGTGGTAGCTGGTAACGTCGCTTTAAAAATGTCTCACAAACTACGAGGCACGTCCAGAAAGTAAGTTCCGTTTGGGTATATAAAACTAACGGGTACAGATACAGAAAAAATATTGATTGTACAAAAATCTACAACTGTTAAACTACTTTTCTACATAGCTTGGCACACGGTTTTGTGTGCCTTTTTCATAGAATGTTGCCGCCTGTGTATTCAACCATGTGGTAACATGTTCTTTCACCTCGTCATCGTCGGTGAAGTGTTGTCCACCAAGGACAGATTTTAGGTGTAAGAAGAGGATTACTGTCAAAAGATTATTTTTTCACGCTAATGCCTGACCTCACACACCGAAGATGACCAAACAATTGTTACGGAAATATCAATGGGACCTGTTTGATCATCCTCCATACAGCTCGGACCTCTCTCCTAGAGACTTTCATCTCTTCTTACACCTAAAATCTGTCCTTGGTGGTCAACACTTCAACGATGATAAAGAGCTGTTACCACATGGTTGAATACACAGGCGGCAACCATGGTTGAATAACAGGCGGCAACCTTCTGTGAAGGATGCATACAAACACTTGTGGCACGCTATGACAAGTGCCTAAAAAATTTCGGTAGTTATGTGTAAAAGTAGTTTAAGAGTTGTAGATTTTTGAACAATAAAAATTTCTTCTGTATCTGTGTACAATTTCATTTTATTACCAAACGCAACTTACTTTCTGAACGCGCCTCGTATTCTGCTGACATCTACGATTCGTTAGAACCACCTCAAAAGAAAAAAAAAAATTACAAACCACCCCTCCCCCTTACATTTGTATGCACACAAACATAAATGTAGATGTCCCTCAACCCAGTAGCCTGCTGTTCATTTTTCCGGCATTGCCAGCACAAGCGCGCCCACAAACACTTGTGGCACGCTATGACAGTGCCTACAATATTTCGGCAGTTATGTGGAAAAGTAGTTTACGAGTTGTAGAATTTTGTGCAATAAAAATTTCTTCTGTATCTGTGTACAATTTCATTTTATTACCAAACGGAACTTACTTTCTGGACGCGCCTCGTATTTTGCTGACATCTAAGATTCGTTAGCCCTATCTCAAATGAAAAAAATATGATTACAAGCCGTCTTTCCCCCTCACATTTGTATGCATACAGACATAAATGTAGATGTTCCTCAACCCCTGCAGCCTGCTGTTCATTTTTCCGGTATTGCCACTACAAGCGCGTCCACAAACACTTGTGGCACGCTATGATAAGTACCTACAAAATTCGGCAGTTATGTGGAAATGTAGTATAAGGGTTGTAGAATTTTGTGCAATAAAAATTTCTTCTGTATCTGTGTACAATTTCATTTTATTACCAAACGGAACTTACTTTCTGGGCGCGCCTCGTATTTTGCTGACATCTACGATTCGTTAGCCCCATCTCAAAAGAAAAAAAATGATTACAAACCGTCCTTCCCCCTCACATTTGTATGCATACAGACATAAATGTAGACGTACCTCAACCCCTGCAGCCTGCTGTTCATTTTTCCCAGTATTGCCAGCACAAGCGCGTCCGATACATTAATCCCGCTCGGCTGCAACGAAGTGGCTCGCTGGGGGACGAGTACGGCAAGATTCGACGCGAAATTCCTTTTCAGCGCGGCGCGGCGCGGCGACTCGTAGAAAGTGAAAGGCGAGGCAGAAGGGGTGCGGGCGGGAGGGATGGGGGGGGATAGTCAGGTAATGAAAGACAGCGCGCGACGAGCAGCGGGGAGCTGCTCTGAATGCAGAAAGGCAGCCGGGTGGTCGCCGGTGATCCGTATTGAATGGCGAGCAGCGCGGGAATGAGACGTAATGTGATATCGCAGCCGGCAGCCGGCAGCGGTGGTAACCGGCGACGCTCTTTTGTCGCCACTGTGCATTCAGCGGCAAGGTGACAGCCCGGCGCCGTTTAATTACGTCGTCGCTTCACGCGCCAAATGCGAGCATAAATATGGCTCCCGGCGCAGCCGCCGCGGCCTTGAAAGGATGCCGGCTATTTGTACCACGGGCTCCACTCTCGCAAATAGCGGCGGTGGGGTGCGGGGATTACAATCAAAAGGGCGCGAGGCTGAAGCTGCGCGCGCCTTTCCCAGCTGTCAACTCTATCGCCGTAATAGAGTGGCCACAGCGCACGGTATGGGTTGCCCGAAATCAAGGCACTATTTCTTGGAAGAATAATCATTAATTACAGTGTTATATACACCGTTGGTGTGTAACAAGGTCGGAGAGCATCGTCATCATGAAAATTATCATCATTATTCAACTACATGGCTTAATCATACAATGTAAACTTATTGTGCAATGTAAACTTTCACGGCCGGCGTTGTCTTCAGGTAAAATTTCCGGGCTGATTGGCCGTGGTCCAGATGTAAAACTTACTCCCGACGTTTCGTCTCCAACTGCGGGAGGCATCTTCAACGATCTTCCGGCTACTGCCACTGTGGGCCGAGGGGCTCTCGCATTTATAGACGGCATAAAGGGCGCCACCATACGTCACTTTGTAACTATCTCTGGAAGACGTCGTCATTCTCCATTAAAAATAATAGATTGTGGATTCGTTGGTGCAGTGTCGACATCCATATTTTATCTAACCTAAGACATTCTTCTTTCCAATTAAAATTATTCTGGTGTTTGTGGATCTCTATTGCTTCTCTATACATGCGTGCATGGTACTGAGATGTTATAGCTAAAACACTCGTCTCGTTAAATTTTATTTCATGATTTCCGTTTTGAAAAACATGTTCGAACACTGCCGATTTTTCCGTGTGGCCCAGACGACAGTTCCTTTTATGTTCAGATATGCGAGTGTTGACGCTTCTTTTTGTTGTACCAATATATACTTTACCACAGCTACAAGAGATTTTATAAACCCCAGGTGTTGCTAGGGGGTGATGTGCGTCTTTTGCTGATCTCAAATATTCTTTGATCTTTTTCGTGGGTCTGTAGATGGTTTCGACTCCATGCTTGGTTAATACTTTCCCGATTCGATCGGTAATTCTGCTAATGTACGGCAGAAAAACTTTTCCAGATTGAAACCGTTGTTTCTCAGAACTTCCGGATTCTTCTCTTATTTGATGGAGAGCTCGATCAATGTCCTTGGCTTAAGTTTACAATCCATGTCACAGCGTAAGTTTGAGGGATCAGATGTTAGATACGGTCGTTGCAAGTGACCGCCGAAACCGGTTTTCACTCTAACGCCAATGTTTTGTTATGAATTATTCCTGCGACGACAGGAGAACAACGTTTCATCGAGAACTTGTCAACCTTGGAGCAAGAACAACATTAATTATTTACTTCAGGCCAAAGCAATATATACATGAGGTGTTAGAAAAAGGTACGGCCAAACTTTCAGGAAACATTCGTCGCCGCGGTGGAGTAGCCGAGAGGTATAAAGCGTCTCGCTGCTGAGCGCGTGGTTGCTCGCCGTGGAGGTTCGAGTCCTTAGATTAGTTTACCTAGGTTTAAGTAATTTGTAAGCTACGGACTGATGATCACGCAGTTTTGTCGGATAGATTTACAAACATTTGAACATTTGAAAACATTCGTCACACAGAAAGAAAGAAAATATGTTATGTGCACATGTGTCCGGAAACGCTTTATTTCCATGTTAGAGCGCATTTTATTACTTCTCTTCAAATCACATTAATCATGGAATGGAAACATACAGCAACAGAACGTACCAGCGTGACTTCATACACTTTGTTACAGGAAATGTTCAAAATGTCCTCCGTTAGCGAGATACATACATCCAGCCCCCGTCGCATGGAAGCCCTGATGCGCAGATGCAGCCCTGGATAATGGCGTATTGTATCACAGCCGTCCACAATACGAGCACGAAGAGTCTCTACATTTGGTATCGGGGTTGCGTAGACAAGAGCTTTCAAGTGCCCCCATAAATGAAAGTCAAGAGAGTTGAGGTCTGGAGAACGTGGAGGCCATGGAATTGGTCCGCCTCTGCCAATCCATCGGTTAGCGAATCTGTTGTTGAAAAGCGTACGAACACGTCTACTGAAATGCGCAGGAGCTCCATCGTGCATGAATCTCATGTTGTGTCGTACTTGTAAGCGCACATGTTCTAGCAGCACAGGCAGAGTATCTCGTTAATACGGGATAACGTGCTCTAGTGAGCGTAGGTGAAGAACATGAGGCCCAGTCAAGACATCACCAACAATTCCTGTCCAAAAGTTCACAGAAAGTCTGTGTTGATGACGTGAATCGAGGAAGTACAGTACATATTAACGAAACAGTTGTGTATTTTGACAATTGTGTGCACGAATTATTAAATTTACATTTAAAGAGAAATCCTAAAATGAGCGTTTCCGGACACATGTCCTCATAAGATATTTTCTTTCCTTGTGCGTGAGGAATGTTTCCTGAAAGTTTGGCCATACCTTTTTTCAGGGCTCGAAATCCAATGCGTGCATTTGCGACTGAAGGCGAGCTCATTTTATTTCACTGGAGTATCGCTGACAATAATGGACATAATTAAGTAATCATTTACTTTTTCATTTTCCAGCAAACCAGCTGCTACGCACTAATACCTGATTGACTGGCACAGTCTTTGTTACGATATGTTGGTTTCGGCCCTGGACACTACGCCGTAAGTAAACGTGTATTGAACTACAGAATCCGATTTCAGTTAGGTGTGGTAGTCGCCCAAGTCTTCTGTTCCAGAAAATGTTCCCTTTTGTGTTTGTTTGTTTGTAATTCTATCGGACCAAACTGCGTGGTCGTCAGTCCGTAGCTTACAAACTACTTAAACTAAACTAACCTAAGGACAACACATACACCCATGCCCCAGGGAGGACTCGAACCTCCACGGCGAGCAACCGCGCTCTCCGCAGCGAGACGCTTTAGACCGCTCGGCTACTCCACCGCGGCTCCCTTTTGTGTCCTTTCTTATCCACATCTCATATTTGTCTCTATCCGGTGTTTTATAGCTCTTCCTCTAAATTTATTGACATCTAATATTATTTTAAATGTTAGGAAGTCGTTTCTGAAAGCATTTGTCTAGAGTGTAGCATAGTATCGGAGTAATACGTGGATGATAAGCTCAGACAAAAAGATGATAGATGATTTCGGAATGAGGTGTTACAGACGAATGATGAAGATTAGATGGGTAGATCACGTAACTAATGAGGAGGTGCTCTACAGAATAGGGGAGAAAAGGAGTGTCTGGCTATGTTGCCTAAGAGAAGGTATAGGTCGGTGGGACACATTCTGAGACATCAAGGAATCGTTAACTTGGCATTAGAAGGATCATAGAAACAGACCGAGTGACGAATATAGTAAGAAAATTCAAGTAGGTTTCCGTTCGTAATCTCAGATGAAGAGGCTTGCACAGGACAGGGTGGCGTGGAGAGCTGCATCTAACCACACTGCGGACTGAAGACCACAACAACAAAACTCCGAAATTAATTCTCAGCGTGTGAAAACTACCAACATTACCTGCTCTTTAGCTAGTCCCGTTCCGGCACAAATTTTAATGTGTCGCAAAATGGCAGGACACTTTAGAAACAGCAAATAGTTGGTAGTTTTTATTATACTGTCCGTGGAGTAGCCCCTGTGGACGCGGCAACCATCATGGCAAGGTAGTGCAGCGGAAAACATATTCAACAAGCGTACACACTGCTCAGTATCTCAAGTGCTCAGAATCATTTCTCAGTACACTAGACGTAAAGAACAGCACATACAAGCGTAATACACACTACATCTTTCAGAAGGAGCTGCCTGTGTTAGCGGTGACGGTCCGATCCCTGCATCAATGCATTCGTATAATCACCGCGGATTTGCTGTAACCGGTTATATATGGGCCAACAGCTGGCTCCGAGGCCAGTTCACCTTCCGCCTTGTGTACCTACCAGATTCAACAAGAAAATACACCTCCTCACCATTCACTGAGAATACATCACCTCCATTCATCACGACAATACTGAGGACCTATTCTCAGAATCTTCGCTTGCCTTCCTTTGGCTGCATTAAGTACTTGGTACATAATCTCTATACTGTTTTACTATGACCTTCTAAGAATTGATGAAATAAGACTCCTTTTGCATGGAGTTAATGTTTGTTTATTTCATAACGTCGCGAATTAATGGCGTTGTTAACCGCCTATGTGCAAAGCGCTGTTTAAATTAATCGTGTTTCTAATGTTGTAGTGTTTGTCAGTCAGACCACTAGTAGCGTTTAAGAACGTACCCAATGAATTCATCACGCAGACTACGGAAATTACCCAAACGCTTCGGCATTACTTCGACAGCAGCAGGTTTTTCATCTATACAAAAACCCGAATGAACAGGTGCTTATGCTCCCCCCACAGTTTGACGTATTCGAGGATATCTAGGAATAGGACACTTACCAAAACCGACGCTTGCAACTTTTTCAGATATACTTGCTACACAGGGACTCGGAGCGTTGTTAGTATTTTGTCACCTGGAATCATTCCAGCGTTTTGTGCTCCTCAGTGCTCCTTACCAGCGCCGATAAAAAGTATGGAGAATCTACAGTCAGTGGGCAGACGAACTACAAGGACGCAGCAGGAAGTATAAATTTGCCACTCGTACGGGGACGAGTCGTTCCGCTGTCATCTGGTACAAGCGACCCCCGATGAAGGTTTCCGTCCGGAAGACCTCTGCTTACAAGCCCCTATCCTTGACTAGGTCAAAAATGTCACCTTAAGATATGAAGTCTCCACTACAGCCGATAGTCATCTAGAATGGAGATGTCCGCAATTAGAAAGTGACACTGGCCATCGTTAAAAACGCCGTGGTTTTCTGCCACGGGCCGCATTGCTGGTCTACCAGCACTGGCCAGCGTCGGCAATGTTGCAGCACAGACTACAGATCGTCAACGCAAGCATACATCCAGCCACTCCATCTTCAAGGATGATACCAACCCGTCGCCATCAACCAGAGCCCCCCCCCCCCCTCCCGGCCGCGGTGGCCGAGAGGACTGAGGCGCGTCAGTCACGGTCTGCGCGGCCATGATATTTCCTACACCGTGCCAAAATTTAACAAGTAGCAATATAAGATAGGGAACCTGGGGTCGGAGAAGCTAGCTTCAGAATGTAATGATAATTCAATTACTTTTGTATTTACATTAGTTAAACTGCAAATACCATCATTGACAAAATGAAAGTATTACGTGCACTGTATCTTATAGAATGTACTTACACTGACGGCCACCAAACCTTAATCGAAGTATGACAACGCCAAAGAAGACTGTGACGCATTCCGGCAAATAACCTGGAGTGTTTTCAGTCACGTGAATGCCTCGAAATGCGCTGAAATTTCTTACAATTATAAATGACCTTCTCCTGATTGATGATGCAACTATGGTATCACATTTATTGCTGAAGAAAACGGGTTTACATGAGTCTAAAGCTTGTTCAAAGTTTATTAAACCACTGCTGTTGCAACTGGTTGGCAGGTTATTAATTTGCTCTGTTGTAACCGTTGCTGAGGAGCAGTTATGTTTAAAATACTAGAAAAAATATTCATTGTTTAATTAGGTAACTGGAGGGGCATAGACCAAACACTGCGCATCTCAAGCATAGAAGCACAATGCACACAAAATATCCTGTCGTTAAATAAATAAAATTTTGAGTCTGATTACGTTGAACACTAGACAACAAGGTAAAGTATTTACACTGCTAAGTTAATAATGAATATCTCATGGTCGTTCCATCATAATGTTTCTCTCTCAAAGCTTGACATAGGTAACATTGGTAAATGATTGTCGCACAATAATCACTTTAATAATTTACTAGAATCACAGATGTACAAGTGTTAAAGAAACGAAATTTCATACCTTCCCGTATGCAATAGGACTTTTAATTGTTTATGCGCATATCACTGTAATATAAGGTTTGTCACTTCTGTGTACATCTGTACTACTGAATCTTATTTCGCGATCTATTTTGCTTGTTCATTGATACTGTCAAAAACTTTGTGTTATGATACAAATCGTATTTTGTGAATTTTTCACAAAACTTTGGAGAATTAATAATCATTACCAAGCACCTTTCCTTGCTGGATTAGAGCTCATTTTCATTTGATATTTGCTATGTGTGATGTATTGCCTTATACAACTGATATGTGAACTTAAACAACACTATCGTCAGTGCCTTTCCCTATAGTCTTTTTTACACACTTAGAATGCCAATTTTAGTAGCAATTTGCTTTACATAACGAATATTGGAGTTTCTGAGACGGGAATCTCAGACTGGATAAAACTGGCATTATTTGAGTTCAGTTATTGTCCCAGTACCAAAGTCGAAATGTCTCGTCTGAAGGTATTTATTAATCATTGTGGATCTTCAAATAAATCTGCAGTATAGTTTCATCCAGCTTAACAGTTTGTTTCGTTAGGTACATGTTTTACATTACCGTCGCCAAAATTATTGTGGAATGATTGGCAACTGAGTACTTTGAACCGAGTCCTGAACAGAATGTACGTAACTTACAGTAATAAATGCATACCCCCTTATACGCGGTAGGCTTGTATTTCATGCGCCGCTGGCTCGAGGCCAGTACATCGTCAGAGAGCGCCATGACCGAGGCTACTCCTAAATATTTTATTCCACAGGGAGAGTGGGGCAAAACAGCAATTTTCTCTTTCTAGTAGCTCATTACTGAACCTTAGAGTTAAAACTGGGAAATGTTTTTTCACAAAACGTATCCGTTGCGACGCAGAGAAATGGTTGTTAACATTTCGTTTCATTGTGCGATGTACATTCAGAAGAGACAGAATGAAGGTAATTTCCGTAGACAGAGTAAAACAAATGAACAACAAGAGACGAGAAGCTATTTGTCTCTCTGTTCGTATTTCCGTCACGGACTGACTGAAAGAATTTCGCTTAAAGTAGAACACTCATTTTAATTTCGCACCTGTATTCCCTTCACTACACATTGAATGTGGCATACAGTCTGGAGCCTCTAATTGAAGAATACATTTTTTCGGCAATTTCAACACGGTAGTGTAAACTGACCATTGAATTATTATTATTATTATTATTATTATTATTTTTTTTTTTTTTTTTTTTTTTTTTTTTTTTTTTTTTTTTTTAGCACGAAATTCTCACTCTGCTACGGCTCGGAATTGATACTTCGCGATAGATTAATATTGTGTGTCAGACGGAGTTTATAGCCCAGGTCCTTTGCCTTACTGGGGAATGCAAAGGTCCCCGGTTCGATCCCGATCAGGCACAAAGTTTTGAACTGTGAAGAAGCCTCAAAAGTAGTGCTGCCTACCTAGGACAGCTAAAATTGTTCATACTCTCTCATTGTTGTCATCGAGTTTGATAGACGAATAGTGTTTCGCAACTTTTTAATAGAAAAATTTCTGATCATTCTTGTGTTTTATATCCTTGGTATCTCACATAAAAGCACAGTATGAATGTTTGAAAATCATTTACTTTAAAAATGTAATACCAGGTCGTAGTTTTCAATTTTGTAGTTCATGTAGCTTTTAACAGTGGCTTTGCTCATGTTGATGTCCTTGCATACGTATCAAAGAGCACCGAAATTACTATAATTAAGCAACTTTTTTTCTTAATTTATGACCAGTAACGTTAAAAAAATAAAAGTTCCAATTATCCCATTTTAACCCGCAGTCCCTTGCGTATATTGTTGGCACATGATAACTCCCATGATAGATTTTTTCTAACAATGGGATCTTGTACCTTTCTATCTCTTTGTGCCACACAAAGACACGGTTATATAATAATCTTTATTATTACGACAGCATCATAAATTAGTATAAACATGGTATGGAACATGTTATCTGACGAATTTGTGGATGTTTGCAAGAAGGGCTATTGTGCCGAAACACTGACAACAATAGTCGAGATGTTAGAACCATTCCGTGGACGTTTCAAATTCAGGCAGTATATAGGAAATAAGCCTGCAAAATATGACATCAAGGTATATGCGCTTTGTGATGCGAGATCCTTTTATACTCTAAAGATGGAAGTATATGCAGGCAAACAACCTACTGGTCCACAGCAAGTAGCAAACGATGCAGAGCATGTGGTGTTACGATTGAGTAGACCGAGTGACAAAACAGGCAGAAACGTGACGATGGACAATTATTTCACATCTGTACCGCTTGGTAACAAAATGTACGCCAATGATCGATTCACATTAGCAGATACTCTACGGAAGAATAAAAGAGAAATTCCACATGAACTTCTGGACGTAAAATATAGGTAACTAAACATCAGCATTTGGAGAATACCAAGCAACATCAGCTTCATTTCCTCATACGTCTCAAAAAAGAAGCAGACGACGATTATGTAGACCCTGACAGTGACGAAGTGAACAGACTTGATGTAATTGCATTCTACAATATACTTCCATATCCGACAGAGAATGTCGTGTACTCTGTATATAACAATTGCTTCATCAAATTCGTAAAACTCAATGTTTACTTTGCTCATAAAAGACGTAACATATGCTGAACACTTTCAGGAGAAAGCCAACAGCCAACAGACATAGCCGCATGTTACAAGAAACAGACTAAAAGTGAAGCGAGGCACTTTTCCATGAAAGGACAATTAATTGTTACGTTAAGACGTTAAGACTGCGCACCACTTCAAGTAATGCCACAACTAGTAAGCTAGTGTTGAAATTTGACTGTCGAGTCACTTATTAATTGAATAAAGAGATATGAAAGAATGCATTTCTAAATGGTCAGTTCATTAGCTTTGAAAGGTGGTGGAATATTCAACTAAAATCATAAATGTTAGATTTTTTCTAACAATGCGAGTGATCGCGGGTTAATATAAACCGTGGTAAAACGACGGTAAATACTCCTTTCTCGAGATGGAAACGAAGATATTATTAATTACGAAAAGAAACTGTTTCATCGTGACTAAATTACGCAGAATTCAAATGTCATCGAAATTCGTTCGGTAGTTTGAAGACGTTGATGTCATGTGCCCGCGTTGTATACGTTATGTTATCAACCATTATAAGTATTTTAATAAATGTGATAAATCTGAAATATCAAGACTAAATAGTTATTTCAATGAGTCATCAAGCGTCCCAGAAGTTGTAAGAGAAATGTTGATGCTCAGCTGTTCAACATTTCAAGTCAACAAATATCTTCAATTACACACATTCTACAGTAGCCAAAGTTCTTTTTCGAAGTTCATGCTATATTCATATCCAATTTCATAAAAATGGGTTAAGTTGTTCTGTCGTGAAACCGTAACAAACGCAGCTGGTTTCACATTTGGATTTGAGACAACAATATTGCTGACTTGCGGTCTGACAGGGAAACGTGCACCGTCCATTTTCGATCTTGAGAAATACCTCCGTTTAATGTATATTCGAGTTTGGTTGAGGAATCTTATACCACAAACATTTCAACCAAATATTTCTTATTTTCAGTCATCTGATGTCCTTTAGACCGTTGTTGTACTCTCACTTAGAAGCACAGAAATAGTTTTATTATCGTATCAATGTTAAAACAACTTTTTAACTTACAAATGATATGCGTTATATTTTTTATGTTACAGTTTCATCTCATTTTCATTAAAAGCCTATTGTATCCGCTAAGAAAATGTAGACAGTAATTTTTTTTTTTTTATTTTCAGAAGTCTCAGTGCTTAAGATAAGCATGTTAGCAGAATTATGTGTTTCTGTCCCAGAATATTCAACGTCACTGGTAATTCTCGCCAGAATAACTATCGTTAATCTATGCTTAAAAGAGTCATTAAAATACTTCTGATGGATTTTTCGCGTAGGAAGTAATCTAAAGAGAAACTTCCTCACAAAAATTACAAATTAAACGTTATAATTTTTCGCAATTCATAATTAATGGAAATAATGATTGACAGATATTATCTATGTCAATGAGAGACTGAATTCAAGTTAAAGGTAGATTTATTAAACAGAACGACATGGGTGCCAACAGTTACATCTACATAGATACTCCGCAATTCACTGTAAGGTGCGTGGCGGAGGTACACAGTACCACTAGTAGGCATTTCCTTTCCTATTCCACTCCCAAATAGAACTAGGGGAAAAGAATGCCTATAGGCCTCCGCACGATCCCTAATTTCTCTTATCTTGTCTTTGTGATCCTTACGCGAAATGTAAGTAGACGGCAGCAAGATCGTACTACACTCAGCTTCAAATTCCAGCCCTCTAAATTTCCTCAACAGAAATTCACGAAAAGAACGTCGTCTTTCCTCCAGCGATCCCTAGTTGAGTTGCCGGAGCATTTCCGTGACACTCGCGCATTGGTCGAACCTACCAGTAACAAACCTAGCTGCTCGCCTCTGAACTGCCTCTATGTCTTCCTTTAAACTGATCTGCTGCGGGTCCCAAACACTTGAGCAATACTCAAGACGTGGTCGTACAAGCGTTTTATACGCGGTCTCCTTTACAGGTGAAGTACATCTTCTCAAAATTTTCCCAATAAACCGAATTGGGCTGTCCGCCTTATTCACAACTACCCTGACATCTTCGTTCCACATCATATCGCTCTGCAATGTTACGCCTAGATATTTGTACGACGCGACAGCATATAAATAAACATCCATTAAAAACAAAGCTTCTGCTTAATAAAATATGTATTGATGTAAGGCTCGCAAGCATGGGGAATGGGTGGTATGCTCACCACCACAAAATGTAGCTAATGTGAGTTGGATGAATTTTATTTGAAACTGTAATTGTGGAAACTGTAGGGTATGTCGATATGATTGACTGAATAGCGACTGTTGCAGCAAGATAGGTGTGGATTTTGAAATAAAACCTGAAGTGCCAGAGCAGCACACACGAGAGTAGTTTGGAAAGTAAGTTCCGTTTTAATTTTCTCCGTGGCACAGCTACGATCGTAGTTCCGCCCATTCGCAGTAATGTCCCTTGTCCAAGCATAACGAAATGATACCATTTGAAGCTCCTTCTGTGTTTTGTGTCGTACACAATGATTGTTTGTAATAGCATCGTTGACCTAAAATTCCTCTGAGTGTGAATTCAGATCTGTGAATCATTTCTTCAGTACAGGGATGGCTACCCGGTCTGAAGAAACATCTTCAGGATTGCGCGGCAGCTCCCATCGGAGATTTGAGTCTTCCCTCGGAAAAGGGTGTGTGTGCGTGTGTTGTCGTTGATGTAAATTAGTTTCAATAGTGTATGGGGACCGATGACCTCAGCATATTTCTCCCTAGGTTACTAATCTTTGAGTCGTTTCTCGAATGGTAAGAACGTTAACCTGAGTGGCATTGCTTGAGAAATAGCGAGGTTCAGGGATAGAATGCAATGAGTGCTCCTATGATGAGGAGATGTGTCCAACAAATTAAGGAAGAGTTTTATCTCCTGCATGACGAAGAACGAAGTGGATGTGGAACTTTGACTTCTGATGAACTGCCAAGTGTTGTCGTTGAAATGATTGAGAGTAACCGTAGGCTTACGATTTGTGATATTTCTCTTCATCTTCCAACAATTACTAGAACAGCAATTTACGAAATTGTGCCTGAAAAACAGGGTTTTCATATATAGTTGCACGTTGGGTGCCAAAAAGCCTTACTAAACAACACAAACAACAGCGGATGGGTGGCGCACCTGATTCTTTAACACTTTACATCGATCCCACACGATTTCGCTGGGATTTTTTTTTCAAACTGAGCATGTGCAAGTACTTAGTACCCACCCGTGACTTTCGCTGGGAAGGAGGCGGTATAGGGCAGTTGGAATCGATTGCCGATGGATACATTTATTTGTACGAACTACTAAAAAGTTTTGTGTAAAAATTGGGAGCTGGCATCTAAGACCCCATTCATGTAATGTGTGGAGGATGAGATGTCTCCATGTTGAATCGTAGGTCTTTCGCAAATGAAAAAACACCGTAACGATGGCGACGAACTTTTATTCCATACAATCACGAGAGATGAAAGTTGGGTTCCTTAAGACAGTCCTGAAACGAAACGACTTTCTGTGGAATGGAGGAAAACTTCGTCGCCAAGAAATTTTAAACCAAAATAGTTCTTGACACCCAGAAAACTGAAAGCACAGTACTTTTGGACAGATAATGGCACATATTAACTCGAAGATATGATAACATATCGTAAAGTTATTTTATGTACAACCATATAATTCAGTAATTTCAGATCCATTACACGATCAAACTACAAGGTCAAGGCTACTACAAAAATCAAACTCTTACGTGTAAAACAACAAATGTGGTTGTACAACTGTATCTCATATTTCATTATGCGCAAAATACAAAAGGCATTAGTTTGAATTATATACATTATTGATATTAGGGGTCTTTTTCATCAGCCATATAAGTGTGAATTGGAAATTATCTCTATTTTGGTAATGGGGATATAAAACGATATATTATAAACCTGTTAAGTGAAGATACAGTGAGGTAGCTGAAGGCTCTATAGTTTAACACCAAATGGCTGGTCTGTAATTTGAATTAAATTGCGATATTCATATTAAGGGCCTAGAGGAAACAAACCATACTGTTCCGTATAACTGCATAACTACAGCTAATACATTGGTATAAAGATGTAATATTAGCGGCATGAAATACGTACATCGGGATATTATCCAATTTTTTAATGTTCAGTGATGTAAAAATATTAGTGCTTGCAACAGGTTATTATAAGAATATTAAAATTTATAAAACATACATCTGCATGCAGAATTTTAAAGCTGAATTCATTTTAAAAATTTAGCTAATATTAAGAAGTACAGACAACTTAATAATAAAATTTTATTCCAGGCGTAAATCATGTTTATGTGATAAAATTTAAATTTGAAAACAGGCATATCATTGGTGTAATACCGTTGCATTTACTTATGCTAAACCTAGTTGATTATTAGGACAAGTAGAAACATCCGGTTCTTCACGTTACAAAAATACAAATTAAATTCAAAGTATTTCATTACATGAGGTGACATATAATGTAATTGAAAGGAGCGTTCAGCATAACACTTAACAACATTTGTAGGATATTACAACAAAGAAAATAAATTGTAATGGTATTATGTGAGTTCACACTAGAATGGTTCAATTTAAACCACTGTTAAAACTAAATTACATTCCTGGATAGTATCCTCAGATTTATTTTAAAACCTAAAATATGGTTCATCTCTTTAATATAAATGAAACACGCGAATATCAGAAAATGTGTTTCCTGCAAAATGTGAAAGTACAATATATGAGGCATTCATTTGTAATACCTCGTTGCCCAAGGTGCCTTATGTACACATCGAACAATTAATTCGAAGCGTGTTCTTAGGGAAATATCGAATATGCATTTTATAGGCTACTAATGAAATTAGTTTGGGCTTGAGGTTTATGTTATAACAATAAAATATCAACCATAATGATGGAGTTATGTACTTAAATTTAAAATCGTGATGCATTGTTAAAGACGTAATGTTGTAATTTACGCTGTCAATTTGTGTAGGTTGTGTACTTTTCAGGATCAGAAGACGATGCCCAAACGCATCGAAACCGGTCATCAATCTAAATGAATAGCGCTCTTGGCTGGAAAACATTAGGGTACTTTCATGCTGCCACCTTGCTGCTCGCTACTCGCCGGCATTGGAAAGCGACGGTAAACGAAGCCCACTGCCTCTTACAGGCGCATTTACCCTGCAACATAGCAGTTCGCCGCGCTGCTCACTACCATGCTCGCCAGGCGATGATATCAAACAGGTTTGTGTTTCGCACTGCAACCATCGCCGTATGTTCAGAAACTTTAGTTGTGATTGGGTGCTTCGAGGTTACTCCAGCCTTGCTAAGTTACACAGCTACCCTCTGTGTGCTGTTTCTCCGTGCCACATTTCAAGTAATTGTTTCTACTCTAAATTCCCTTGCTCCGTTTGCATACGACTTCCCATTTGCAAATTACCTGAAAGTAAATAAATATAATTGTTTTTTAAATTACATATGTTGTTACTTTATTATGTCTGTCTGTCTGTCTCTATAAATGCCTTATCTACTTTTCACAAAGATTGTTTCACATTTTAGTAATAAGCGATGTTAAGAAAAAATGAGAAACTCTTTGACAGCCGTTCATTGTGAGATTGAACAAGCATCCTAAAAACATATTACGTGACGCTGCTCACACAGATACTGTAGCTGTTATATTTCAATTTTATGTTGTTTCTTACAGACAATTTTGAACATAGATCAGCTCGTGGAAACTTGAATCCGGTTGAGTACAGTGATAACACTGAAAAAATCAGTGACTACAGTGTTGATTCAGGTGATATCCGTACTCACAACCAACGGACATCGCCTGTATTTCCTCAGAGCCAGCAGTAGTCGCTCTTTCACCGAAGTTGCATTAACGTTGATGGTCCGAATTTTCATCCGCTTAGCCATCCGGTCCGATAACATTTGGTATTTAATGAAAAGTATGAAATATATCACAATTTGCTATCACTTATGACTTCACAGTACTAGGTTTTGATGTAATACAAATGTGCATCAAATGAAAATTTGTGCCCGGCCTGGATTCGAACCCGGGATCTCCTGCTTACTAGGCAGACGCGTTGACCACTCCGCCACCGAGGACAAAGTGACCAACCCGACTGCAGAGGATCTTCCTGCACGTCTCCAGCCACACACAAATCTCCATTCGCCACACTGTATCTTTCCTATTACCACAGCCTCTTAATTCATTGTGGCGAATGGAGATTTGGGTGTGGAGGGAGACATGCACGGAAGAGTCTTCTGCAGTCGGGTTGGTCACTGTGTCCTCGGTGGCGGAGTGGTCAACGCGTCTGCCTAGTAAGCAGGAGATCCCGGGTTTTAATCCCAGCCGGGCACAAATTTTCATTCGCCGCACATTGGTATTACATCTAAACCTAGTACAGTGAAGCCACAAGTGATCGCAAATTACGATGTATTTCGTTAAAAATGAACGCTGTAACGCCGTCAAAAATATATAATTTAATGAAAAGTGTTGAGACATTCGCAACTATCTGAAGAATCACTCTTGCTATTTTTTGAGCGTTTGGAATACCTGGTGAAAGATTTCGTATTTATTTATGTATTTATTTCTGACCTTTAAAATAAGTGCGTCTAGGCAGCGAACAGATACTTCCACTGTCGTCAGACGATGCAGGGAAGATTTTTTTTGTGCTTCACACCGTTTCAATCGATATTAAGAGGTGAGAGGTTAATTATTGCTGGCTATCAGTGAGTAGTGATATGCCAGCAGCGAGGGAACAGCTATAAGCACCGGAACTCCTGGCGAGCTGCGAGCAGCTATGTGACAGCAGCGCGTAGCGAGGTGCGAGCTGCAAAGTGGCAGCAAAGTGCACGCAAGGGTGGGCAAGTTTGGGGCTCTTACTCTTAAGGGAATTAGTTTCAAAACTACGAGTTTGAATACTGTGGGCAGGGTAGGGCTGGGAATTTGTATCTGACAGGACGCGTGCTTAGGTATGAAAGAATAACAACTGTAGGATCGGAAGTGACGTCTGTCCTTTGGGAACTAGTATTTACTTTCGCAAGTGTATTTTCTCTGGTTTGTTCGTGGTAATGTGTACGGCGTATCTGGAATGTTCTTTCGCAACAACAATGGTCTAGCATCATTTCACGAATTATGCTGCAAATAAAGATTCCAAAATTAATGAAAAATAAAAGGAGAAATTCTTAATAAAGTATTAATTTCAAATGAACTAAGGTATTTAATTAAGGTATCGATTGTTTTTAGCCCACACTTACACACCATTCACGTCCAATCTAAAGTAACGCTACAGCTATCAGAGCAGTCTCTCTTAAAAATGACCGCAAGTATCTTTAATACCGATTACTGCTGGAGACAAACATGGCAGATTAATGTAACACCAGAACAACAGAAGATGCCGTGCATATCAACAAAGCCACCTGGCTTTGATTTACCGCGCAAAGGTTGGTCAGCACTTAACAGAATAAGAACCAACACTGGAATGTGTGCAGACCTTCTGTCAAGTGGAAGAAAATAGCTCCTCCAAACTATGACTGTGGCGCTGAAAAGCAGACCGTCTTCCATGTGGATCAAGGATGTCCCCTGAGAGCTTTCGCTGGCGATGAGAGTTCCTGATGGTTACGAAGGGATCACTGGACTATATTCATGGACTTCATATTAGTTTGTAGTTTGTTACACGTGTAATATTATATCTTTGTTATTAAAACATCTAATAACTAAATTTTGTGATGTAGCCATATGCTAAATAAATAAATAAATGTAGAGAGACCGAAAGAGAGACGTCCAATCTATTCAACAGCAAGAAGACGAAAGACGACGAGCGATTCCGTTTTCTCTCCAGCCCGTTCAAAAATATTGAAAGTCTTCTGTAAACAAAATAATCATATACTGACAGAGATAACGGTTGGTAGCGACAAACGTCGCGAATATAAATTTTAATAAAAGCATATTAAATGTATAGTTTCCAAATGATAATCCAAGATCGAAAACTACAAATTTATTAAGTGACGACCGGTTTCGGTGCACTATGTCACCATCATTGGTCATAATCTGGTAATCTTGTTAAAAAATTGGATATGAAATAAGAAGTGCAACATTGCACTTAGTCACTATATAAAAAAAAGAAAAAAACTTAAGTTACAAACATGACAGCTTACAAAATACTTAAGTACAAATACAAGATATACAAGTACAATACAAGTAATACAAAATACAAGAGTATTTTGTAAGCTGGTGCATACAGACTAAAAATCTGGCTACAACTGGAACTCTTTGGGATATCCAGAATCACACAATAAAATAGTGACTGAGGTAAATGTAGGAAAGGTTGGGGAATTGCCAGCTGATTATAACCCAATACTGCTTCAACAAGTCTTTCAGTATAACAATTGGAAGTAGGGAGCAGTGGGAGAAAATAGTTCGACACCGTACGGGGGATATTGTCTGGTTCACTGACGGGTCGAAATCAGACCAAGGCGTTGGGGCTGGGGTATACGGGGTGCAGCCAAGACTGGATGGCGTCATCTCTCTAGGGAAACTGGCCTCAGTATTCCAGGCCGAAATCACTACCATCAGGGCATGTGAGAGAATTTGCGTAGGTGCTACAAAGATCGTAGCATCTATATCTATTCAGACAGCCAGGCAGCCCTTAGATCACTGGCAGCTCCTGCAACAAGGTCTAAAATTGTTGCAGAATGTCACAGGGTTCTGGTGGAGCTAGGGGAAAGCAATAGAGTAAGCCTATTGTGGGTCCCTGGCCACTCGGGGGTCAGTGGCAACGAACATGCCGACAGATTAGCAATGATCAAACTGGAGCTACGTAAATGGCTCAGAAGACAGCACGTAGAATATTGGACCAAAGTCCATCAACAAAAACATGGCAAGGTAATGTTGCCAAAGCCATGTTTTAAAATTTAAAAGAAGCACTGCAATCTTGGGTCTGAACAGGAGAAACATTAGACTCATGGTTGGATTGCTGACAGGCCATGGGAATTACAAAAAATACCTACATACAATGGGAATAACAGAAGAGGACCATAAAGGTAGGATCTGTGATGACGGTGATGAAACTGCATCACATCTGATCTTCGAATGCATTGCATTGGAGAGTAAAAGGCACAGAACATTTGGAACAACCAGACCCGAAGAAATTGTGTCTAATAAAGAACTTGTAAAGGGACTCCTTGCACTGTTCAAGGGCATTGGTCGGATTTACAGGGAGTGATACCGCACAATAAACTTAGTTTCGGTGCGGGCAGTAGCGGGTTGGACCAAGACTGTTTTGGCTTCCCTGGAAAAATCAAATCAAGCTGTCATGTTTGTAACTTACGTATTTTTTATATATAGTGACTAAGTGCAATGTTGCACTTCTTATTTTATATCCAATTTTTAACAAGATCACCAGATTATAATATATATATATATATATATATATATATATATATATGATGGTGACATAGTGCACCGAAACCGGTCGTCACTTAATAAATTGGTAGTTTGCGATCTTGGCTTATCATTTGCAAACTATAAAACGAATTGATCGCCTCAACACCAGACGATGTCAGGTAATCTTAACGTATTACATGTAATGTTCTTCGTCGATACGAACTTGCTTTCGTGTGGCCTAACCTGGTGGATGTTTCAACAGCTGGGGCAGAAACAAGAATCGATATGTGGCTGGGGCAGTGTAGACCAGTCGGCGGCGGCTGCCGCACAGTGCGGCCGGCGGCGGCTGGCGACGGACGCAGCCCAGCCGTTCGTCAGCTGGCGCGGCCAGCCGGCTGCGGAACAAAGGCCAGCCGACTAATGAAGCCGCCCAGGGCGCCGGTGGGTTGCGGCAGACCCGCCAGCAGGCTCCGGGCTGCACTAGCCGCCGCACACCCCACTCACGTCCAAACTGCAGTAACGCTACAGCTATCAGAGCAGTCTCTCTTAAAAAAAGACAGCAAGTATGTAACCGTTGTTTCGATAAAAGTAAGCTATTTTCTGTAATACGTCTATAAGGCCACTAGGATTCGTAAAATAATAAGAGGGCCGAATGAAACTTTCACTTTGCAGCGGAGTGTGCGCTGATATGAAACTTCCTGGCAGTTTGAAATTGTGTACCGGAACCGGGACTCGAACCTCGGACGTTTTCACTCCTGGAGGAAAGGATATAGTAGAGACATGGCTTAGCCACAGCCTAAGGCATGTTTCTAGAATGAAACTTTGCAGGGGGGTCTACGTTGATATGAAACTTCCTGACAGATTAAAATTGCGTGCCGGAACCTGGACTCGAACCTGGGACTTTTGCCTTTTGCTGTCAAGCGCTCTGCCGACTGAGATTGAAAGAGTGAAAGTTTCATTCTAGAAACATCCCTTAGGCTGTGGCTAAGGAGTGCTAGTGTTGCATGGTTCGCAGGAGAGCTTCTGTGAAGTTTGGAAAGTAGTAGGCGAGGTACTGGCGGAAGTAAAGTTGTGAGGCGACATCGTGAGTCGTGTCGGGATAGCTCAGTCGGTAGAGCGCTATCCCGCGAAAGGCAAAGGTCCCAGGATCGAGTCCCGGTTCCGGCACACAATTTTAATCTGCCAGAATGTTTCATATCAGCGCACAATCCGCTGCAGAGTGAATGTTTCATTGTGGAAACATCCCTTAGGCTGTGGCTAAGCCATGTCTCCACCATACTCTTTCTTCCAGGAGTGCTAGTCTTGCATGTTTCGCAGGAGAACTTCTGTGAAGTTTGGAAAGTAGGAGGCGAGGTACTGGCGGAAGTAAAGTTGTGATGCGGCATAGTGAGTCGTGTCGGAATAGCACAGTCGGTAGTGCACTTGCCCGCGAAAGGCAAAGGTCCCAGGTTCGAGTCCAGGTTCCGGCACACAATTTTAATCTGTCAGGAAGTTTCATATCAGCGCACACTCCGCTGCAGAGTGAAAGTTTCATTCTGGAAACATCTTTTAGGCTATGGCTAAGCCATGTGTCCACCATATCATTTCTTCCAGGAATGCTAGTCTTGCATGGTTCGCAGGAGAGCTTCTGTGAAGTTTGGAAAGTAGTAGGCGAGGTACTGGCTGAAATAAAGTTTTGAGGCGGCATCGTGAGTCGTGTCGGGATAGCTCAGTCGGTAGAACGCTTGCCCGTGAACGCAAAGATCCCAGTTTCTAGTCACGGTTCCGGCTCAAAATTTTAATCTGCCAAGAAGTTTCATATCAGCGCACAATCCGCTGCAGAGTGAAAGTTTCATTCTGGAAACATCCCTTAGGCTGTGGCCAAGCCATGTCTCCACCATATTCTTTCTTCCAGGAGTGCTACTCTTGCATGTTTCACAGGAGAGCTTCTATGAAGTTTGGAAAGTAGGAGGCGAGGTACTGGTGCAAGTAAAGTTGTGAGGCGTCATCGTGAATCGTGCCGGGATAGCTCAGATGGTAGAGCGTTTTCCCGTGAAAGGCAAAGGTCCAGGTTCCAGTCCCGGTTCCGACACACAATTTTAATCTGATATGAAGTTTCAATAATATGGCATCATCAGCAACAGGGTGAAAGGCCTCCTGAAGCTATCCCATGGGTTATTACGATGTTATGGCTGGTGAATAAGTGGATTCTCCGATTGTCGTGTTCATTAATAGAGTAATCGCGCTGCATGACTGAATCTTTCTTCGACGAGTTGCTCCTGCGCTGCTTCATGTACGAAATACTCGACATAACGTATTGGAGTTGTAACGTCTTGATGTGTGTGGCTGCTGCATTTTCCCACACTTAACATCTATAGTCCATATTTGGGGTAATGAGATCGATAGCTTCGACTTTCCTTGATCAGTTGGCATGAAAGTCCTGTTCGCAGCGCCGTTTGTTCATGCACTTTGGTAATGTGTTCCTTCCAGATGAGCTTTCAATCAATAGTCACGCCCAACTATTTGGACGATTTGGTCCATTCTGGTTGATGTTTAAAGACATGAATATGTTGATCCCTTATCCTGGATATGACCATTGCCTGCCTTCGCTTACAGGACTTGCACTTCTGTAAGAGAGGATATTTTTAAGACATGGCTTATCTACAGAATAAGGGATGTTTCCAGAAAGATATTTTCACTCTGCAGCTAAAAGTGCGCTGATGTGAAGGGAAATGTTCTAGAATGTAATCTGAGTCCGTCATGCAGATTTAATCTGCAAATAAATTTCATGTCAGCCCACACTCCGCTGCAGAGTAACAATATCATTCTGAAAATATCCCCAAGGATTTCGCTCGGCAATGTCTCAATATCCTTACTTCCGGAAGTGCTAGTCATGTACATCTTCAGTAATATTTGGAAGGTAGCAGGTGGGGTATTGACATGATGTAGGTAGAGCGCTTGCTCGTGAAAGGCAATAGGCTCTAGATTAAATCCGGCCACACAGTTTTAATCTGCCAGTAAGTTGCAGCTTAAATCCGCAGACTTCCTTTATGCAGCTCTCCTCGATGCCATACCCCTTCAAGTCATTTCATCTCCGAATAAGAACGGTAACAGCATCTATTTGTACCTGCCTACTTTATTCGTGTCTTCGTCTCTTCACACACACACACACACACATTCAGACACGCTTCCCCTGAAAATGAAAACTGTATGTATATTCATTTTAATATGTACTACATACTAAATTATATATATATATCTCAATTCATAATGTGCACTGTATGTTTGACATCAGCTCATTAGAATTTACAGCATAACCGTTCATAACCGTAGATTGAATCAATGTCAAACTCTTTTTAATGTGCAAACGTAGGCTTCCGCGGCAGTTGTCACTATCAATAATCAGGATAACCTACGCCCCCTTCCACCAAGCGATCGTACAGTCAGCAGTCAGACACAGACCCTGATGAAGGCCGCCTGCAACAGTGGCCGAAACGTCGGCAAAGTTTACAAAATGACGACGCGGTATCATACCCAGAAGAATTTTATTGATAATCTTTTTAATGTGTTAATCCTATATTAAGCCCAAATTGTGTGTATGTATGCAAGTATTAATTTATTGTGTTGATTAGTATATTGTCTTCAGTTTATCACAATTTAGAGTGTTAGAGTGATCTTTGGTGCATTATGTCTTTAGTGTAAGTTATTTGCTCCTCTTAGTAATTAAAAAAATGGATGTGATTTGTTGCATGTGAGTTTATGACAAAACAAGGGACCTGTTACCACTGGAGGTATGATTTTTAATTGTTTACATTTAACTTTATTTGAACAGTTTTAAAAAGTTACATTCTGATGTAGTGTCTCGTATTTTCTCTTGTAGACAATGCAACAGATCAACATAACGTACACGTAGTATGCTTCAAGTCATTCCACCTGATGGTGGGGATTTAAACCCTATAACCGCAATGTGGGTACAATAAACTAAGTTACTGGTAACAGTAACACCCTGTGTTTCAATCAATTTCCAACAACATTCACAGTAAAGCCTTACAAAATGTTTTCATTTAGAGTAAAGTTGAATATTACTAAATTCGACGTGCGCCAGGCAGCTGTAAAAATGTATTGGCACTGTAGCAACTGTGGATGCAAAACTAGGAGCACACCCACACATACAGCTCAAGTCTGCGGTGCATTTGTAAACAGAAATTGCGACAGAACCCGATCTTAATTTGTAAATCGTTTGTTGTGTGTCCCTGACATTGGAGTACACAGTTACTAATTCTCTCGAATTAGCCCCTCCATTCATATCTATTAAAAATTATAATTTGCTTTTTGCAATACTCTTAAGTATTGACAAGAAAGATAAAGCTTAATAATATTTTTCGTGTTTTCATAAGCAAAGATGAAATATGAAGCTTTCAGCTTTCACCGACAAAGAAAAGGTTGTGAATGTTGACTAAACAGGAGGGAAGAAACGCTTGAAGATAAGCAAAGGCATTTTCGTTTTGTAAAATCTGAGCGTAAACTTTATAAAGGGAAGAACGAAAACATGAAATACGAAATATGCACCGAAAGAAACTCGAAAACATCTGAATGAAAAATTATTCGAAAGATTTAGAACTGCTCGTTATAGGAACTCACCGTTACCGACGGAGATCTACGTGACTGGCATTGCATCTGGCATGAACACTGCTAATTTCCAGACTTCGTCGACGTGGCTGCACAGTTTGCAGAAATCTTACACAATAAGGAGTCGCAATATTACCAAATTTATGTCACGTAAACGTGTAGAAGCAGCTGCCAGTGATGGACAATGCTGTAAAGAAATTCATAGCCGACATAAAGACGAAATATAACGCTGATCAGTCTGGTTTCGTAAATGAATTGCGTGCACACCACACTTCATCATTTCGGGGGGAAAGAAAATGTCGGACTCGATTTGCGCAATCAATGAATGCAATTTCACATTTATATACGACAATGCCAGTGGTAAGGATGAGTGGTGCAGTGTTTCCGCAGCTATATTTAAGAAGTGCAAGAACCTCAAGGCTAATTACGACCAAAAATAAAATAAAAAATGGCTGGTTAGTTGCGAAAATTTTGTAATTGACGTATCAAAGTCTGGAAACATTGGAACGAAAAATTTTCAATATTTCATTTGCAGAAAATAATTCATTGGTTTTGTCTGCACATAATGACGTCTCAATTTCGTGAAGTACGGCAAAAAAATCTGTAGATGTAATGAGGATTTCACCTACAACAACTAGTGTGATTCAACCTGACTGAAACTTTCACACTGAAGCGGAGTGTGCGCTGATTTAAAATTGTGTGCCGGAACTGGGATTCGAAACTGAGACCTTTGTCTTTCTCGGGCAAGCGCTCTTCCGACTGAACTATCTCGACACGCTTAACGGTCATCTTCAAAATTTTTGCCGGTACCTCGCCTCCTACTTTATAAACTTCACAGAAGTTCTCCTGCATAAATTTTAGGACTAGCACACCTGGAAGAAAGGATACGGTAAAGACATGGCTAATCCAAACGGATGTTTCCAGAATGAAAATTTCACTCTGAATCGGAGTGCGTGCTGATATGAAACTTCCTGGCAGATTAAAATTGTGTTCTGGAACCGGAATTATAACCTGGGAAAGAATGATTAGGCGTACGGTCGTGTGATATGTAGAGCGCCCACCAGAGGGCATTCGTAGTGAGACCACCATGTTGCGACGTTGGTACCAGTGAACTACTGCCGGAAGACCGACAATGAGGCAAGAAAACGTACGGTACGAAGCATTAGTAATGTCTCGCAGACTCATTAGACAGCACATCCATCAACTGAATACATTTGTCCAAAGCCGCATCAGTGGACTGTGTCAAGCGGAGTGGTCGTGGGAGGTGGGCCATTCAGACGCCACGGTGACGCATTGTTAACATAAGTGTGTACATAAGGACACACAATCACGAACTGCAGATTTACGTCGGCCAGGAACCATCATCCCTCGGGACGGCTATCGTATGGGGCGCCAATCAATCCAGAATCCCTTGAGCTCGGCACTTGTCATCGGAGAGCATATTGAGATATTGCAGATACAGGGAGAAACTGATTGTGTCTATGTGGAAGGCGGGTTTTGGCAGACTTTTGGATTCCCCAGCCGGCCAGTTAACAGTTTGAACCCAGTGAATGGACAGGTACTCAGGATTTTCCTAATGTGCTCGGAAACCGGAGACCACGCTTTTTTCTGAGCGAGGGCTGCTATTCCAGATTGCAACTGAAATACAATATAGCCACAATAATTAAAATTCCATATAAAATCAGTGAATGGTCATGCGGCAATTTCAATATCCCTTACAGATAAAAAGCTGACAAATCTCAGTACTATAATAATAATATTATAAGACTAATATTTACAATTATTTATAAGTAGTGTTTATCAGTAGCAGTTTGAGAAGCAAATGGGTAGCATTGCACCACGCTACCCATCTTAAAAGGCATACCACGTTAATTCTGTATTCTTTCAATAAACTTTGTTTTACTCTCTTGTTCTGATTTTCGTTGAAGTAGTAATATTCTTGCGTCAGAACATATTTTCCACTATATAAACGCAAAACATGAAACCAGCAATGCGCATTACATTTATATATGTATTTTATTATATGTAATATTATTCTTAGTAACATTCTTTTTATGTAGTAGACTGCCACTTAAATATTTCATGGCGGACTGAAAATAGTAGAAATGTGGCAGATAATTTATAAATAAACAATTATATGTATTTGTGGACAAGAAATGAATAAATTTCTATAAAAAGCTACGATAAATATTAATTTGTAAATATATATTTCGACAGCGACAATATATTTAATGGCTATCTGAGCAAAGAGCTTCAGTCTCAACCGTTTTTTAATATTGTTAAATATATATTTGTTTGTGAAATGTAAACATCATGTGTAGGGAGGTGGTCAAAGCATTCAATTCTGTGATGTTCAAATGTGTAAAATATTGGAAGGGCTATTGTACTTTAAAGATGAGGGGTTAAGATGCGCGGAAGGATGCAATTTTAGGAGCAGAGAGAGCACGATTTTCTAACTCTTGGGAAGGGACTCGTAACGTGGACGTGGTGGTGAAATGTTGTGACGCTGGGCGGTCTGATGCCGCGTTACGAACTGGTGACTTGAGGAGATAGGTAAGTGTGGACTTGGAAAACTTACGGGACTGTGAAAGCAGAACTTAGTTTCTGGTTGAAAAGTGATAAACTATGCACGATCGTAGGGCTGTGGAACTGTGATAATTCAGCAATCGTGTACTCGTGTGATTACAAACTGTGCTTTATAACAAACACTTTAATCACGGATTAATTTGGAACTGCAGTGTTCCATGTACTACACTATTTTACGAGTGATAATTTGGAACTTTTACTCTCGAGGGCATGTGATACTTATTGTACCTCTCATGAACATTAGTAGAAGAAATATTCAGTTATTTGCCGATGTATAAAGTAGGGCCACCTCGGCGTTTCATGACTAATAAGAATAATAAACTCCATTTGTATAGAATTACTTGGTGAGTGAATCACTTCTTTATCTTAGAATCCATTTTGTTTTAGTGAATCACTTCTTTATCTTAGAATCCATTTTGTTGGTCATTCACAGGTTTACGTTTGTTAAATATATTTTCACGTCATCATAGGCAGACTGATAGACTGGATAAACTACAGATTAATTGTTGGTCTTGTTTAAACAGATTGGGTAGCTGTTTAGGGCATAGAAACTGGCATACATAACTCACCCCTATGAACCGAGACAACGAGCCATAAACTTTTACTACCCTGAATTATGTATTGCTCAATTCGTATTGGTGAATACCGATAGGAATGTCACAATATCATCTGTCATGACGATTGCCATCTGCCTGACTGGAAAGCTACCACACCATGTGTCAATTTTTATTGACATCCGAACACCAAAGTCGTTATCTTGCTTGTGCTATTCTCGGGAGGACGGATAGAGGTGGAATGGCGTCGCATCATGTTTAGTAATGAGTCTTACTTCTTCATAGCCTGCGATGACCGTCGTATTCGTATTTGGCTTTGTCAAAATAAACCTTGACTGAATTTCTTCCATCCTGTACTATTCAATTCAATAAAGTCGGAAAACATTTCATCGTATGTAGTTTCAGTAACTGTAGAAAGCATATTGCAGACAAACAATTGGCATTATATACTGGTTGAAATTAAAAACAATCCATAGAGAATTATCGATTTTATATATATATATATATATATATATATATATATATATATATATATATATATATATATATATATATATATTCATATGAAGATCGGCAAAGAAGTAGAAAGAACAATTTTGCGGACTGTTTTTATTATTAAGTATGTAGTTTCATTCACTTCCAATCATTCCTTCTAGGAGCATCGAATTTTTTTGTCCGTCAGTATATTATGGAATTGTAAAAAAGTAGGTGCCTCATTCATGAATACCAGGAAATAACTGAGAGAACATTTGATTCAGCTTTGTTTACTATAAATAACTCAGTTCTTTTTGTTGTTTATCTTATTATAGCCGTTTCATTAGCCTTGAGACAATAAGATTCTAGCACATATGTATATTTTAAGTGACATAAAGTACATGGTTAGCTCGGTATCTTCGCTTATGTGAAGCAATAGATTTGAAAACATAAAAAATGTCGGTCATCAGATTTTCTTTTCCGTATAATGTAGACAATTAAATGTACCCCAAAGTCGACGTGTGTACCGAAATCAAGGTTTACTAATTAAAATAGCTGCAATGTTGTAAAATACAGCGCCAGTCTATTATTCTGAATATTGTGGGTATATGGGATATCGGACGGTAATGTTTAAATGACTGTATTCATTCTCCCTTTATATAAATTGACATAACAATTGTAGCCTTCAGTAGCTCAAAATGTTATTTAGCATACCAGTGTCAAATGTAATATAATGTTAATTATTTGTTTCTTGATAATCTTGGAGGTTCCATAGAGATCTTCACCCTGTGGACTGTCTTGGTGTTTCCTTGATACTCTGTTTATTTCCTTACAAGCAGTTGTGCTTTGTTGCTATAATTTTTGAAAGAAAGCATCAGGACCTTCCTGCTTGATGTCAGTCCTCCTCCAAGATAACTTTGTATCTTTCTTTGATTTTTGTTGCCAGTTTTAGCCATTTTATCTAGGGCAATATGATATTTTTTCAGGTTATGCAGCGTTTGAATGAATTGTCAGGCAATTTTTTTTATTTGTTAGTGTGGTGTTCCAGCTACTGCCTCATTTTTACATTGCTCTAAATAACAAGGGAATAGGTGAAGTATCACATTCAGTATATATTAGGCAACATATTAAATATTCGTTGTAATTGTAATTTGCATGTACAGCACCATATTTGGCTCTCTCAACTCTTTACTTGAGGTTTACATGGCGTATACATAGTGCAAAGCACCACCGGGCTAACAAAATAGTGAAAAACACATTCTTGTTACCCTATAATATGGTGTGTTATCGCCTAGGACGGCCAGTGCCGTTGCACAAGTGCATGGCATGGACAGTACGAGGTTATCAATGAGCCCTTCAAGGATATTTGGCCTTTTTTTTCATAAGTGCAATATACAGCTCTCAACTGTTGTCATAGGTGCTGGTCTGGCTGCATTGCGTCTTCCAAGTTCAACACAGATTTGCTCAATCGCATTTAAGTCCGGTAAGAAGTTGGTCACTCTATTCGTTAATTCTCTCAGCTCCAGTCATTTTATCTCTACCAGTGCAGCGCTGCCGAAACGACTGTTATCGTCCACCATGAAGAACCCATCTCCAATGGCACCAGCGTAGGGCAGAACAAAAGTCCAAGGATGTTGTCTCTACACCTCGGAGCAGTCATTCTGAATGACATACTGCCTCGTTCCCACACCACTCTTCGACCAACATGATATGGTGATGTTTCCTGCTCGTAAGCATAAACGTTTCGAATTCCAATTTCTCTTCAGATGAGAGAACACAAAATTTTGAGTGAACAGAACCCGACGCCAATCGTTACGACTCCAATCTGGATGTCCTGCGACCAGTTTCTGCGGGATAAACAGTGACGTGATTTTAATTGGACACCCAAAATGGGCCTCCGTGCTTAGAAGCAGCATTCCCTAAGACGATTTCGAACTGTTTGTGTTGGTATTGCTCATCCTGCTGATGTCTGGAAGGTGCGTTGCAGCTGAGTCCAATTCAGCCCCGTGTATTGACAGCCTGTTAACTGGAGATAACGGTAGTCTCTTGCAAATGTTACCCGTGGACGACCTTGGCTTTGCCCTCTTTCAACGATCCCTGTTGTTTGAAATCGCGTCCAGGTTTTGGAAATTACACTTTGGTAGCCTCCCTCTGTGCCTGTCCCGCTTCAACCTTCCTATGGCTCTTCATGCCATAGTTTCGAATATTAATTTGTCGTTGTATCGCAATTACTGTTTACTAGACCATCTGAACCCAACTGCTTGTGTGATTCGTAGTGTAAACACAAGCTAACACCAACGCTCTCTGCAGCAACTTTCTGTTATTACCACTATCTCTGTTGCCGTAATATTGTTGTCTGCACTACTTAGAATCGTCAGAAGGACGTCTAACCATTTTAGTTCATTCTGCCGATGCCAATTCTTCGGAGCCTAGCTATTTCAACTGATCCCCTTACTGCTTTGTCTAGTGCAGTTACTTCTAACACCTTGAGCTAAACTTGTTAATGTATAAAACACTCCCAGAAAAATTAATACACAAGAAAACATGACGCCGATTTTAATTCGATGACGGCAGGTGCCACCTAAGGGTTAGTATACACACTGCTAATGGTTTCATCGTCTTCTCCGACAAAATATAGCGTATTGACTTAAATGTTAGAGGGCCACGAGTATGTTGCCTTTAATAGTGAGACTAAAAGACCCCATGTCAGGGGGACGCACTAATGCTTTCTGCCCACTGAGATAGTCTGAAGGAGATCCAATTGTGAGCTTCAGAAGGGCGCAGTGGTCCTTTAGGACCAGTAGGACGTAATGTGACAGCTGTACAATAATCTAAGTTGCAATTTTCATGTGAAATTTCTCACATGTGCTGATGAGGATGTGGACGGCCAGGCAACCCAGGCATCAGCGAAGATCGTAGAGTTCTAAGGACAGCAGTGACATATCGTACAGCTAACGTGGCACAGGTGAAAGTCTCTATGAGCCACGAAGTGACGACACGAACTGTTGCCAACTGGTAGACGTTATCAGTCATGTCGCTTAAATATATAGTGTAAAGCGGCGGTTCTACTATACTGCCGTGGGGCAGGCCGTAATCATATTCAGATCGAGACCCTTCTCTTTCTTGAAAATCCTATGCTGTGTGTGTAAGCAACAAATTCTTCAATGCAATTACACAATTGGTGTGAAATTTTTCAGTTTAGTGGATTTTGTTTATTAGGCGACAGTGCAGAACCGTGTTGTTGAAACGCATCATCTAGATGGTAGTATGAGTGTCGTGTACGAATAGCGGAAGTTGGGTTTCACATGTTGCTTGGTTTCGGTACCTATGTTAAATCCCACTGGGGAGATTGCGTTGCTGCAATTACTGATATAAAAGGTTTCATACGCACAGAAGTAATGGATTACACACGCTTTTATTAAGAGTGGGTTGAAAGCTGAACTTCTTCCTTCAGTTGATACGGTATACGACATTTCGGTGACCTTGCTGCGATCCTTTTAATAACTATGATGCGCCATTTTTCATTCGATTCTCATTGTGCTACAAAATTGTTATTTTGAACCACTCTTGGATATCAATGAACTCCATTTTGTGACGTATAGGTAAATAACAGAGAAGTTTGAGCTCTGCAACTCTCATCACTTTTTTCAGTCGACCCAGACTCATTTTGTGCGCCGTTTGTAGATAGAGCATTTGCGTTAGAGAGGCTAATGTCCCGGGTTCCAAACCCGTAGCGACACACTGTTTCAATCTGCCAGGAAGTTCTTGATAATACGTATATTGCGTTGATGAATGGGGATGGAAACAACCGGAAAAAGCCGTTTAGTGAAGAGACGATCTTGTAGCTATGGTTGTGGAATATATACAAGGTAAAGATTTGCAAATACTATTAGACAAAATTGATGTGTTTGTGCCTAAACTTCACTCTGCAGCCAAAGCTACACATCGCAACGAATAGTGTTTGTATGTAATAGTATGTATTAGTCTCCCATTGTGCACTATAGTGGTAGAAGATATGAGAGTTGAAAGTTGCCGACTTATATAAAATTCTACGTTTGATTGTCAATATTTTGCTCTTCAGCAAAAACTACACAATTGAAACGAATGATCTCTCTGTGTTGTTGTAGTTCAATGTCTCCCGTTACCATAGCAGTTCCGTGACGATAGCTACAGGAGTTTTAAAGATATAGTGGTTGAAAGTAGTCAGCTTACATGGAATTCGGAATGAAGACAAGCTATGACTTTTGAAACTGTAATAGCAAAGAGGTTATATACAGCGAAACGTGATGCACATTGTTCAGTTATTTTTCTGCAACAAGCGTAAGAGTAAAGAAAAATAACTGCATATTGCAATTTGAAAATTGAAACTACCAAGAAAGATGGCAAAGCGTAGGAAAGAAATTTCGAATTTCACGTTCTCTATCCGTTTCTAGAAGACAGAAAACGGCGCTGAAAAGTGAATCTACAGACGATATAAACTTGAAATTTGTAGACATTGCTTATCTTACACTGCAGGCATCGTCGATTTTTCGATATTCCCATCCCTAAGGGGGTGAAATATGGGATGAACAAATTTTTTTTTTTTTTTTTTTTTTTTTTTTTTTTTTTTTTTTTTTTTTTTTGGAAATACGTTGCCATTCAGGCAAGTTTGAAGCAGGAAATACAGAACTTCGGATTTAGATTTTTGATTGGAATTTTAAAAACGTGTTTCGATATTTTTGGAATTCTAACAGTTAAGCGTGTGAAATAAGGGAAAATCTTTTAAGGGTGCTTTAAGACTATTTTGATGTTACAAATGCAGAAATTTGGATTTGGAACCATAGTTGGAATTAAAACAATGTTTTCCGGTATGTTTTGAATTCTGACATCAATGGTGCAGTAGGGGGTGGGAAGTTGTATCAAAATACTTGATTAGGAAAGCATTTTCAAACTAAATCTATGAACATTTATATTTAGAAGTAGAAACAAGCAATGCGAACTATCTAACCTAGGCGTGTGAAGCAGCGGGAATTAAGCAAGTTGTAACAATAATAACGAAAGGTGTAGTAGACATTAAGAGTTTTAATAAACTAATAGTAAGTCATTAGATAACACAAAGTATCGTAAAAACTATATATGAAAAAATGCTGTCTTTGCGAATTAGATATTGAAGTTTAAGAAACAACAACGAAGACTTTTCTCTTTAGAAGATTGTAAGGTAATACGCAATTTTATTTACTAAAATACACACACATTTACTATGCAGTTTACCCTTCTGTTCCATGTAATTCTAGTGTTTTAAATTGCATGTTCCCAATCAACCTTTATTTTATTTAAAAGAGAAAGATGTGCGATGTAATAACGAAGTCTCGTATGAATGTTGATAGAGGACGCTTAATTATACACATATTTATGACTTTCTTCAGAATGATTTCATCAGTTTATTTTCCAACGTAAGAAAAATGAATACTTTCCACCTTAGATGTAGATATCTCTTCATTAAATATATGAACCTAGGACCCAATTAATTTCCAATCATGATATTTTTACAATCTATAATTGACATTTCATTCCAAATTTTCTGCGTGTAAATAGACTACACTTTAATGTAATTATTTCGTAAAACAGTGTACTACTTTTCTTGTGTCTAACATGTAAACTACATTTCGATTTGTATAATTTCCATTCCATTCTACTGCCCTGTTATGTCGAGGTTGAAGCAAGTTTTACATCATTTACAAGAGAAATTAACAACTTCAACCCTATACGATTAATAAAATCTGCATACATCTACATTTTTATACGTTCTACCACAAATTTTCAAATTTAAAGTAAGTAAATATTCATTTTTCACGTTTTGACATCATTATTCAAAATCGTCGATAACCAACGGAAGGCCTCTCTGTAAAACAGCAATGTTAATAGTATAGTATATATTCAGTTTTGCCATGAAAATGGTTTTGAAATTAATGTCCGATTACTATCGGAACGAGTCATTCGTTTTTATATAAATACTAGCTTAAACCCGTGGCTTCGCACGCGTGTTGCTTGATTATGACAGGTAAGTTATCTTTCAGTAGTGTGCTATTTATTTATTCTTATATTTCCTTATTCGTATGCTTATCCTTACAGAGAAAGAGCTGGAAACATTGTAGCACGCATTGCCCAAAGATATGGTCTGTGGCATCACGTTTCGCTGTATGTAACCTCCTTGCTATAGAGTCTCAAACGTCATCGCTGACCTTCGGTCCGAATTTTTTATAATTTGACGACTTTCAACCACCATATCTTCTACCTCATTATAGCTATCGGCATGGAACTGCTATGGCGTACAACGGGAGACTTCGGACAACAATTACACACACACACCATTCGTTTGCGTTCTGTGGTTCTCGCTGCAGAGCAAAATATTAACACACACACACATGTAGAATTTTATATACACCGATAGATTCCCATCCCAATATACTCGACCCTTTTATCATTATCAACCCTCAAGCAACAATGCAACCAATAAAACAATTTTCAAAGAGTACATATAATTTTAAAACAGTAAAATTGTTCCGCATTTCGCGTTATATTCTTCAAATTACTAAATATCTATCCGATCGCTATAAAACGTGCCTAAAGCCTTCCCTAGGTAGACATTAGTAACTGTAAATTTTTTTAGCTCTTTATGTGTTGTGGTTCAGACGTGATAAACGTACACCGAACAGACGTTCACATTTATAGATATAGATTGGTGTGGAACACTAATACGCTGCAACTGAGAAACGGAAGATCGTAATCGCTGCAAGAGAAGAGATGGACACATTTTAAACGTTCTACTGTTTTCATACAGTCTGTTTACCGAGTGTAAATAAGCAACTCTTCTTCCATAACAGTCATGGCAAAATGTTTTTCAAACCATTTTTTTAAGGAGATTGTAAATGGTTCCTACACTGCGCAAACATCTGTCAGGAAACTAATTACGCTGAGAAAACAGGCGGGCGGTGGGTCTGTAGTGCAGAGCGACAACAGTGAAGTCGGTCGCCTCTTTGACACAGTGGCCTGACCCGAAGGTCTGCAGGGGGTTGAGGGAGGGAGAGGGGGTGCAGACGCGACGAAGTCGGCAGCCTGGCAGCCCCACAAAGGCAGAAAGGGAGCGGAAGAGACAAAACGGGCAAAAAAAAGAAGGGGTGAAGAGAAGGCCGCAAGGGTGGAGACACGAACGGGCTATCTATATTTCTGAATATTGACAAAGCGCTGTAGGTGTGTAGATGACATTTTGCGGTTCACAGAGCTCGCCGAATATATATGGGCTGCCGTGAAAGGAGTTTTTCTTGCCGCCCGCCGAAGTTTCTCACTCCGCTTAAAGCTCAACTCTTAATATCTTCACTTCTATGTATTTCACGGCGTGGACCCAAACGCTCTCCATTTCGTCTTGACAGCCAACGGGACAGTCTGGGCGAGATAAACGTGGAAACCGCGCCAGACCCCGCTCAATCTCGCGGTTTCGTTTCTCTGTTACGTACGGACGACAGTTCCCGTTAAAGCGAACTTGTCCTTAGCAGAATCAGAAGGAAAGATTTCCCACAAATATGCTTCAATCTCCCTAACGATACTTTTGGTATTGCACATTCTTGACATACTGACCTCACTATAGTCAAAATGGGCAGGTAAATTCCTGGACCGTAATGCGTTATCATAACCATTGAAAATATATTAAAAAAAGTTTACGCTAATTTAATAGTAATTTTTACGTAGTTTCAGGATGATGGCATGCACAGTGGAGCAACCGACGAAAATTCATGTTACGACAGTTCTCTGCACACCTGTCATTAGGATTTTTTTTTACTATTTACTTTGCTGTCTTTTACAATGACCTATTATCTAGATGCTAAAACAGGTCGTATTCGCACAGATAATTGATTTTCTTACTCTGAATAATTTCTTCTTATATCTAGTTAAATTTAACAGTATACAGCTTAAATAACTTATGAAATATAACTATAAATAATAATTAGAATAATTAATTAAATAATACCTATCCATTGAAGAAGCAGTAAAGAATAATGACAAGTACATACGTTTATGTTGAAAAACACAGCGAAAGAATAACATGAATTTATATTTAATAGAAGATGATAGGAGAGAGAGAAAGATGGAGTCTGACACTTTGTGATAGTTGAGGCTGGAGGATTTGGTATTCCCATCAAGTCGTCAACCCTCAACCATCATTAGCAATATTTCAGGTGTAGTTTTTGTCTGTGTTCATAACACACTGTAATTCGTTGTATTCCAACGATCATAGCCGTACGATTCAAAGGTGACATAACAACACACCGCAAAATCATAATTGCGAAATACTCGTATATTGTGTTCAATATAGATGTTTCAATGCTAATATTAGTAGATATTTCATAATTTGTTTTATATGGTTGCGCAATACTTCTGTCTAAGTAAGAGACAGAATGGTGAGACAAAATTTTTAAAATTGTGATCAGAGAAGCAATTAACTTTTTGCGCTTATGCAACCAATTTAATTAAAATTGTCTGTACAAATACTGCGTATATACTACACAAACACATATTTAAATCCACACATGTATACAACATTTCGAAACAGAGATGAATTTAATTTGATGAAGAGTGTGTTTGATGTCAGTAATTTAATTTTGGAATTAAATGTAACACGCTTAGATTCTCCAAGACATACATATACTGTTAATTGCGGAATGAGAAATTTCTGTATCGATTTCCCAATCGGTTTTCAAGCAGTAGTTTTTCAACTGTCGATTCTTTAGAGTATGTAACAGGAAAACTAATGAATACATCAGTGGCACTAGCAAGACGAATATGTAAATGTTGATGTGCGTATTTGTGTACTGATACTGCTCTAGGTTGAGTGATAACAGAAAACGCAGACTTTTGAAAGAAGAAAGGAAGATTATTGTTTAACGCCTTGTTGACAGCGTGGTCATTTAGAGGCGGAGTTTACGCTCGGATTGTTTGGGAACGATGGGGAACGAAATCGGCGAGGCCGTTGAAGGGTAACATCCCGGCATTTGCCTGGAGTGATTTAGGGAAATCACGGAAAACCTAAATCGGGATGGATGGAGGTGGATTTGAACCACCTTTTTCCGAATGCGAGTCCACTGTGTTACCGCTGCGCCATCTCGCTCGGTGACGACATTTGATGACCTTTTAGCTTTGCGACATACACACACACTGACTCAAGCATTACACACACACACACACACACACACACACTAGGTGTAATTACAAATAGCAGCAGCTGTTTTACTGTGCCCAAATTAAAACAAGTTGTTTCATTTTACTTTTACAAAATGTTTTTCATATAGTCTTTCAACGGCTTATAATACACTTGCATGTTTCTATGATGGGGTCGTCCACAATAAATTTCATACAAAATCAATATAATTGCAATGAAATTACTTTAATCTTATATTTTGAACTATTACAGTATTTTCACTCTAGCTTCACTACAAAAAGTACGAAGCGCGTCCAGAAAGTAAGTTCCGTTTGGTTAAAAAAGGAAATTGTACACTGATACTGAAGAAATTTTTATTGCAAAAAATTCTACAACTCTTAAACTACTTTTCCACATAACTGCCGAAATTTTGTAGGCACTTGTCATAGCGTGCCACACGTTTTTGCATGCATCCTTCACAGAAGGTTGCCGCCTGTGTATTCAACCATGTGGTAACAGCTCTTTATCATCGTTGAAGTGTTGACCACCAAGGACAGATTTTAGGTGTAAGAAGAGATGAAAGTCTCTAGGAGAGAGGTCCGACCTGTATGCAGGATGATCAAACAGCTCGCACTGAAATTTCCGTAAGAATTGTTTGGTCACATTCGGTGTGTGAGGTCAGGCATTATCGTAAAAAAAAAAAAAAAAAAAAAAAAAAAAAAAAAAAAAAAAAAAAAAAAATCTTTTGACAGCAATCCTCTTCTTACATATAAAATCTGTCCTTGGTGGACAAAACTTCAACGATGATGACGAGCTGAAAGAACATGTTACCACATCGTTGAATACACAGGCGGCAACATTCTATGAAAAATGCACACAAAACCTTGTGCCATGCTATGACAATTGCCTACAAAATTTCGGAAGCTATGTAGAAAAGTAGTTTAACAGTTGTAGATTTTTGTAAAATCAATATTTTTTTCTGTATCTGTACCTGTACGTTTTATATAACCGAACGGAACTTACTTTCTGGACGCGCCTCGCATATGACTCATTAAAAATTATAAAAAAGAAGAGACAGCATCTGTGACTCATTGAACACCCAGCATTAATTTGTCTTTATAACTGCAGTAAGATTTTTTTGTGAAAATTATATTGCCCATTTGTTTCGAACACCGAGGAAGCAATCGGTGATGAATTTCCTTGATTGCTTGCATTTAATCAATACACCAAACCATACACACAAACTAAACGTAGAAACCCTTTATTTTTATGCAGTGAGCATTAACTAATTTCACGTTGAAGCATTTTCGCTTAACTCGCTCTTTGGAAGCATTAAAACACCTCGCGGCACCTCAGGGGCCGCATATTTCATGTGAACGTTAACAGCCAAATTAGATTTTCTTTTATTTCCAATGGCACCGGTGTAAATCACCTGGTTGTGCAGTTAGGAATAGAACACCTCATTCGGTTTGCATCGTCCCCCATTAAACCGTTAAATGGAGGCGCATATGGGGCGATAATGCAGCTCGCAACCCCCCTCCCTTTATGAAGATATATACACATTCGGAGGTCTGAATTAATACGTTTCTCTCCCTTTCAATATCTGCACGTCATTTATCAGGATCTGGTTTCTTTCACGGGAGGAAATTATAGCTCGCAGTAATGGTTTCCGCTAGTAAGAATCTATGGCCGCGAAGGAGTCGGCGGGATGCGGTGCTCCTGTGGCTGGTAGAGGGGTGGGAAGGAAGAAGTGGGAGGGGACCCGTGATTCACGAGGGCCGAGGTGTGAGGCCTACGGCCTGGGGCAAACTGCGCTTCGTCTGTTGCCGGCACTGCGTAGCAACACGGAGAACTCCGATGTTTGCTTGTTGCCTACGTCAAGATTTCGTGCATACGGAGGAACAGGCCTGGCAACTATACGAAAACTTTGAAATGTGCTACACGCTTCCAGGTAGAATACGTCGTAGGAGAAATGCTGGCACTCAAATGAATTACGAACACAGGCCGTAATGAGCAACATAGGAGTAGATATTATCGGAGTAGTGAAGCAACTAAAATCACTTAACAAGAACAAGTCTTCTGGTCCGGATTGTGTACCCATTAGATATCTATCTGCTTATGCTGAAGCGATAGCTCCTTACTGCCATATACAACGGCTCTCTCAAAGAAGGATCTATACCAAAAGATAGGAAAGTTGCATAGGTCACACCTATATTCAAGAAAGGCAGTAGGAGTAACCCACTAAACTACAGGGCTATTTCATTGACTTCAATTTGTAGCAGGGTTTTGAAACATATCATGTATTCAAATCTTATGAATTATCTCGAACAAAACGATCCATTGACCCGAGATCAACACGGATTTAAAAAATATCGATCATGCGAAACACAACTAGCTCTTTACTCACACGAAGTGATGTGTGCTATTGACAAGGGTTCACAAATTGATTCAGTATTTCTTGATTTCCAGAAGGCCTTTGACACCGTACCTCAAACGGCTTTTAATCAAATTGCCTGGTTACGGTATATCGCCCCAAATTTGCGACTGGGTAGGGGATTTCCTCTCAGAGAGGACACAGTTTGTAGTAATCGATGGAAAGGCATCGACTAAAACGGACGTGATTTCGGGCGTTCCACAGGGTAGTGTTATTGGTCCTCTGCTGTTCCTTATTTACATAAACGAGTTATGGGAAGATCTAAGTAGCTCTCTTAGGTTGTTTGCAGATGACGCCGTCATTTAGCGTCGAGTAAGATCATCTAAAGATCAAAACCAACTGCAGAACGATTTGAATAAGAAATCAGTATGGTGTAAGAATTGGCAGTTTAAATAATGAGAAGTGTGAAGTCGGCCACATGAGTAAGAAAAGAAATCCGTTAAAATTTGTTTACATGATAAATCAATCGTGAAGGCCGTAAACTCCACAAAATACCTTGGAATTACAATTACTTCTGTCTTAAATTGGAAAGAACACGTAGATAATGTCGTGGGAAAGGCGAACCAGAGACTGCATTTTATTTTCAGAACCCTTAAAAGATGCAACAGAACTACTAAAGAATCTTCATACACTACGCTTGTCCGTCCTTTTATGGAGTATTGCAGCCAGTGTGGGATCCTTATCAGGTGGGTTTGACGGAGGACATCGAAAGAGTCCAAAGGAGGGCAGCCCGTTTCGTATTGTCACGATAAATGGGAGACAGCGTTACGGAAATGATACAGGATCTGCGATGGGAATCATTACAACAACGGCGCTTATCGCTGTGGCGTGGGCTACTTACGAAACTACAATCGCCAACATTCTCCTCCGAATGCGAAAATATATTGTTGAATACAACTTACATAGGGAGAAATGATCATTAGAATAAAATACGAGAAATCAGAGCTCGAACAGAGAGATTCAGGTGTTCATTCTTCCCGAGCGCTATTCGAGAATGGAATGGGAGGTAAAATAGTATAACGGTGGTTCGATGAGCCCTCTGCCAGGCACTTAAATGTGATTTGCAGAGTATCCCATGTAGATGTAGATGTAGACACGGAATACATAGATACTACTCCTTTCTGGTATAAAACATAGTCTTGGTTGCACAAAAACGATGTTACACTTATTCACACATGACGCGTTTCGCCTCTTCTGGGCATCATCAGACGTCTGAAGAAATTTAAAGACCTTTTTAAAACTTATAAATATGTAAGATCTTCCCTAAGCAAGAAATACCAGAAATAGGGAAGGTGCAGGGAAATAAAACTGCAGACGACGTGACAACATTGAGGGAAAGACGCTGGGGGGGGGGGGGGAGGGGAGGGATGATTGTTGAACTACATCGCCGAATACTTTGGTTTGGCGGATAAAATTTATACTGAGGTAGGAAGGCGTCAAATTATTAAATTCAAGTATACAGATGTTTAACACTAGAACCGCCGGAGTTTTCAGATCGATGAGTTACTGTTTGATCCTAGTCTTTTAATTTTAAGGGACAGGTATTTCTGTAAGAAATATTGACACTGATGGTCTTATTGGTTGTTTTTATTCTAAATATTAACTACAAACGTGCTAGATAAAATTCAGTTCAAAACATTTTCATGTAACAACATTGATATAAAATATTTTCTTTATTTTTAGACAAATGAACTACCGTATGCAATTACTTGAAAACTATTCATTATGTCATAAACAAATCAAATATTTTAAATATAAATCCAGACATAGCATGAAATTTTCAGTTAAAAATTATTTCTTCTACAAATAAGAATAACATAATATACCCTCAATACATTATTGTACTCTAATGTCATTCTGCACTTTGATACGTTTTCCAAAGATAAAATTACAGCCTACTGGTCATCACTGTCTGTAGACTGTACTCCGAAATCAGCAGAGATATAGGGAACTACAGAAACACATTTCTTGCAAACTGGTTTGTCACACAATGCACATGTGTACAACATTTTACCTTCTGTGCAGGATTTTTGAACCTGTCAATGGCAGAAATTGCCACCTATATCTGATACTTCAACGTGAACTGGTAGAGCTCGGACCCTGATTTCTGTATAGTCTCTAGCAAGTTCACCTTCATGCTTCAGAAGAAAATCTCGTCTCGTTATTCTGATGACAACAAAAAAGCATCTAACAGTGTATAGCAATCGGTATCGTTTATTGTATACAATGAGACAAAAATGACCCATTGGCGGTTTTCGGTATTTGTTATTTTTTTTCTATAACTACATAACATACAGCGCTGAATTTCATTTATAAATGGACTAGAGTAAGAAACATTAAGAGTCATGAAGCCTCATTCATCTCATAAAACAATTAAATGAAGGGGAGAGATTTAAATATTGACACGGGACAAAGATGTCCAATCGGCGGTTCTATTCTTAAAATAGACGTGGCAATAGTTGCTTGAAAGTAGGGGTAGCAAACTTAACTGCACGAAGTTTATTTACCTACGTAAATTACACAAACTTGCGAAAATTCGTTAGTGCTCACACAAACATTCATAGACGATAGGAGGTGTGTGAACAGAGGCGCTGTATACTTGTTTCACATTATCAACGTCGAGGGTCAAAAATTTTGCTTTGACGGGTATCAGATCGGCGGAAATGAAATTCGAATATATACTACCACTGGGTATCAGCTCTTGAGAAAGAGATAGTTTGGTAGGAAGTTGCCCACATCATTTTAACGATAGACCATGACTACGAAATTGTGTTCCATACCATTAAAACCGTAGAGAAAAATGCTAACGTGCGCTGTGGCCCGCTCTGGTGGCCCATCTTAGCCATCTTCCTGTTAGTTTGGCCCATTTGTCCCAGGATAAACTGTATTTGTGTTCCTTTTCGACCGCGACCGGGCTGGGCATATTTGAACTTCACGAGTACAAAGTCTAAGAAATGTCGTCATTATCATCAATTACAGTATAACTAGCTGCAGATCAGGCGTTGCCCGGGTGTGTATTTATCCCTTTCTTACGTAAATTTCAGGCTTTCTTCCATCACTGTCCATGTCTTTCTGTACTACTGCGTATATACAAGGGTTGAAACGTAAACAGTGGCAACTGTATAGTAACAGCCGATACAAAAGCAATACATGTTTGCACCTGTTACTGTCCTTCAGAGTGGTCACCAGCGTTGTGTAGATCCTGTCACCAGCGATGCGGAAGGCGTAATTTACCGTTAGCAGTATCTGTTCTTTGATGGTGCGAATGGAGCGGCCTACTGCCTGTCAAATCTATGGTATAATTCTTAAGCGAATGCAACACAGTGGTTCTTTCATCTTCGGAATTAAATCAAAGTCGTAAGGATTTAGGTGCGGCGTGTATGGTGGATGGTACAGTACTTTCCAGTCCCATCGACCAGACAGAGCAGCCACAGCTTACGCTGTATGCGCGCCCGCGCATTTTAGTGCAAAATAATGGGAATGATGGGTGGATTGCGAAGGAAGTATCACCGCTTCTTTCGAAAAGCATTTACGGTCTGCCGTGGAGGAACGTAATCCATTAGGATAACACCATCAATGTCGTACACGAGAATCACCATAACTTCCACCATACTGGGTCCCTGACTCACTTTCGAATTTCGCGGCGAATCATGGTAACACCATTAGTTGAATTGGCGCTTCGGTTTTGGATCGTACGATGTGACGCATGTGCCATCCAGTGTTAGGATACGGCGTACGAAAACCTCTCCTTCGCGCTCATAGTGCTCCAAGTGCGTGTAAGCAGCGTCTAACGCATACATTTCTGTTTTTCCGATAAGTTATACGGAACCCATGGTGGTGCAGTTTTTCGCAAGCTCAGGCGTCCCTTCAGGATACAAAGCACAATCGTATGTGCTAATCCGGTTTCGTGGTCCAGCCCACGAATTGACTGTCGTCGAAAGCTGTACGCATTTTCCCGTTAGAGACGCTAGGACGAACTGCCTAAAGCAAGTCTGCCATAGTTTGCCGACCTACGTTGAAAGTTTTTAACCAACGTGCCACTGATCTATACGGCAATGCCTATACCCCGCACGCAACGTGAGGATCTTGATGACACTGTCCTGCTGTACAACCTCTGGTACACGCAGTCTTGATCCAACTCCGTTTTTTCCTGTTTAGTAAACATAGTAACACCGTTACGTTAGACCGTTCGTTCACAAGTGACTGTGTTTCCCTCGTTTTTTGGAAGCCGATGACGTGGGACGGGCGAGTGCATTTCCTCTGACGTAAGATAGGTATGTCTGCAACGTCTGCCATCAGTGACAAAAATAGATTCCATTGCGTAGTGTCTCCACAGCAGTATTGCCACTATGTACGTTCCAAACCTTGTATTTGTTTCGTTTTCATGCTGTCCAATCATCATGATGTCATATATCCTGAACTATGTATTCCACAATAATATAAGTTTACCTACCTGACATATGAAGTTGGAAAGCAAGAGGAATCAAAAGCTTATGATCGGAAAATGAATATACACACAAAATATTCGCCATACGGGACAAACCGAAGTACGTCCAAGCCAAGTACTATTTCTACACCCTAAGAAATGATTCCGAATCTTTAAAGATTGTCAAGTTTTAGGTTGGTATCATGGTTATTTGATAACATACAATGTAAGCTCGATTAATGTCCTTATGAATTTTTCATGCTATGACCTTACTGTCTTTCGTTATATAAGGGAACGGCCTTCAGATGAATGTAAGTGACGCAGTAGCCAGTTCCAGGAATTGTTTACAAATTTAAATCAATATTCCTGAAAATCCTTACAACACACAAGGTGGAATCTAACTGTCTATTATAATTTAAAGAGTAAAAGCATTATTTCATTTGATCACATTGGACTCTACGCCCTTTGTTAGACTGAATGCCTGTTGTACATGTCACTGTAAAATACTTTTGACTGATGTTACTAATATAATAATAGTAACTATATTGATAAACAATAATAAAATAAAAGTTATGTTTGTTGAACTTCGTTAAATGTCTTCAGAGTATATCGAACGCCAATTGGAATATTGGTAATGAACTTTCTTGTATGTAGAGTTTTATGCACAAAGCAAGAAAAGACGTTTCTTGGTCAATATTTCAATGTATTGATCGAATTTTCGGTGACGGGAAGAGGGTGCTTTAAAGTAAGCGATGAAAAATTAACGGCGTTTATGTTGACTGATTCTTGATGTTAAGTGGCAAGATTTAAATCTGTTTCGCTTCGAGTTTTCTTATACCTTCAGCCACCCACTAAATGCCCGTAAACTGAGTACAACATCAAAGGCAAATTGGTTGTCTTCGTGACAAAATAGCTCTCAAAAGATCCAAGATATGTGTACCATGTCACTCAGTTGCTAGTCACATTTACTGTCTCTAATGACCACGCTGTCGACGGGACTTTAAACCCTAAGCATCAGTTTACTCTCTCACTGCTAGTAGCACACACTCCGGCTCTAACCTGTTCGTTTTTTTTTTTTTTTTTTTTTTTTTTTTTTTTTTTTTTTTTTTTTTTTTTTACCACAATAGCTGATTTGCCACGCTTTTACACGTCATCATGATCCGTTTTCCTGTGATCCATTCGGTTTCTCTATTTAAGCCAATTCCTACAAAGCCAGAACCTCTACGAAAGTAATAATTTACATAATTTATAAAAAATCTTCTTATTGCGAAACGAACACAGTATAAACAAAATTAGAATATGCTACAAATTTACTATTTGTAGTCAATTACTTGCTTAAATGATTTGTGTAAAAAGTAGCATTGTACGGGAGTGAAGCGTGAACGACAAGAAGTTCAGACAGGAAGAATATATAAGCTTTTGTAATGTGGTGCTACAGACGAATTCTGAAGATTAAATGGGTAGATGAGGAGGAGAAGAAAAATGTCTAGTCCGTCTTTACTCAGGTAGGACACATTCTGAGACGTGAAAGAATCGACAATCTAGCATTCGAGGGAAGTGTATGGTGTACAAATCGCTGACGTAGAGAGACGAGTACAGTAATCCGGTTCAGAAGAGTGTCGTTTGCCGTTCTTATTCAGGGATGAAAGGGCATAAATGGGAGAGGGTAGCGTGGAGAACTGTATCAAACCAGTCTTTCTTTGGGCTGAAACCCAAACAACACAATAAACACTCTGCTGTAGAGCGAAAACTTTGACTTGTAATTTCCACTATTGATCGCTCTATTCGTATTTCCTAACCAAAAAATGAGCTCACAAACATCTAACCCCGCCTTATTATGGTTACTATTGTACATATCTAAACTTTTCACCATCCACTTCCATATTAAAGTATGAAATTTAAGTAAATATGACTATATCTGATTCATTCGTTAATAGCCTCATCACTTTCTATCTGTCAAAAATCAAAATGTTCAAATGTTTGTATAGCTTATGGGATTTAACTACGGGGTCATCAGTCCCTAAACTTACAAACTACTTATGAACTAGCTAACACCAAGGACGGCACAAATATCCATAACCGAGGGGGGATTCGAACCCCCGACCGTAGTGGCCTTGTAGACCGTGACTGACGCGCCTCAGTCTCATCGGCCACCGCGGCCGGCTTCTATCTGTCCATTCGTAGCAGCAGCACTATTTTTAGTACTTGCGGATTCAGTGGGTAGTCCATTAAATGTTTTGCAAAAAGTTAAATTTCATTTTATACTCATCTGTTAGTGCTGTTTGTACCTCTAAGACCTGGTGTTACGTGCTGCTTCCCAGCTAATGGCCGAAATCGTAACGATCTTCTTCCCCTTCTTCGAAGGAAGGTGGGAGTTGTATAAGGAAGAGAAACACAAATGTTCATTAGATTTCATTCCAGCCCGTACGTGCACTGGGCGTCGAGGACTCTCAGGAAGAATGAACCTCTAGCCTGGTTACAGGTGTACAAAGATAGAGAAGAGCATTCTAACGAAGGCAGCACTCACGACGAATCGGGTGAATTGTTTGGCAAGTTATGGTTGGTCAATCACAATCCATTACAATTAACCACTTGAAAAAACATAAATTTACTGATTTCAAATGTACGTGATTAAATGAACCCATTACGTAGAACAGAACGTATCTTACCACTACTTAGACGTTCCTTAAGAACTAAAAGGCCTTGAATATGATGCCTGCGTTTGTGATGTTCTATGTAATAGTAAAGTTCCTCTCCTCACTGTCGGCTTTGAAATAGCCTACGAAGTCAAAATAAATATTGATCTCAAATGTTCTAGGTATTGTAATACACTGATCAAAACAATTATCGGGTTAGTTTCGATATCATCGAAGATACACATATGGTTACCGTATTCCATTCAGATATTGGTTACAATTGTTAATTGTGTATGATGCAGCAAGATTTTTGGCTGTCTCAACACTTTACTTGAAGTTTCGGTTGTTTAGTTAGAGCTACTCACCATAGGGCTACAGTAATACTGACAAAGTCATTCTAGTTGCTCTATAATGTGGTGTGTCGTCACCTAGGGTGGCCAGTACAGTCGCTCCTAGGTGGCATGGACTGTATGAGGTTATCAATCACGTCTTAAGCGATATATGGTCATTCTTCCGTGAGTGCAATATTTAGCTCTGCAACTGATGTGGGGAGTTCTAGTCTGGCTGCAATGCATCAGTCAAGTACATTCCAGACATTCTCAATCGGGTTTAGGTCCAGTGAACAAGCTGGCCATTCCATTCATTGAATTCCTTCAGCTCCAAGAATTTTGTCCACTAGTGCAGCTCCACCAGAAGGAACCCATTTCCTGTGGCACCAGCTTAGGACACAACAACAGTTCGAAGTATCTCGTGTCTGTACCTCAGAGCAGTCAAAGCGCCATTCTGAACGAAACTGAGATCCGTGCGTTCGCCTATACTGATTCCTGCCACACCATTCGTCCACCACCATGATATTGTGAAGTTTCCTGCTCATACGCAGGATGTTTCAGAGTTCCACGTCCACTGCAGCTGGGGGAACGACGATTGACGGCTGAAAACAAAACTTTACATATCTGTGAACAGAACCCGGCGCCATTATTTACGACTCCAATCGTGATGGTTCTGCGCCCAGTATCTGCTGGCTAAACTATGTCGGGGTTTTAATGGGGCACACAGCATAGGCCTCCGTGCGCAAAGAAAACGAACCCGAAAGCGATTGCGCATATTGCGTTAATATTGCGTGTCGTTTTAGTGCCTGGAACGTGCTTAGCAGCTGAGTTGCATTCAGCTTCCTTTGTCGACGGGCTGTTAACCAGAGATAACGGATATCACTTGCTGATGTTACCCGTGGACGAAGTTGGCCTTGTATACTTTTAACGGTTCCTGTTGTCTGAAATCACGCCCACGCTCTGAAAATTATACTTTGGGACACTCCAATAGTTGCAGCCACATTCTTTTGTGTCTGTCCCGCTTACAACCTTCCTATGGCTCTCCATGCCATAGCTTCGCGTAAGTGACGTTGATGTTCATTGCATTACCTGCTCACTACGCTATCTGAACCAAACTGCTTGTGTAATTCATTTGACCGAGCGACGTGGCGCAGTGGCAACACACTGGACTCGCATTCGGAAGGATGGTGGTTCAAATCCATCTCCGGCCATACAGATTTAGGTTTTCAGTGATTTCCCTAAATCACTTCAGGCAAATGCCGGGATGGTTCCTTTGAAAGGGCACGGCCGATTTCCTTCCACGTCCTTACTCAAAACTTCCGAGCGTCAGCTCCGTCTCTAATGACCACGCTGTCGACTGGGCGTTAAACTCCAAGTTTTCTTCCTTCCTTCCTTCTGCAGTAACTTCCTGTTATGACCACTATCTCGATTGCAGTAAAGTTGTTGTCTCCACGCCGTAGAACGGGCAGAAAGACATCGAAACATTTTAGTTCATTTTGCGTATGACAGTACTTCAGTACCTAGATATTTCTATTGATACTCCAATTATTTTGACCAGTGTAGCGCCAGAGTGAGGTGGCCAAGCGATCAAGACACCTTGCTGCGGATCGGAGGTTCGACTCCCCCTCGGGCTGGGTGTGTGTTTATTGTTCTTAGTTTAACTTATTTTAAGTTGTTTGTAAGCCTAAGAGCTGAGAACCAAAGCAGTAGTCACATAGATTTACAAACATTTGAACCAGTAAAATTCTAACGTCTGTTTGTGTAGGCAGGACAACGGATACACATGACATTTAAATTTAAATTGCAAAGAATACGAAGTTACAGCGTCTGTTACCTGCCGAAATGTCTATATGTGTAACGAATGAATTACTTTATTATTGTAGTGTATTAAATTGTGGTCAGTATCCAGTAAATGGAATGTCTGTTTTTATTGTATTACACAAAAACATGCCCCGATGGATCCAGTAGCTATTAAATAAAAACGAAAAAAATTGTTTCATACGAAATTAACATTCACAAGTTTCTGAGGTAGATAATGTCGATACCACCCACTAAATTCACAGACGAGCTAATTATTCTGAATCTTAAAACATACCGCTTCACTTGTAAGTTGGTCAGAAATTTTGGTTTTGAATATGTAGATACTTAAAAAATGATCACGACTAAATAATATAATGAGATTGGTTACAACTCAACGCAAAGGCAATCGCTGAATTGCAGACGGAGCGGGGGAGGGGCGTTGCATTGGAAAGTGCTAGGTTATTTAATGAGGGCTGTCTGTGGAGAATCTAAGATTGACACTAACAGTTTCAGTGCACCTTAAGTTCTGCTCTATCTGGGGAATGATACTCCCCACCTGCATATGATTAATTAAAACACAACTGAAATTGAGAAGAAGGGTGCATAACATGCTAATAATTTTCACAACAGTTTCTTTTAAATTTTTAAGTAGTCTGTTTAATTATCGGCTCAAGACACTGACACCGGTAAAAGCACTGTATGTTGGCGTATCCAATATAGTTCGTGAGGCCCCAGATAAAATTTACTTTGCCGAAAATGTTTTGAATTTGCCAGGCTACTGTTCATTGCATAAAAATGTACCATTATTCTGTGCATGACCGTGGATATTTTTTCTTTATATTCACAGTTTATTTGACAAAAACAATGTTCAACAACAGTTATCGAATGAATGAATGTTTATGAGAATTCAGTTAATACTTCTTGTAAAGATGCACTTTTACAATCAGTTTCCAACGGCAATGTATAGGATCATATTGGCTAAACTTCACATGGTGCAATCTTCAATTTCAACGTAGCACTCGGCAACTCAAGACTAAATCTTACAAGTTTGACAGTAACTCACCACACTCGATAATTTTTCTAAGTTCGGCCTTACTTTTACACTCTGAAAACTTTTAAAGTCTCACTCTTCCGCAGGTCGCGGCACAGACCGACATAGCTTCCGTCGCGATGCAAGACAAACACAGACTTCCTCACGTGGGTCTACTGCCCAGCCTTTATACCTGTCCTCCGGAGAAACCCATACTAATTTCCCTATTGCCACCCCTCGTCAATGTACAATGCTTTGCCAAGTATACCGTACATTCATACATATACATCTTTAAACACTTACACTAAACACAAATAAACATCAAAATAATCATCGCAATTAACATTTCATTCCTTTAAAATACAAATTAATTATTTAAGTAAAAAACTTGCATAAGTAAATTTTGAATAATGTGATTTTATGGTATAATCATTTTCTAATCCGGCACCTGTAACAAACACTGCCATGCTGGTTGTTTATCTGTCTTGTATTTTACGTTATTAACAAAATTATACAATCGTAATAGTGAATTATGTTTTCTGTGATCAGTATTGTTTTACGTCGACTGCAAGCATATCAGGTGATGCACCTTGCTGAGACCTTTTATGTGAGCCTCCTCTCACCTCTGTATCTTAAATGGTTTAAGTTTTGAATTGTTTTAACTAAATACTAAATTGCCGGATTTTCATCCCATTAAAACTTTTTATATCAACGTAATAGGAGGGATGTCTGTGCGTTCCTAGACGTGTCATATGAAACCGGTTCAGAATCTGTGTCGCACATCTCTGTCTTAAGTATGTTTTATTTTTAAATTTAACTCTATCGTATACAATACACTGTCGCCTCGCTAGCTGAGCGGTAGATTCCCTCTGACGTCACGGCCTTTTCAAGCGAGCGCTAACCTTACCCCCGCCCGGCCGTTTCCGCCTTACGCACACACACACACACACACACACACACCAGCTCTCTGCTGGCCAGCCCAATATGAGCCCCAGTCTCACGGCTGTTTAACATGATTTTTCCAAATTACAGATTTATACAGATAATGCATTCCCATCAATATCACCTGCCTACATAGATATAATGCTACAAAAATTAATAAATGAAAGGAGTGTAACAATTTTGTGCATTGGCAAGGTCAGTGTTAGCGGTGCATTTAATCTATCTCGATAAATTTTTCCAAACATAATGACTGAGTGCTATTTGTTGGGCAGTACAGTCACAGAAGAGACCTCAATTAGTTACAAATTGAGCAAATGGTAAGGTAAAAGTGACAGCCCGTGCCAAAAGAAAGGAATATGGAGGGGACGTGGGCAGTGCCTTAGACTCCCGGGCGTTGTTTCGGTTTTCTTGACTGGAGCTGCTTCTTCTCAAATAAGTAGCTACTCATTTGGTCTGAGTGACAACAACGCTCGGCAGTGCTAGCAGGTTGATTCTGGACTGACATTTTAGAATGATTCTAAATTTGGTTATAGGTTGCTGGAATCAACTCTTAATTGTTGAAAGTACGAGTAGATTATTTATTTTAATTACACAACATGTTTCAGGCTTAGAATGGAGAAAAAAACAGACAAAATTTAACAATGGCAAGTCCTGACTGAATACATCTTGTGCCACACAAATTTGTGAGCCTTCTCTTAATCCTATTAAAAAGTATTTATACGATGCTTGGAACTTAAATAGGGGCAACTATTTATTAACAATCGATACAAAAGCGTTACATGTTTACACCTGTTACTGTCTTGCAAAGTAGTCACCAGCGTCGTGTAGAACCCGTTGCCAGCGATATAGAAGGCGTAGGATACCGTTGGCAGAGCCTGTTGATGGTGCAACTGGAGCGGTCTACTGCCTATCGAATCTCTGAAACAGTTCTGAAGCGAATGCCAAGAAGTGGTTCCTTCGTCTTCGTATTCAACACAAAATCACAATGACTTACATCAGGGGAGTATGGTGGATGGTACAGTACTTCCCAGTCCCATCGACCGAACAGAGAAGCCACAGCTTGTACTGTGTACACCCACGCATTATCGTACAAGTGATGGGTGGGTTGCACAGAAAGCGTTGCTGCATCTTTCGCAAAGCTGGACGTGGGTGATGCTCCAAAAATACTGTACATAGACGGTCTGCCGTGGAGGAAAGTAACGTGACTCTGTTCTGTACAGCAATTCCGATTCCACGTACGCCTCTTGAAGACCTTGATGACACAATCGTTCTGTACGACTTTTCATCAGAATATACAACGTATCTGAGATAAGATTTATGAACTAGTCATGGATGTTGAGTCTGATAAAGTAAATGATTAATATAATGCTTTCCTCAACACGTTTCTTACGCTGTTTGAAAGTTGCTTTCCGCTAGAACGCTCAATACAGAGTACTTCCAGTAACAGGCAGCTAGGGTGGCTGACAAAGGGGATGAGTATTATGAAGAACAAAGCGGGAATTGTATCAAAATGTTAGAATCAGTCAGAATTAAGATTCCGTAGCTCATTACATACAGTACTGTAAGGTTCTGAAAAATGTCATTAAGACGGCGAAAAGTATGTGGTATGCGAAAAGAATAGCAAACTCTTGGGATAAAATTAAAACCATCTAATCAGTTGTGAAAGTATTGTCTGGTCAGCAGCATCAGGTAGAAGATATAATGTCAGTTAGTAGTAGAAATGTTTCTGTTCCGATAAGTTAGATATATGTGCAGCATTCAATAATCACTTTCTGAATATAGCAGGTGAAATAAACAGAACCCCAGTTTCTACAGGTAATAATATAAGATTGCTAGAAAATGCCCCGGTCTCTGACCTGAAATGGCCCTCCATGATACTTCCAAATGGGAGATTGAGTCAATAATTAAATCAATAAAGACTAAGAACTGTTGAGAATATGATGGGGTCTCTAGCAGAATTATAAAGTACTGTTCTCCGAATGTTAGACCAGTACTAAGCCATATTTCTAAGTATTCCTTTCAGAATGGCGTTTCCTGGTAGATTAAAGTACTCAGTAGTGAAACCACCTTATAAATAAGGAGAAAGGGATAGTGTAGACAACTAAAGACCTGTTTCTTTGCCATCGGTTTTCTCTAAAGTTATTGGAAAGGCTGGACATTCAAAATTAATTGATCATTTCAGCTCAATAATTTGTTGTCAATCGTGCAGTTTGGTTATAGAAGTGGTTTAACGACTGCAAATGCTATATTTTCCTTTCTTTGTGAGCCACGTGATGGGTTAAATAAAAGGCTACGGACATCACGCGTCTTCTTTGATTCAAAAAAAGGCGTTTGCTTGTGATGATCTTAAAGTATTGTTGCAGAAGTTGGAACTTTATGGAATACGGGGAGTAGCTCACAACTGGTTCACTTCTTACTTTAATAAGAGACATCAGAAGGTAATTCTCCGCAGTGTTGAAAATGGCTGTGGCGTACAATCACAATTGGGCACAGTTAATAGTGGGGTGCCCCAGGGGTCTGTTTTGGGACCACTGTCATTTCTTATTTATATAATTGATACGACTTCAAATATAACAGGTTACTGTTATTTTTTTTATTTTTTTTTCTGATGATACCACATAGGCAGTAAAGGATATTGACGCAGTATCAAATAATGCAGTTCAAGAGATACGTTATTGCATTATAGAAAACAAATTGATGTTAAATCATAGTAAAACTCAGTTTTTACAATGTCTAACACATGATTTGGCGAAAGTTAAAATTTTGATTACATGTAATGAATAAATGATAAGTGAGAGTGAACAGTTCAAATTTCTAGGTGCTCAGATAGGCAGTAAGCTGTCGTGGAAATCCCATATTCACGATCTCAAAACTCAATTATGCATTATTTACCATTAGAACAATATCTGAAATAAGTGATTTTACAGCACGAAAAGTAGTCTATTACGTAATATTCATAGAATATATGACTTCAACTGCTATTGGGCAAAGCTGAAAATGTGTACCCAGCCGGGATTCGAACCCGGGTCTCCTGCTTTCTAGGCAGTTGCGCTGACCGCTACACCACTGGGGACACAGTGATCACCGCACCTGCAAGGACTACCCATGCACGCCTCCCGTCAGATACAAATTCCCAGCTTCGCACTGCCCATAGTACTCAAACTCGTAGTTTAACTAATTCCCGTAAGAGTAAGGGCTTCAAACTTGCCCACCCCTCCCCACTAACGATAGGATCATTGCCCGTCACCGGCATATTATATATATACATGTGGGTTCGAATCCCGGCTGGGTACACATTTTCAGCTTTGCCCAATAGCAGTTGAAGTCATATATTCTATGAATATTAAATAATAACAGCTGCAGGATCAGAATGTGACGTCTGTTCTTTCCGAACAGACGCCACATGTATATATATAATATGCCGGTGACGGGCAATGATCCTATCGTTAGTGGGGAGGGGTGGGCAAGTTTGAAGCCCTTACTCTTACGGGAATTAGTTAAACTACGAGTTTGAGTACTATGGGCAGGGCGAAGCTGGGAATTTGTATCTGACGGGAGGCGTGCATGGGTAGTCCTTGCAGGTGCGGTGATCATTGTGTCCCCAGTGGTGTAGGGGTCAGCGCAACTGCCTAGAAAGCAGGAGACCCGGGTTCGAATCCCGGCTGGGTACACATTTTCAGCTTTGCCCAATAGCAGTTGAAGTCATATATTCTATGAATATTAAATAATAACAGCTGCAGGATCAGAATGTGACGTCTGTTCTTTCCGAACAGACGCCACATGTATATATAGTCTATTACGCTTACTGTCACTCACTTATGACGTACGGCGTTATTTTTTGGGGTAAGTCGACTGATACAAAAAGAATATTTTGGCCTCAGTAACGGGCGGTTCAAGCAATATGTGGGTTAGTTCACGAACGTCAGGTCGACCCCTTTTCAGTAGTCTCGGAATTCTGACACTGGCGTCACAATACGCAATTTCTTTAATGTTGTTTGTTGTTAACAATATCAGCTTCTTCCACGAGTTTGTAGCTTTCACTCGGTGAATACTAGACAGAAATCGAATTTACACTTGCATCACACCACCTTAACCAGAAACGTATGAAGTATTCTGCAGCATCTACTTTCAATTAGCTGCCACAAGAACTCAAGAATCGTAGTACTAACCCTAGCGCTTTCAAATCTAAATTGAAGAGTTATCTCATGGCTCACTCCTTATATTCTGTCGAGGAACTCCTAGAAAAGTTAAACAATTAAGCTAATTCCTTTTTTCTTTTTCGTTATTGTTTCTTTTCACTTAGTCTTAAGATTTTCGTGAGCATAGGACTACTTAAAACGTTTATATTATCATTCTTGTGTTAACCTTCACGTATTGAATTGTTCCATGACCATGGAGTCTTACTCCTTAATTAGGTCCTGCAGAACAGAAAAACATTATTATTATTGTTATTATGGTCTTCAAATTGCATCATAAATTATGCCCAATTTTCTGTTTCTGTGATTCATAGTTATTAATATCACTGCGATGCATTTATGTAACCTATTATGTCACTTGGAAATTAACTCTCATGTTATGTATATGTTATACTATCCTACTAAATCGCAACAGTGTCCCGCTCCAAACATACATTGTAAAACTGTGGACACATTATATGCGACCAGAACCACTACAAACCGAAACAGATCATTAGATATCGTCCGAAAAGAAGTGACCAGTATAAAAGTAGTAGCTTTAGAATAGGCTTTTAAGCTAGGCTAGTTGTTGGCTGTGAAAACAGTTGGGCGTCCACAAACCTTTCATTCCTTGCTAATGCGATACTCAATACGTTTAAATAAAATCTTTACAACGCCCGCCCTTACCGACCGACTGCCGTATCACCCTCAGTCTCGAGGCTTGACCGAATCTGCATAGTTTGGCGTATGGTTGGCACACCGCTCTCCCGAGTGCTTTGTCAGTTTTCGTGACCGGAGCTTCTACTTTTCTTAATTGGCTTCACTGTGTTTACTTGTGGCTACAAAAAGCCCAGTTCTTAAATCTATTTCCCAACGACTTTGGTCGCTTCTTAACGATCCGAAATATATTCTGGAAATCTGGTAGAAGCTTCCTGATTTCCACTTCCACATCTATTTTCGTTCCCAAATAAACACAGAAGTGAAACTTCCTGGCAGATTAATATTGTGTGCCGGAACCGGGACTTGAACTTGGGACTTATGCCTTTCGCGGGCAAGCGCTCTACCGACTGAGCTATACCGACACGACTCACGATGCCGCCTCACAACTTTACTTCCGCCAGAACCTCGCCTCCTACTTTCCAAACTTCACAGAAGCTCTCCTGCGAAATTTGCAAGACTAGCACTCCTGAAAAAAAAGATATGGTGGATACATGGCTTAGCCACAGCCTAAGGGATGTTTCCAGAATAAAACATTTCACTCTGCAGCGGAGTATGCGCTTATATGAAACTTCCTGGCTGATAAAACGTGTGTGCCGGATCCGGGACTCGAACCTGGGACCTATGCCATTCGCGGGCAAGCGCTCTACCGACTGTGCTATCCCGACACGAGTCACAATTCCACCTCACAACTTTACTTCCGCCAGAACCTCGCCTCCTACTTTCCAAACTTCACAGAAGCTCTCCTGCGAAACTTGCAAGACTAGCACTCATGGATGAAAGGATGTGGTGGAGACATGGCTTAGCCACAGCCTAAGGGATGTTTCCAGAATGAAACATTTCATTCTGAAGCGGAGTGTGAGCTGATATGAAACTTCCTGGCGGATTAAAATTGTGTGCCGGAACCGGGACTCGAACCTGCGACCTATGCCAGCGCACACTCTGCTGCAGAGTGAAAAGTTTCACTCTGGAAACACGGAACATATTTTTAAAGATGAGTCACCTCTCTCTATTTACGTCTCTATGTTCTTGTTTCATTTTTTTATTATTTATTATTATTATTATTATTTTTTTTCAAATAGCTGATATCGTCTGTGTACCATTATGTGTAGTTATCGAGAAGTACACATTTTAGCCTGAACATCAAGCAGAGCGTTCTATTTCTGTATTAAATAAAAGAGATATTGCGATGCTGTTGACTAAATCGGAATCCGGAACACCTTTTTCCCAGACGTAACAGCAAATCCGCTTCTGGCCTTAATATGTAATCACGGCACCGAAGAACGGTTAACGAAGTTCGGTTTTCGTATTCCGAATTCTGTATGGCACATAATCAAAGTGTATCGGAAGTGTGATTAAAAACTGGAAACGCAACAAAAAATAAATAAAAAAAGAAGAATTAATACATTAAGACCTTCCTTGTCTGTCTGTGTGCCACTTGCGCACAGAAGAGACCGAATTACAAGTTTTTCAATTAAAAAAAAAGGCATTGTATCGCTGCAAAGTATTAATTCAATATGTAGCAATACTAAATTATGATCAGTATCAGTCATTTTTCGTAAGTGAATGATGACTACCTAAATTTTACATCTAAATCTACAACTACATGGGATACTCTGCAAACCACATTTAAGTGCCTGGCAGAGGGTTCATCGAAACCCCTTTATACTATTTATCTCCAATTCCATTCTCGAATAGCGCGTGGGAAGAAAGAACAACCGAATCTCTCTGTTCGGGCTCTGGTTTCTCGTATTTTATTCTGATGATCATTTCTACCTATGTATGTGGGAGTCAATAATATATTTTCGCATTCGCAGGAGAATGTTGGCGATTGGAGTTTCGTAGGTAGCCCACGACACAGCAATAAGCATCATTGTTGTAATGATTCCATTCCAGATCCTGTATCATTTCCGTAACGCTGTCTCTCCTGTATCGTGACCATACAAAACGGGCTGTCTTTCTTTGGACTCTTTCGATACAAAACGGACTGTCTTTCTTTGGACTCTTTCGATGCCCTCCGTGAAAAACACCTGATAAGGATCCCACACTGGGCAGCAATACTCCAAAAAAGGACGGACAAGCGTAGTGTATGCAGTTTCTTTAGTAGTTCTGTTTCATCTCTTATGGGTTCTGCCAATAAAACGCAGTCTCTGGTTCGCCTTTCCCACGACATTATTTATGTGTTCCTTACAGTTTAAGTCTGAAGTAAAAGTAATTCCTAGGTATTTGGTGTAGTTTTTGGTTGATTTATCTTGTAAACAAAGTTTAACGGATTTCTTTTCGTACTCATGTGGACGACTTCACACTTCTCATTATTTAGAGTCAATTGCCAATTTTTATATCATAGTGATATTCAGATCGTTCTGCAGTTGGTTTTGATCTTCAGATGATTTTACTAGACGGTAAATGACGGCGTCATCTGCAAACCACATAAATGAGTTACTTAGATTTTCTCCCAAATCGTTTATGTAAATAAGTAACAGCAGAGGACCAATAACACTACCCTGTGGAACGCCCGATAGGGCCTCTGTTTTAGTCGATGCTTTACCCTCGATTACTACAAACTGTGTCCTCTCTGACAGGAAATCACCTATCCAGTCGCAAATTGGCGGCAATATACTATAACCACGCCTTGTCTTTCAGGTTTGGTTCTTCGCGTATGGTCAGAGTTCGCAAAATTGTTCCAATTCGATTCTTTATTTATTTTATTTTCATTTATTCATTTATTCTGCAATTTTAGCTTTGTCAATATTTTGTGACTGTGTGTGAGTGAGTGTGAAAACGATAGTTATTCAAATTCCCATTTATTTTATTTTATTTTTATTTATTATTTATTTATTTTTTATTTTTTTTAATTTTTTTATTTATGTATTTTTTTCTTTTCGAGTGCGTGAGAGAGAGACAAACAAAACAAGTGGATAAATGAGGGAGAGAGAGAGCGACAGACGAGCGGGACGGTCATGTTAAATTCTCTGAGAGTAAGTAATAGAGACAGCGTGTGCATCAGTAATGAGTAAGAAAGAAACAGAAAGAGACACAGAGTGAAGAGCGGGAACACCTTCTTTTATTTATTCTTTACTGAGGGAGATAGAGTACGTAGAAGAGACAGCTAGTGAGGCTGTTCTCTTTTATCTATTTTTTGGTACCTTTGTGTGTATGTGTGTGTTTGGGAAGGGTGGGTTTGTATTAATGTGAATGCTGTAGCTGTCAGAGAGTTCCTTGTTCTTCTTCTATCTGCCTATCTCTCTGTGTCTGCCTCTCTCTCTCTCTCTCTCTCTCTCTCTCTCTCTCTCTCTCTCTCTCTCTCGACTTCTCTCTCCTTTATCCACTTAATCTCCTTGTCCTCTGCTTAGACTCTCAAAATAAATTGAATATAATTTCACTTTTCCCTATCTTCTCCCTACTCTTTGTCACTTATCCACTTAATCTGTGCCGGCCGCAGTGGCCGAGCAGACTGAGGCGCTCCAGTCACGGTCTGCACGGCCACTACGGTCAGGGGTTCGAATCCCCCCTCGGGCATGGATATTTGTGCCGTCCTAGTTCGTAAGTAGTTCATAAGTAGTTTGTAAGTTTAGGGACTGATGACCCCGTACTTAAGTCCCATAGACTATACAAACATTTGAACATTTTGAACTTAATCTGTTTCTATCCTTCTGTCAGAGAAAGAAATGCCTGTATAGTTTTCACACACGCACTAGAGGTTTATAATCAACGTATTAGTCTGGGAATTGGGCAATGCATACAAAACAAATGGCTGCGGTGGAATGGCTCCTTAATATGGAGCGCGCGGTTGCCCTTGTCGGAGGATCGAGTACTCCCTCGGGCAAGGGTGTGTGTGTGTGTGTGTGTGTGTGTGTGTGTGTGTGTGTGTGTGTGTGTGTGTGTGTGTGTGTGCTGTCGTTACGTGAGTTTAATTCAAGTAGATTGTAAGCCTAGGGACTGACAACTGCAGTAATTAAATCAATAAGATTAACAAATGATTGAAGAAAACACATGACATGTAGAAATGTACAAAATAAGTTACGACTCTGAAATACGGGCGAATAATTTATGCACAACGTGGAATAATTCTGCGATGTCAAACCGTTACCATTAGGGAAGAACCGCAAAATCCGAACTGCAATTACTGTTGACTGTAAATAAAAAGTTACTTACACGAGATGAAAGAAATGAATCGTTTATGATCTAAACATTACTATAAAAATTGTGATTTCTTGAACCCACTGACAACGTCGCATCTAGGAGAAACACACTACAGAGAGAAATTATTTAAATTCTAAATTCGAGGGAAATCTGGCAACCCACTTGTACTGACAGATACAGGCCATAGAGCATTGCCACTGATGATTGTAAGATAATTCCATCTCATATATTTGAGTAGGACTCGTGAGTTCCAGAGTGTGAGCAAGAGTTCAACTATGACAGGCATTGCGCATAGGGATATAAGGAAATATGGGTGCAGTAGTTCATCATAATCCACACACTTATCTGGTCATGCTAAGCTACATTTGATTGGTGTACACGGCTGCTCTGCAGTCATTTGAGGGGAAAAAAAGCTGTTTGGAGTCTTAATCACACTGTACCTTAAAACTACCCGATGAAACGTTAGGGTTTGGGCAATGTCAGAGAACTTTATCTGTCAATATACAATGGACTACGGAAGATACAGTTTATGGTATTTCGGTAGTTTTTATTGTCAGGATGTGCTTCCCTTTTTATTCCTAAGAAAATACTACATGTGGATAATGTTGTTGTGATCTTCATTCCTCACTGGTTTGATGCAGCTCACCAACCTACCCCGTCCTGTGCAAGCCTCTCCACCCGAAAGTACGAACGGCAACCTACATCCTTTTGAATCTGCTTACTGTATTCGTCCCTCGGCCACCCTCTACGATTTTTACGCCACACACTTCCTTCTAATGCTAAGATGACGATTCCTTGATGTCTCAGAAAGTGACCCATCAACCTATCACTTCTCTTAATCAGGATGTTCCGTGCTCCGATCCGTAGAATGCCTGTTTTTTTTTTTTTTTTTTTCCTTGATGACGACATCCTCCTGAGTAGTCCTCGCCCAGAGATCAGAATGAGGACTATTTTACCTCCGGAATATTTTACCCAAGAAGAAGTCATCATCATATCATCATCATATATTCATACAGTAGAGCTACATGTCCTCGGGAAAAGCAACGGCTGTAGTTTTCCCTTGCTTTCAGCCGTTCGCAGTAACTGCATGGCAAAGCCACATTAGCTGGTATTACATGGCCATCTCAGCAAATCATTCAGACTGTTGCCCCTGTAACTACTGAAAAGGCTGCTGCCCCTCTTCAGGAACCACACGTTTGTCTGGCCTCTCCACAGATATCCCTCCCTGTTGTTGCTCCTATAGTAAGGCTATATGTATCGTTGAGGTACACAAGCCGCCCCACCTCGGTTATGTCTTTGGTTCATGAGGATGGTGTGGAGAATATGAACACATATGAACACATGTCTGAGTAGTATATGAGCACATATTATAGTATTTTGTAGTGCATACAAACTACTGATGATAACAGCAGTTTGGTCCCATACCTTTATAAACATTTGAACATGTGAACGGAACTGCTATAGTTATTAGTCCTTAGACTAACAAGCTATTTAAACTAACATACACTAAGGACAACACACACATTCATGCTCGAGGGAGGACTCCAACTTCCGGCGAGAACGGCAGCCCACTTCGTAGCATGTTCCGTTAGACCTCGCTGCTACTCCCGCGTGTATGTACGGTGAGTGCACCCTATATTGAGGAAACGGAAAGTGCCACTGATGTGCGGTTTTCACAGAATGGATTGGTATTCAAGAACTCTTATTGTTAGCCAATAATGAGATTGTAAAAATACCTAGAAAGTGTACTTTTTATGGAAACTTAAAATTTTTCAAATGGCACAATGGTTGTATCCATCATGCACTGGAAGTTTTGACACCAGCTGTGTACAAATAATTTTTAATGACATTTTTATCACATTTAGTTTGGCAGCTACACCCATGCATAGTTTTGGGGGCGGAGGCTATGACAGCATATCTCACTGGTTGCTGATCATGCGACAGCGGGCCGTGCCCCAGGGGCTTGCCACTCGGCCAGTCAGCTACACTATCGCAACCTCCATACAAAGAATTTTGAATGACATTTTTGTCACGTTTAGTTTGGCAGCTATAACCATTTAAAGTTTTGGGGGCGGAGGCTACGACACCATAGCTGACTGGCCGGTGGTCATGAGGCAATGAGCAGTGCTCCAGGAGCTAGCTACTCGACCAGTCATCTACGCTATCGCAGCCCGCGTCCCCGAAACTTTGAACAGTTGTAGCTGCTAAATTAAATGTGATAAAAATCTCATTCAAAATTCTTTGTACACAGCTCGTGTAACAAATTTTAGTGCGTGATAGAAACAACCACTGTTCCATTTGAAAAAAATTATGTTGGCATAAAAATACACTTTCTGGGTATTTTTACAATCTGTTTATTGGTTAATAATACGAGTCCTTGACTACCAATCCATTCTGTGAAAACCGCACATCAAACGCACTTTCCGTTTCCGCAATATTTGCGGTGCAAATTTTAGGTGATTCAGTCCGTATTTAAATATCCTGTAGTAGGTAGGAATGGGCTTAGATCAGAAAGAGTGTATTAGAAAAAAGGAAAGTGAATGCATTGTTTGCTGTTGGCGGTTTCCAACATTCTCATTTCTTTAACAGATAACAAGTATTGAAATGTTATGAATTACGGAACTTTAACGTGTATTTCAGGATACTGATTTCCGTTTACCGGCGAAGAGAATATTTGTGCCAGACCGGGCCTCGAACTCGTATCTCCCGCATTGGCCCTACAAACGACTTAACGAACTACACCATCTCGACACGCTTGTCCCCCTTCCTATATTCTCTACTTATTTCACAATATGATATTAGTGCCCCCTGGCCACCATGTCCAAAGAACAGGATTATCTACAGTATAATATCTAAATGTACTACAGTGTCATATTTTTCGGTTGGACACACGGTTTTTATTGCCAGGAAATTTCGAAGCCCATATTTTTACGCAGAGGTTTAATTCTTCACATCGCTTTGCTATTTTTGTGCCATTTAGTGTAAGAATTGTGAGTTTCAGTACTTTTGATTACTACCCACTTTCACCGTGGTTTTGTGGATAGTGGGCTATCTACTCTGTTTTCTGCCACCACATGTAGTTCCCGCTTGCGGATTATGAGGAATCACTTCTGGCGGATACATTGAGATGACAAAAGCATGCCAAAGATACAAATGGCGACACTAACTCGAGAACATGGTACGAAAGGGCGTAGTTTTGCTGGAGCTGTCATTTATACACTGCTTATTCATGCGTAAAGGTTTCCGATATGACTTTAGTGCACGACAGGAATTAACTGACCTCTAACGCCGAATGAGGCATTCCATTTCGGAAATCGTTAAGGAATTCAGTATTTATAAATCCACAGTGTATGTAACGCGAACAACAAATTTCATGCATTGTCCCTCACCTTGGACAGCGTAGTGGCCGATGGATTAAATTACATAAACCAGACGCGCTTTTGTTCAGTTTGAGACTTTACGCAGTATCCTTCAAAATTAAAGCAAGTGTGATTGTGCGCTGTAAGTACCTATGTATTGGGCAATGTACGGTTCTGATTTGTCTAGATGTTGTCTTATGGTCGAAACGTACACGTCTGCTATGATGCCCCAGCAACAAACTTAATTGCAGATATTATCTTTTACTCGTGATCCTGTAATTAAAACCTCTCTATTCATAGGCTATAGTTTACAAGTAATAAGTTTGAAAATCAATAAAAATCGTTTTATTGTAACGTTTCAAAATGTCAAATGTTTGTAAATCTATCGGACCAAACTGCGTGGTCATCAGTCCGTAGCTTACAAACTACTTAAACAACGGTAAACTAACCTAAGGACAATACACACACCCATGCCCCAGGGAGGACTCGAATCTCCGACGGCGAGCAACCGTGCGCTCCGCAGTAGGCGCCTTAGACCGCTCGGCTACTCCACCGCGGCTGTAACGTTTCCGAAAGATGTACGCAAGGTCGGAGATTTAGTTGAATAAGCTTTATTCAAACAAATTGCTCCCTTATTGGAAGCGGTCATGTGAAATATGAATCATAAATTGTAGAAAGTGGTTAAACAGTTTCACTATCTGGTATAACTGATAGCACTTTCCTTTAACTAAGAAATCGTAACTGTAAGAATCCATAAACCCTATTAAGGGAGCACTCAACATGAAACTGTTAACCGTTAAAATTAGTGTAAGCGGAGTTACGACGGGATTTTTCTTTCACATTTTCGGATTTTTATCTCATTATAAAATTTGCAAATTACAGACACACACACACATACACACACACACCCATATATATATATATATATATATATATATATATATATATATATATATATATATATATATATATAATTTTAAATTTATTTGGCATTACTTCAAAATCTAATAAAATCTGTTCTTTTTAATATATAAGGCTGGATTGTTGAGTTATAAAGGTTAAATTATGTGTTTGTATTGGTAGCACTGTCAAAAACAGTATCGTATTGCTTCATAGTATAAACACATATTGTATTTCGAAATATTAACGGTTTTGCGAAGAAAAGCGACGAATAGATTGGTTATTTTTTCAAAAAGTGAAGTGTGGCGTCAGAAAGAAGTGTTTTCAAATAGCGTGGGTTTCGAGCGTGCATTGGCTCATGTATAGGTGTGTGCGTGTTGTACTCAGTTTAGTTAAAGTTAGTTTAATTAGTTTTCAGGCGTAGGGACTGATAAAATCTGTAGTTACGTCTCACAGATTTAGAAACATTTCAACATTTCTCCTCCTATACTATATTGCATTCGTTACTGTTGTTATATTGACAGACGAAATTCTTCTAAATTCCACCTTCCTCTTACTACACCCTACGTGGCTGGTCAAATATGGAGAAGCTTTTGTGCTTCATAAGACACCGTATTTCTCCTCTTTGTTCGTGTTTATGAAATGCTTTACAAAGTTACACCCGAGCGTTCACCACTACAGTCGTAGCAAATGATCTTCTTGTACAAACTAATATTTCAAACATCATTTTAAAATCACCCAAAGAGTGGTGGTGATGTTACCGAGACACCCTGCACTTGTAAACAATTCTTAAAGAAATTCTAGTATTTTCTGCAATAGCTAAAATTTCAGCTGTGCTAAAACTCCCCCTCCCACATTTGATATAAGAGCAGTGTAAATATTTGACAGTGGATGAAACGTATCTTCGATTTCTTTCAGTCGCTATATATTCCGTGGTACGATTCCCCCCTTCTTCCAAACCCCTAGTCTAAGAATGTAACTCACAACATACCTCAGTAGATATCAGCGTGCTGGTCGGACGATTTAATATACATTCCCCTATAATACATTTTGAGCTGCCTACAGCGTTTAAACTGCACTGTTATCAGGAGTACTGAGACTAAGCTGTGTGCTGGTACTGGTTTACCTAAAAGTTACACCGTGGTCGTACTTGTATTGACAAACTGGTCCGGGCAGTGCAATCGGATTGTAAGTCCTTTTGTTGGTCTTTTATACTCGATATTACATACCTCTTTTGTCGATGTCTTGTTTGTTTCCGTTAAACTCGCTATACTCCAGACACGTCGGCGTTCGGCTGAAGTTGTAGGGTGCTAGATACTACTCTCATTTTGCTGTGGGCCGTTTATACTGTTCTGGGACCTTAAGGCTAAGAAAAACATTGCTCACTCGCAGGGTAATCGCCACTGTTGTAACTCCCTCGACCCTTGATTGCACAAGACTTAAAGATTTCATAATACTCTGCAAATTACGGCGAGTTCTTTGATCAACAGAGAAAGAATCGGGATTTAAGTGCGAGGACTATGTTAGAGTGGTTATAATTTATTTTATGGTGCTTCATGTCTTGAATTGTTGCAGTTTGAGTCACTCAGGTCGGATATTGGATGCGCCCTTCTAGTCTACACAAATTGTACTGTTTGTTTGTCATCTGGTCAGTGAAACTTTGCTTAAATGTTTCCCTGTGTGCGTCGTGCCTCCCTGTAATAATGTGGTGGATTCTTGATGCGACAGTCGGTATTATGTTATACTTATCAATATTAAATTTGGCACATTGACTATCCCGACAGAACGGTTGAATGACGAAATAAGGTGATTGTGATTAAGTATGTGGATGTCGGCAGCATTGGGCGTTGCAAACGATTGTTACATATTTTAAGCGATGTAGTGATATCGTTCGACGGTTGCGTAACCGATGTTTTTAGTAAGTATTTTCCTGTCTGTGGAAGCTACCATCATATCCGGTACTCAGTCATTATCTATGATGTAGTAATGTTTATGTACCGTAGGAATAAGTGAGCTGGTAGTGTTACTTGTTGGTAGTGCACTATTTTCTACACGTGGAATTCCAAGCTATTGTGCGATATATGGAGTTGCTATGATTTGTTTTAGTCTGTTGTTTTCGATATTTACTTGTCAATAGAGTAACGTTGTTATATGTCGTTGTGTACCGCCTACCCATGGATGGCCTACGGTTGGTTATGTACGGTGCCGACTGTTGGAAACGCAAGTGCCTGCAAGGTCAGGGACGAATAGAGAGGCGTACTGGACTTTCAACAAAAGACGCAAATATCGTCGTCAAATTCGAATAAATTGGTACAGCCTTGAAGTATCAGACAAAGATATCGTTTTAAGATACAGTGGTGAACAAGTTTCGTCTCCAAATACTACCATAGGCTAGATAGGTTAACATCTGCCTATTTTAAGTTAGCGCCAGTGCCAAGACCAAAAGTTACATCCCAATAAACTTATCGTAAAGCATGCTAGATAATATAAGTAGAGTCTGAATTTACTAGAATTCCAGTGAGAGTAACTTTCTGGCAGTAAAAACGGGATGGAGATCCGCAGCAGTGGCGAATGGCGTGGTTGTTTGGTCAGTCATATGTAGATATCGATACGTGTTCCACGAAACGTGATATATATTCCGTGTCATGTGATACCGAAAATTATACATTTTGAAAGATATTTTAACAGCGCAGCTGTTTTCCTCTCAGATGCCTCCCTCCCCCTTTAACGTCGTGCTGTCATCATATATATTAATCAAAATATTCACGGGTGTACTGCCGACTATAGTGTCCAACGGGCACAATATTTCGGCGATCATACATGTCGCCATCATCAGGTGAACTGACGGACTGAGCTCCTGGAAACGCGGCGGCACGGAGATCCGCACGCTACGGCGGCTCGAAGGGAACTGGGTTCTAGCAGAGTTGCAGATTCAGCGGGCACTCCGCCCACCCACTACAGCACAAACTGTGGGAACGGATGAAAACACGAGGGAGGATGTAGACACTGCGTTCTTCGCATATATCGGCGCATTCTTTGGGAAGGTCGCCCGCATTTTGAAGAAACACCAGGTTAGAACTGTTTCTTGTCCGCTGAATAAAATTCGTGTACTTGTGGGGAGCGCCAAAGATGATCTCGGTTTGAGGAAGGCCGTCGTGCACCAGATTCCGTGTCAGTGTGGCAAGTCATATATTGGACAGACGATGCGTACCGTCGAGGATCGATGCGTTGAACACCAGAGGCACACACGGTTGATGTATCCGAGCAAGTCGTCGTCGACTTGCGAGATACATCGAGATACTGGGACTGCGTCGTTAGAGAGGCCATTAAAATTCGCACAAGTGACCTCATAAACCCTGACTGTGGCTATAATCTTAGCAAAGCTTGGGAACAATTTACGGTTACTCGCAACAGCCATCGCGACGAGTATCAACTTAATTTGCATGGAAGATATAAAAGCAATGTAGAAGGTCTCATCTATTGACAATCTGTTTAATTAACATGAGCGACAGCTCTTGCAGTTGTTTACATTATTTATGCAAGCCAAAGACCTTCTTTGATGCAAGTATAGATTATCACATGATTTCTGTTATACATGTCGATGTAACAGAAATAATTTCATTTAAATAACAGCTTCTTCAGTTGTTTACATTCTTTACGCAAGCGTAGTTTATCAAGAGATTTCTCTTTCACACGTAGATGCACAACATCTGTTGGAATTGTTCACTTTGTTCAAGCAAGCGTTGTGTACTGCGCGAATGAACTCACTTACCTCAACGTTCACCATCACATGTAAATACCGCTTACTATCATAACTTATAATAATTTATTTAAATTTTAAATTGCCTTCACAGTGCGTGCAATTCGATCATTATCTATTATGCATAGGTACTTGCATCTGCTTTTTCTCCGTTACTATCTTACCTATATGTGACGCATCAGGAGAGAGTGTGAATTATCCACACGGGAAAACTAGTAGAGTTATATTTTTTGGAAGTCTTCTATATTATGCATTTCACCATTTATTTTTGTTGACCGTCGTCGATGGAAACATATAATATACTGCAAGGTAAAGATTTGGAAAGTCAGTTGTACACTGCAGTTGGTTCTCAGGGCTAATACGTAACGGTAGTACCAACTTGCCAAATATAGAATGCTGCATGGGGGTTCTTATTATTTTCTACATTCCCTGTATACGCTCACTACATAAACTTTCGTTTTATGCTGTCTTTCCAGGTACTACGATTTTATTGGTTGACAGTGTGCTGCGATATGCAAAGCCTGTAGTACCAATAAATACAATTTTATTGTCCTACATTGTTCCTGTTATAGGTAACGCCTATTATACGTATGAACACAATTTACATATTTATATTTGCGGCAACGGTGTTGGTTTGTATCCATAAAGAGTAACAAGGCTGTATCTACAAACTTATCTCGCTGCGGAGCGCGCTGTTGCTCGCCGTGGAGGTTCGAGTCCTCCCTGGGGTATGGGTGTGTGTGTTTGTCCTTAGGTTAGTTTACCTAGGTTTAAGTAGTTTGTAAGCTACAAACTGATGACCACGCAGTTTGGTCCGATAGAATTACAAACATTTGATTTTACAAACTTAAAATAATAAATCCCAACTGGATTTATATTTTAATGAAGAAATAAAGCTTTCCCAAGAAACTGATAGATGGTGAAGTGGTAATTATTTGTGTATTAACTAAAATGGCCTTGTTTAACATATTTCTAAGCTGTTTTCAGTATGTGTTCCCGTCGTGTTTATATGGCCTTATATAAGTGCTGTTAGAAAGACATAAAAGCTTGTGACGGTGTACGATGCTATGGATTATGTTGTGCGGAGCAATAATTATTGGTGAAAAAGAAAGCGACATATTGCGACGTTACCGATTCAATTAACATTTAAGTTCATTAATCACGTTATTTTCCAAGAAACGTTTTGGAGAAGGTGCTTCTAGACACGTTCCCCTTTAAAAAAATAAATAAATAAATAAATAAATAAAAATAAAAAAATAAAAAAATAAAAATAAAAATAAAAAAACCTTAGCGTTGGGACACCGTTCCACGGTGATGAATCGTTCATTTGGGTTCCAATATCGTTACCGACAAATGTATCGCTCTCACATTAGAATTGAGAAAGTCATACAACATTCTCATTAGCAAGCCGCTTGAATTTGCTCATGCAAAGACTTCATTAGTTAATGAGGAAGAATATAAACTTATTATTTCCTTTGCTTTGATAAACAGTTAGTCATCATTCTGAGAACACAGTCAAGAGACGTTATGTAGAAATAATGCAAAGACTGTAAAATTATTCATAATTTTTTTTGTTTTACTGATAATTTTACTGACGAGATGGATCGGTGCCAGATATATGCGTTTGCTCGTTTCCTGAGTTAATTGATGATAAATATTGTTACAGTCGAATGGAATGTAATAACGAGTACTAATTACATTAGTGTTGGAATATTGCTAACGATAATGTTAACAAAGTGCGTATCAGGAAGATTGTGCATTACACAGGGCGACAGCATATTTGTCTGCTGACGAGACATGAACCCTTATAAAACTATAACTGGTGGCACACAACTCACTGTACTCTAGATACTGATGTAAGCCACGTTGGAGTGTCCGAGCGTTCTAAGGCGCCTTGGTTGTTCGCCATCAAAGGATGGAGTACTCCGTCGGACATGTGTTTGTGTGTGTGTGTGTGTGTGTGTGTGTGTGTGTGTATTTCCCCTAGTGTAAGTTAATTGAAGTTAGTTAAAAGTAGTTTGTAAGCTTAGATACTGATAACCCCAGAAGTTACGTCCCTAAGATTTACAAACATTTGAACATTTGAATATTAATATAACCAAAGTATTTGATTTATGTTTCATTATAAATACAAATCATTCTTATGATTATTGTTTAAGGTTCAATATGTTTCCCTTTATAATTAATCCATCTCTTGCATCTTTTTTGTAGCACTGTTAGATACTGAATGGTAGCGGTCGGCAAACACATTCGTCAAACCAAGAGCCAATTTCCAGAAATATGGAATAATTGAAATAAGTTACTGAATTTTTTAACTATGCTTTTAGAAGTCTGTAACTAATAGTGAATAATATAGTTAACATATCAGTAAAGTCTAATGACAAAATCAAATGTCCAACAGTTTGTTAAGCTGAAGAGACTTAACTGCGGGGTCATCAGTTCCTGAACTTACACACTAGTTATGAACTACATTATACTAAAGATGACAGAAAGCCGACCGCGGTGCCCGAGGGGACTGAGGCGCTACAATCTCGGTCTGCACGGTCACTACGGTCGGGGATTCGAATCCCCCCTCAGGCATAGATATTTGTGCCGTCCTTATTATTAGCTAGTTCGTAAGTAGTTTGTAAGTTTAGGGACTGACGACCCCGTAGTTAAGTCCCACAAGCCATACAAACATTGGAAATATTTCTGAAAGGAAGAGGAGGGATTCGAACCCCCGACCGCAGCAGCCGTGCAGACTGTACTGGCGCGTCGCAGACCGCTCGGCCACTGCCGCCGGCTAAACACAAATTACATAAAACAAAACATATAAACGCATATTGTATACGAATAGTGGTCTTGTATTTTTGGAAAGTTCAACTACGTGTGCTTTGTGTGTTGTTGTTTTTAACTTTAATTGTAAAAGAAATCTAGCTTCCGAAATGTGTTAGTGGCCTTCACTTAATTAGAAGTATTGATTTCAATGCATCCAAAGAAACCGGAAATAAGATCTCAGATCGGCCGATGTCAAGAAATTTTAACTACAAAGGACGTAAATCGTAAACGGCAGTAATTACGGAAAAAATGAGAGAGAGAGAGAGAGAGAGAGAGAATGAAACAGTAAGGACGGCTGCTGTGGTAATTCATTTTCATATAACGCTATCATTTACCATTTACCTCCATGTACCAAGTTATATAAAGGTAAAGCAGTCGGCAATACGAAGATTGAATTGAACACCACAGTGCTTTACTAGGCATGTTCCTGTTTGGAGGTGTGCTTCTTCAGAACAAACAGTTTTACTGAATAGGATGGGATCTTGTTTTCATTCGTCAAGCATTAATTCACAAAACTTAAGACCTCGGTCTAGAATCATTTTCAAGTAACGAAAATGGTGAATGAGGTACAGGAATTTTAAACCACTCTTTGTGTAATATTCTTTGCACAGATCTTTGTGATGAATTTTAGCTCAGTTGAAAATTGTATGGTTGATTTGTGGAAATTGGCTCACAGATAAGCTTACCTGCAATTCAGTCGTGACCGTTCTTGGGAGGGCAGATTTTGGTGTATCCATAATATGTACATGTGTTTCAAATCTCTTTCTAATACACTCTGTATAGAATATAGTTTTGATCTTAAGTGTCTTCGCAATTCGTTACTCACTGCAGTAGTACTATTTTTGTAAAACGTTTTTTCATGGATATACTTTCCTGTTTCGTTGACATTGTGACAATTCGAAAAGCACAACTCACAAATCACGCTTTCAAAAAACCATTTTTTATTATTTTTTGTGATTTTTTATTTATTTATTTATTTATTTTTTCTTGCACTGTAGACCAATCTGACAAGGAGAAAATATCACCATTTGTTTACAATAATTTAACGGGCTAATCTTCCTAATGAACTTCGATTAGCTGTTACAACTGAGTACTTTTAACAAACTGTACGGACCTTTGCGCCTATAAGAATATAGCAATCTGATTCAACATGTAAAGTATGGTACTGAAAATAATTAACCCGAAATTATAGGAAAAGTTTTCTTCATTGTAAAAGATTTTTTCGTATACAATCTGTACCGGTATTGATCATAGTAATTTAAAAGCATTAGTTAATTGTCTGCATCTAGCTATGAAGTATTACTAAGGAAAAATAATTGTTTAAGAAATATCTTATTAGTCTTAAGAAGAATGATTGGGGCTTTTGGAGACTGATTCTAGGTTAATCTGTCAAAATCATATCATTTAAGGAGGTGAACAAGGTTTTTGTTTGTGAACTGTCCGTGTGTTTGAAGTAAGAACTTTCATTCATACAGTAGTGTTCAGAAGATCGTCTTGTCAGCGTCTGAGCTGCATCAGGTGTCTGTAAACACTCTTTTGCCGGACGTCAGTATCTGTAAAGATACAATTGTTTGGATGGGAGTTATAAGTAAATTCAATTTTAAATTTATACAACCTTTTATTATTATGTACTGACAAATTTAGGGAATCTTATAACTTACACAAGTTCTAAATACAAGCCAATTACAAAAGAAAGTTTCAAGACCAACACAAATTGCATTGGAACATCTTCACCGTTCGTCTCAGTTTTCTGAAACCTACAATATTAACAAGTAGGTATCAGGTGCACCATAAAAGAAGATTAAGCCCGGACGGGAGTATTCTTTATTGTATTACCTTAGGAGGAGTAACATATAGTTTCAAAATAAGTGTGACAATAAAGTACTACTGAACACAGTTACCTAATACACCTTAGTTACTATTATGTCAAATATACAAGACGAATATATATACTCTAATATACATTGTAATTATATACATGTAAATATCTTAGCGGACAATCCATTAAACGCTATTGTTCATCCGACAAGACTGTTATTGAGCATTTTCCAAGTTCATTTCCTCGTCTGAAGATTATGTCAATGAAATGAAATGAAGTTTGACTGTTACCTGATTTCGAAACGTCGCCTTTATAAACACAATTTAGCAACTGGCAGTAAACTTTGCAGGGTCAATGTCTGTAAAATCTAAATTGCCACACTATTGGAAGCCCGCATCTAAAAAAAAATTTACTGAGTTTTTTTTTTTTTTTTTGTTATTTCCTGCATAATTCTAGCCAAAGTATTTCTGTGTTTGCAGCGCTCGTCCACAATTTATACAAAACGAATTGTTTTCGTCGCTACCATCTTCGTCTAGGTTTATTTCCAAATGTTCTCTTCGCATCAAAATACTATACAAACTGCTTAACACTTGTTTACGGTTATAACATATTTTATCTATACGTTTTTTGTTTTGTTTTAGTCTCTATAGGTTAGCTGACGTAGTCAGCAGCAGGTGAGTCCAGTTGTCCCCTCGGGGTAGAAACACAGAGGGCTTTCCCTCCCGCAGCTACGGCCGACCAATCGCAGAACCGGAGAAGCTCAGCGACGTGCGCGCTACCTGGTGGCGACTGCGGCAACGAGGGCGCAGCCAAGGACGCCCAGGGCGGTTTCCGATGGGGTGGAGGCAGCTCTGCTCGCCGCGTCTGTAACAGCAACCACAATAACACGGCTTGATCAATAACAACAACGTTACTACGATTACGGTGTTTAGTAATGAAGCGATGCTTCGTGACTGGGTGACTCCATTACAAGTATGGCTGGATGTCACAAACAAGAGAAATAGAGATAAAGCATCATCATCATTATCATTAGAGATTGATTATGCCTTTCAGCGTTTAGTCTGGAGCAAAGTACCTGTAATAAAATTCCTCCATGATCCCCTATTCAATGCTAACATTAATGCCTCGTTTGATGTTATGCATTTTACTTCAAATTCTTTCTGCACCGAATCTAAGTACTTTATTCTTCGTCTACTTCGACTCCTCTTACCCTCCGCTGCCGAGCTCATAAGTCTCTTAGGTAACCTTGCTTCTCCCATGCGTGTAACATGACTCCACCGTCTGCTCGCTCTAACTGCTTCATCTATGGTGTTCATTCCCAGTTCTTCTTTGATTTCCTCATTATTGACACCCTCCTGCCATTGTTCCCATCTATTAGTACCTGCACTCAGTTCTTTCTCTATTTTGGCTTCCGTGTGAGAAAATACCACCCAGGTACTTGAAACTGTCTACCTGTTCTAACTTTGTTCCTCCTATCTGGCACTCAATCTTTTTAAATCTCTTTCCCACAGATATTACTTTCGTTTTGGAGATGCTGATCTTTATATCATAATCTATACACCTCTGCTCGAGCTCTGAAATATTAGTTTGCAACCTTTCAATCGAATCTGCCATTACAACTAAGTTATCCGCATATGCGAGACTGCATATTTTGTTTTGATCTATTTTAATCCCGCCCTGCCAGTTTTCAACATATGATCCATGAATAGTATGAACAACAGTGGTGACAGGTTACAGCCTTGTCTTAACCCTGAAACTACCCTGAACCATGAGCTTAATTTACCATTTACTCTAACTGCTGCCTGACAGTCTACGTAGAGCCCTTTAATTGTCTGCAGAAGTTTGCCTCCTATAAAATAATCTTTAAGAACTAATAGGAGCTTCCTCCTAGGAACACGGTCATAAGCCTTTTCAAGGTCTATGAAACATAGATACAATTCCCTGTTGCACTCATAGGACTTTTCCATTACCTCCCTTAGGCTAAAGATGAGGTCCTGACAGCCTCTAAGAGGCCTAAACCCACACTGATTTTCATCTAACTTGTCCTCAATTGATGCTCGCACTCTCCTTTCAACAATACCTGAGAATATTTTGCCTACATCGCTAATTAAGGAAATACCTCGATAGTTGTTGCAATATTTTCTGTTTCCATTGAGATAAAGCATTTAATACAAAAAGGGCTAGATACGACATGTTATTATTCTGTTGATTTTGGCTACGTTTGACAAGAGCCGTATCAAGAATCGTCATTTTTAAGGCAAGGACAGATTTGTAATGGAGTAAGAGAAACCTAAGTTTTGAACGTAAACTGTATCACTAACAATAACATGGACATATTTTACCTGGTCAGCATGGTCTCGACAAGTGGAGCAGCCAGGGTTGGGTTCTGGAGGGGGAGGCAAATTTTTCAAAATGAAGCCTATTGAATTTATTAACCTATGACTTATTTTTAATCTCTATATATAAAAGGCAATGACCCGACTGACTGACTGATTGACGGACTCCTCATCATCGCCCAGCCCAAACCACTAAAGACAGAGGGTGTTGATCTTACTCTGTATGCGTCATTTAAGAAGCGTTTTTTCGATATCCCGTCCCTAAGAGGGTGAAACAGGGGATGAAACGTTTTTCGAAAATACGTTGCTATTTAGGCAATTTTGAAGCTACAACTACAAAATTTCGGATTTTAATTCAGGGTTCCAATTTAAAATCAGGTGTTTCGACATTTTTTGAAATTCAACCTATAAGGCGTAAATAGAGGACGCAAAGAATTTATTTTCAAAAATATGTTGCTGCTAACTCAAATTTTAAGTTACATCAAAGAAACTTCGGATTTGGAAACTTGGTCAGGTTTAAAAAATCGCGTTTCAGTATTTTTGGAAATTAAACAATTAAGGGGTCAAAATAGGGAATCAAAAATTCTTTTTGTAAAGACGTTGCCATTTTCAAAATTTTGAAGCTAGAACTGCAAAAATTGATATTTGTATTGTTGATTATAGCCACAGTCACGGTTTATGAGGTCGTTTCGTTGTTTACGAGGGTGCCCCTTCGAGAGTCACTAGATTTGATTGGTCAGAAGTTTGACGAGAGGACTACCGAACTTTTTAGGCATGTCTTGTCCTCCACGTATAGCGAATACCACGAAAAAAATTGTACATGGAGAATTTCGGGGAGGAGGAAACCTACTTGCTTTCTCCGTTACTTGGACGACACTTTCGTCATCTGGCCATCGAAGATCGATGCGTTGTACACCAGAGGCACACGCGATTGATGTATCCGAAAAAGTCGGCGGTCGCTGAACATTGTTTGTCGGAGAATCACGCGATGGAGTATGAACGCACTAGGATTCTGGTACAGACGTCGAGATACAAAGACTGCGTCGTTAGAGAGGCCATTGAAATTCGCACTAGTAACGACCTTATAAACCGTGACTGTGGCTATAATCTTAGCAAAGCTTGGGAACAAACGATTGGGTTAATTAAGAGCAAATCTAGCAAACGCAACGTAGTGACGACCACGGCGGACAGAGCCCTCACACCGACGTCATCTCATACGCCGGCGCAATCGGTTCCACTGCGCGACCGCGGCGCGGGTGCGGACCACGGAAGGGACGCTCCGCGGGCCGAGGGTATTTAAATCGGCCGCTACCGGGGTAGAACCCAGTTCCCTTCGAGCAGCCGTAGCGTGCGGATCTCCGTGCCGGCGTGTTTCCAGGAGTTCAGTCCGTCACTTCACCTGATGATGGCGACATGTATGATCGCCGAAATATTGTGCCCATTGGACACTATAGACTGGCGTTACACCCGTGGATATTTTAATTATCATATACGCTGGGAGACACTCAAGAATCACAACATTCATGTTATTAATTTTTACGTTATATTAATAAAATAAAGTTATATTAACCAAATCAAATGTTCAAATGTTTGTAAATCTATCGGAACAAACTGCGTGGTCATCAGTCCGTACCTTACAAACTACTTAAACCTAGGTAAACTACCCGAATGACAAACACACACACACACACCCATGTGCCAGGGAGGACTCGAACCTCCACGGCGAGCAACCACGCGCTCCGTAGTGAGATGCTTTAGACCGCTCGGCTACTCCACCGCGGCTGTTAGACTACCACACCACTAACGATTAAGGCGCCTTGGAATAGCCTATGACAGCACTAAATACATTCTAAATTGAAGTAAGTGTAACCATATGTACTTCACAATGGGCCTACCAGTTAAGTGAAACATAATGAAACTTCTACAAAACAAAATTAGAGGTAGTTATCATTATTCGCATTCAATTTCGAAGTCAATGTGTCCATTGAAACCATCGATGTTGTCTTCCACACTGTGATCACTTCGAAACGACCGGTACATTTGTCTTGCATCTTTCTGAATCAGCGGCAGAAAATATTTCAAGTCTGCCACTTTTTCTTTAGAAATCGGTTTTCCTCCTGGCCACACTGGTACTAAGTGTTCACTTAGTTTCAACGGATGAGAAGTAGGTCGCCGTCTTCTTTTCTTTTTCTAAATGTATATTTCAGCTACAGTATCCTGGTCGATGTCGCTTTTCATAAAAATACTTAGAGCTTTGTGCTTTCTCATTACAATTTCTCTAGTCTTCGGCCAATTTATTTTGTGGTAATCTGTGTCATATTTGCTGTTTTTTGTTTGTTTTTCCATCATTTTCGTTCCAGCGAAGTATCTCTTTTCGACTCTGTGGACAATCAAAGCAATCTTTTTGCGACATACTTTCATAATATCATAATAATAATAATAATAATAATAATATCGTCGACGGTGTACAACCGCTGTTGCAGCTTCAGTGAAACACAATGTCTCCAAAATCACTGTCATTGGACAAAAAGCTGTTCCCTGGGAGAACATGGTGCAAAGTAATCTTTTCCGGTGCAGGATGACTTTACAAGACCGTTTTAAGTAACAACAGTATTTTTTTTTGTTACGATTTTGGCTTCCACACGAGTCTGACCAAAGAATACATTCTTTTGCAGTGACATTTCCCTCCATATGTTTTTGAGACAGCTGCCAACTTCCTGAGTACCACGGCCAGCTTCACTCTCAACCCAGATGTAGCAGTGGCTTTTGCCGTATTTGCCACTATGAATACCTAAATTATACACGCACAGGTGCCTTTTGTAATACACCGTGTTGGTACGAATCTTAGACAAAGGCTACGTCTTCTGTAAATCGAAACACAAGGTCTATTGTTGCAGAACTATAGTTTGGTTTGTCGCATATGGAATTGTGATGCAAAATTGAAAACCAACGATAAGCGAAGTGGCACTTAGTATTTTTAATATATCATGGCAACCGTTGCTAAGAAGAGAACGGTGATTTTCATCCATATTGATTATAATGTTTCTCAACAGAATTTTCTCAAAGCAGAAGATACCAATAAATGGCGCTTGGTCTAGTGATGCATAACACCGTCAATATATATCTGACAGTGTTGCAATGGCTGTAAAGGAGAGCGATCTATAGCGACATATAGTGCAGTGTAAAATAGAATATATCTGATAAAAAAAATAATAAAAGAACTGCCGTTTACCGAGCAACTTGTCGATGCTTCAGATGTGAGGCGAACAATTGAAAAATATTTGCAGAAATAAGAAAATCAACTTTTAATAAAATGAAATTAATGATTTCTAGATCTAAAAAATTGAATGGTCTTGTAGTTATCTTTTTTTTTGTGTGTGTCTGTGTTTTTAGGGCGCACAACTTCTCGGGTCATTAGCGCCCAGATCGGAACAGGAATTCGCTAGATCTCGAAAAAATTTACAAGTGCCAGAAAGGAGAGTATCAAGACAAAGCTAAAACAGAAGGATAAATAAGAAAAAAAAAGGTTAAATATCCTTTGATAAATTAGCCATGTTGATAAAACGCAAAACTCGAGCAGCTGCCTATGTGTCATCAGCTAAAAGTTCCTCTAGAGTAGACGGCAAATTAAAGGCTACACGGAGATGGTTAAAATTACGACAAGACAAACAAACATGTCGCACCGTCATCAATTCACCACAGGACCACAGCGGTGCAGGGTCAGCGGTTAGCAAATGACGGTGGCTGAATCGGCAGTGACCGATCCGCAACCGGGTCAGCATGACCTCCTCGCGCCGAGAGGGGCGTGAGGAGGTTCTCCAAGTGGTCGGGATCGGTTATACGGTTCTCAGTTTGTCGTGGAGTAAGAACCACGAATTGTGCCAAGATGACACAATACACCGGCGAAGAGCCCGTTGAAAATCGTCTGATGGGACGCAAAAAGTATCCATGCGAGGCAAAAGAGCTGCTGCCTTCACTGTAATATCGGCAGTCTCATTCCCGGGCACACCCACGTGGCTAGGGACCCACAGAAAACAAACGTGGCAGCCGTTATCTGCTAGCAACTGAAGGGATCGTTGGATTCGATACACGACAGGATGGGTCGAGAAAGGGTCCCTAAGACTCTGCAGCTCACTAAGGGAGTTGTAGATATCAGCCACAACAAGCCACTGAAGACGATTCATTTATCTGCTGGAAAAAAATGATCGAATTTTATTGTAGATCACGTACTGACAAATATTTGTTCGAATATTATGAACTACATCGAAGAGAACGACCTATTAACCAGTAGTCAACACGGATTCAGAAAGTATCACTCTTGCGAAACACAGCTTGCCCTTTTTTCACATGAAGTGTTAAGTGCCATCGACAAGGGATCTCAAATCGATTCCATATTTCTGGATTTCAGGAAGGCTTTTGACACTGTACCCCACAAGCGGCTTCTTATGAAATTGCGTGCTTATGGAATGTCTCCCTAATTGTGCGGTTGGATTCACGATTTCCTATCAGAAAGAACACAGTTCGTTGTAATTGACGGTATGTCATCGAGTAAAACAGAAGTGGTATCTGGCGTTCCACAGGGAAACGTTATAGGTCCCCTACTCTTCCTCGTGTTTATAAACGATTTAGGAGACAATCTGAATAGCTCCCTTAGATTGTTCGCGGATGATGCTGTCGTTTATCGGTTAGTGAAGTCAACAGAGGATCAAAAGCAACTGCAAAGCGATTTAGGCAAAATTTCTGCATGGTGCGAAAATTGGCAATTGACTCTAAATAAAGAAAAGTGTGAGGTAATACACATGACCACTAAAAGAAATCCGCTGAACTTCAGTTACGCGATAAATCAGACAAACCTTAAGGTCGTAGATTCTACCAAATACCTAGGAGTTACAATTACGAACAACTTTGACTGGAGAGAACACACAGGAAATATTGTGAGGAAGGCGTACCAAAGATTACGTTTCATCGGCAGAACGCTTCGAAGATGCACCAGCTCCACCAAAGAGACTGGCTACATCACACTTGTGCGTCCTCTTCTGGAGTACTGTTGCCCCTTGTTGGACCCTCACCAGGTGGGATTGACGGAAGATATTGAGAAGGTTCAGAGAAGGGCAGCTCGTTTTGTTCTATCACGTTACGGAGGGGGAAAGCGTCACGGAAATGTTGCACGAATTGGGGTGGAAATCTTTAAAAGAAAGACGTTATTCATTTTGCCGTGATCTGTTTGCTAAGTTTCAATCACCGACTTTTAGTTCTGAATATTTTGCTAGCAACCACCTACTTAGGGATACATGACCATCCCAATAAAATAAATCAGATCGAAAACGGAACGATTTAGGTGTTCTTTCTTCCCGCGCGCTATTAGAGAATGGAACGGTAGAGAAAAGTTATGAAAGTGGTTAATAAATCCTCTGCCAGGCACTTGAGTGTGATTTGCAGAGTTTCTATATAGATGTAGATATCCGTCTTAAGTTAGTGAAATGTGCTCTCCGGCGTGTGCGTCAAGTGTAGAAATCCTCCTGAACACCAGCATCGTGCTGTAACAGCAAGTGAATTGTACCACATCTCCGACAGCGATAGCTGAGTGAAGAAGTTGCACCGTCCTTTTAGTTGCCAGGACAACAGCATCCACTGGATTTATCGGGAACTGCGGAGTCCCAGAAGCGCTCGTCGAATTATCTGCAGGGCAGCCAGTGGACGTCCACCCCCAGGAGGTGCAGAGTCAGCGGTACCTGGAGGCGCGGCCGCCCACGCAGCAGCAGCGGCTGGAGTTATTAAGATAAGGACATCGGCAGGTTGCAGATGAGCTGGCGCGTAATTTAGCGGGCCCTCCCTTTGCGTGTCGCCGGCCGAGATTGCGGGCCTGCTCCCCGTGTCGCACCCGCTGACGACAGCGCCCCAGCGGGTACCGGGCGCACTAGGCGGGAAGCCACCACCTGCCGGCAGGGGAGGAGGGCCGCATCAGCTTCTGACCGGCGCGCTCAGCGGGAACGCTGTCCGAAGAACGGGTCGACGGCAGTGGCGCAGAACACCGCTATTCTCCAACTATGGCTACCAGCAGTGGTAACTGTGGTAATTAGGTCATTACTGCCAGTTCTTCAAGGAAATACATATGTCTCATTCTGGATCCGTCCATGTCAACAGTGAAATTGATCAGTATCGTCGCTCATCAAACTACGATCACAAAATGAGAAGATATATACTAACTCCTTTTAGAGAGTTCTGCTTCATTGAAGATTCATTGCTCAAGCAATTCATATGGTGTAGAGTGTACTCAGGATAAATTGGACGATAGATGTGCAGAAGGCTGGGCAAGCATAGCGGCAGGAGCAGTGAGAGGAAGTGACCACCACTGCCGGCAGGGAGGAGGGCTGCATCAGCGTCTGATGCGGGAACGCAGCCGAAGCACGAGTCGATGGCAGTGGCGCAGAACGCCGCTATTCTCCATATGTGACTACCAGCAGTGGTAATTTTGGTTTCAGATTAATGAGATTACGCCATTACTGCCAGTACTTCAAGGAACTACATATGGCTCATTCTCGATCCGTTCATGTCAACAGTGAGATTTATATCTTTGCTCATCAAACTACGATCACAAAATGAGAAAATATATATTAACTCCTCTTAGAGATAAATATGAAGCATCGAATTAAAATTTGTGGTGCGGCCGGGAATCGAACCCGGACCTCCATGCTTACTAGACAGACGTCTTAAACGTTTTCTATTTTTTTCCTTGCTCTATGGGTAGTTCTGTTCATTGCGGACGCTGATCGTATTTGTTCATTGATGTTCGAAGTGTTTTTGGTTCAGCTTTTTTATTACAGAGGGCGTCGAGCCTCTTGACCAGGCGCGCTGAGCTACGGCGCCCGGCGTCTACCACTCCAATAACGGTTAAGGCGCCTTGGAATAGTCTAAGTACGCTTTCCCTCCACATCACAAACTTTAATTCAGCTTCTGTGTTCCAAAGATAATTGCCACTACTCCCAAGGCTCTCCATGCAGCGGAATAGCACCTCAGGTATTCCAAAGCGCCTTCATCGTTTGTGGTGTGGTAGTCTGCCAAGCACCGTGGCACAGCGCGCCTGGTCAGAGGGCTGAACGCCCTCTGTAATAAAAAAGCTGAGCCAACCATTCAACGAACAACCACGAACAAACTGAACGAAGGACCTCGAACCATAGATCTACCAGATGAAAAAAAAAAAAAAAAAAAAGCGGTTAAGACGTCTGATTAGTAAGCATAGAGGTCCGGCCGCACCACAAATTTTAATTCAATGCTTCACTTTATCAATAATATCTTTGACATATTTGAGACGAAAATCCGTCTAAGGGATTGTTTATATGTATTAAATTGAGATTTATATCACCTAAACAGGATTGTTCCATTATGTCCATTGCTGAGGTGCAATTCCGCTGCATAGAGGGCCTTGGCAGTAGTGGCAATTTATTTTTGGAACACAGAAGCTGAATTAAAGTTTGTGATGTGGAGGGAAATCGTACTTAGACTATTCCAAGGCGCTTTAATCCTTGGTGGTGGAAGTCTTACGGTTAAGTAGTAAGTATCGAGGTCCAGGTTAGATTCCCGGTTGCACGACAAATTATAATTCAATGCTTATATATTTATCAATAATGTATTTGACATATTTCAGACGAAAATCCGTCTCAGGGATTGTTTATATGGCATCTTTAGAGAGTTCTGCTTCATTCAAGACTCATTGCTGAAGCAATGCATATGGTGTAGACTGCACGCAGGATAAATTGGCCGATAGATGTGCAGAAGGCTGGGCAAGCATGGAGGGGGTAGCGGCCGGAGCAGTGAGGGGAAGTGACCAACACTGGAGAGGAAGTGCCGCTCCAAACTGACACCTACGCTCCACTACCACCTGGAGTTTAATAAATTCTCTCTTCTGTACCTAACCACGCCATTAACAGTACTTTTTTCTAAATAATTAACTCAATGTTATTAATATTTCATTGTTTTTATCATTTTATTATCTCGACCTATCATCTTCGAAATACGTGTTACTTAAAGTGTACCGCGGTGGAGTAGCCGAGCGGTCTAAGGCGCCTCGCTGCAGAGCGCATGGTTGCTTGCCATCGGAGGTTAGAGTCCTTCCTGGGGCATGGCTGTTTGTTTTGTCCTTAGGTTAGTTTACCTAGATTTAAGTAGTTTGTAAACTACGAACTGATGACCACGCAGTTTGGTCCGATAGATTTACAGACATTTGAACATTTTGGACTTAAAGTGTTAGATATGTAAATTTGCGATACAGGATATGGACTAATTTTTTGCTGCAGCTGAGTGGCAGAGCGCATTGAGGCTCTATGGTCCGATGCGCGAGGCCATTCCCCATCGGGGGTTCAAATCCCCCTTCGGGCACGGCTGTTTGTGTCTTTTTAGTATAAGGTAGTTCATAAGTAATTTGTAAGTTTAAGGACTGATTTCCCCACAGTTAAGTCCCTCAAGCTTGACAAACATTTTTCAACATTTGATTTGTTTCTGTTTAACTTGCAAATATAAAAATCGTGAATTAGACTGCGATTTAGTGCACTCATCTGGATAGAGCTTAAACAGTCAGAAACAATACTAAATCAAACAATCACAATACGAAACTCGTTAATAAAAACAATGGTATTTCTGTCGCTGCGTTATAGAACGTGTTTAAATTTAAAATAAATGCTCACTTCCTCCTCTTCTACAATATTGTAGACCAGAAAACTTAAATGTTTCATTTGCCTTTATACACATTAATACCTTAAAGTTAAGAGAACAACTTGTCCTTATCAGTTATCTGAGTGTACTATAATCAGACGTTGCCGTTTTGCAAGTGACGCCTTTACTCCATTACTGCCGGCCGCGGTGGCCGAGGGGACTGAGGCGCTCCAGTCACGGTCTGCACGGCCACTACGGTCGGGGGTTCGAATACCCCCTCGGACATGGATATTTGTGCCGTCCGTCCGTTAGCTAGTTCATAAGTAGTTTGTAAGCTTAGGTACTGAAGACCCCGTAGTTACGTCCCATAAGTTCTACAAACATTTGAACATTTACTTCATTACTTGATCCATCTGTCCATTCATTGGACGTAGTAAGTCAACTGCGAATGTATGTTTCATGGACATATATGAGCAGTGAACCCTCTTTTCGATCCTATTTTACTGAATGTAAATAATCCAATCTTTTACTGCGTATTTGTAAACGTTCCAAAGCACATCCTCTAAATTGATTCAGGAAATGTATGAAACGGAACTGATTATGTAATTTTGTAAATTTACCATCATGGATAAAGATCTTTATGTTTTCTATTTTGTGTCAGGTTGATCTTTAACTACTTTTGTAGTGTTATAGAAATGCAGTGATGATGGGATATTCCCGAAACTAGCTACATGATAAATAAATCTTACATGACAGCTAAGTGTAAAATGCATTTCCTCAAAACTTCTTGTAAGCTGTTCTTTGCACCACCTGGTAAATATTAAGCGTGTTAATTGCACGGAAAATAAAGCATGTATGTATTGCACTGAAATTAAAAAAAAAAAAAAAAAAAGTATCTTAAGCCTTACATTTGAAGTAGGTACTGCCCTTCAAAGACTTATTTTCCTTAACATGGAATAAAGTTACTTTATTGTGGGGAATTATTTGTTTGCTACTTGGAAATTGTTTTTCAATCTCGGCACAACTTGTCCATGAAAATCTTCTAAATCTAAAACCTTTTTCTCTTTTTCCGCTTTTTCCTGCAGTAGAGAAACCTTCAGCACTATTTGTCACTCTCTATTTTTTTTTTTGTCCGAGTTGAAACACGAGTAGCAGACTGCACCCTGTCAAGGACGCTTTTAATGGGATTTTTATCCCCCTTTTGCCTCTTCCACATAAATTTAAGTAAACTGAAAACAATCACTCGTGCCTGGCTATGCAGAACTGTTCCTGCACGTATAGCGCTTGGAGACTGTGCTGCCACGCCGTTTACAGCGGTGCGCTCACTCGATGTGCACTGGCCGCCAGACGGAAGTGGACTGATGCCCCCCCCCCCCCTTCCGAACGAAGGAATGAGCTCGTCCGGCGCTTCGGACGAAAACTCGTCTCTGCGCATCGTTCACCGTATCCTGTGAGGACCCTACTTCATATCTCAAGTGGTACTGAGGTAACAGGTGCCATCAATATTGACAGATTCTTCTGGGGGTATGGGTTGAGATACCGCACGTGTTAATTGTCGTCCATAATATCTCAGACATGCTCGATTGAACTGTGGAGATCGTTCTGAACAGGGAGATTAATGCAACGTCTAGCAGAGAACGTTGCGTTCCAGTGTGAAGAAGAGAATTATTCTTTTGGACCAACACACAATTTTACTGTTCCAAGAATGGTACAAGAGTAAGTCTTTGAACATTCTGGACGTACCTAGCGCCGGCCCACTTTCCATCCACGACGTGAACGTGAGTTGTAGGTCAATGTACCGCAGACCACAAGGTATGGGGAGGAGCCAGTGTGACTTGGACGAACGCGCTCTACATGAAAGCGTTCGAAATGTCTACGTCGTATGCGCAAATTACCATCACTAAAGTGCAGCCAGAATCTACTTTATTGCTAGAAACTACGACTTCATTCAAGTGATTCACTGCGTCACTCAAATCGTACACTCGTTTGTGTGGCGTAATTGTTAGACATACTGCAAGTGCGATTGCCCCTATTGCCACTGCCAGTAACCGCTTGGCGACAGTTTTTGTTGACACTTCTGAGCTCAGAATCATTCTTATTATTGTCTGTTAGCTCAGAGCTTTCCAAACTGGGTGTCGCGTAGTAGTATCAAGTAAATTTAGACTCTAAACAAAAATCTTGTCATAAAATAACACAAAATATCCTTCTCTTCATACTAACCTGAAGACTCGCCTGCAGCTAATCATTCTTCTCTTCATTCAGTGCACCACGGACCACTTATTAAAGGAATGATCGGTGCACATTAATTGAGTGCTCAGCCGCTAGGCGGTAGCTCTGCCTCATCAGCAGTAGACACTCAGGGTTCGTTCAAGCATCTGCCATTTGTCAGATTACAGAAAACTGCGCATGCGCAGAGCTGCTGCTGATACTCTTGCATCTGAGCGACTTTTAATGGATTTATCAAAGCCACGTCACCCTCGGTACCGTATCTTACAATATTGAATGTCAATCAATGAAACAGTGGCTGTAAAAGCTGTCACAGATTGTAGAAGCAGTTACAATTGTCCACTGACTAAAGCTATTCAGTCGCGATGTTTAGTATGGAGTATGGCCGGGAAATTACCGGAGAGTAGTATTTTAAATGCAGTGATGCAGTGATCGTTGTTTCGAACCCTGGTATGTGATAATATTCTTTCTCTCTCCGTTGCCTGTATGTAATAGATTCTGGGACCAGAAAAGACATTCATGTTCTTACTTGTCCCGAACATTTATCAATTTTTTCCGACTCTGTCGGGAATTCGAGGTCGTGGTGAAGCAAGAACCTAACAATAGAACTTAAATAATAATTCATCACCTATCATAAATACATACTCTTTATTTCTGAAAATAATATTGAACTGAAAGGGAACAGCAACTGTGCAGTCTATATCAGAAATCCGAGCAGCTAATTTCCAGATGCCGTTTTCAATCGGTCCAGCAAAATAGTATCTGGCCCTGACATGTACACACGACAGCGAAAACGGTTTCCGAAATTCAGATTTCGTGTTTTGGAAGTTGGGTAGCATGTAGAAGAAGCAAATATTACTGTGTGAGTTAGGCATTGCTGTCTGCGGTGATACTCTGTTGTACATCTCCATAGTTCCTAATGTTTTATTTTCTTGCGCTGAGTGTACGTAATTGCTTCAGTCAGGATCAACATTAAACATGTCAATGCGTAAGTGGATTTCAGTTTCGTTTAAAAACTACATTTGAGCGATACTTTATTTCCGTTCGTCCGTCCGTCTCCCCCCCCCCCACTAAAATCATCTATATTCTACCATATGAGAGAGGGTGTCGCACAAAACTGTAAACTATAAAAGGGTGTCGCCATGAAGGAATGTTTGGGAAGCACTGTATTAGCTGAACGATCTGCCAACGATGAGCAGATGTCCAGAACCTGACTGTAGTAGGATGCAGGATGACTTAGACCAAATTTGAAGGTGTAAGGAAAGGCAACTAGCGCTAAATGTAGAAAAATGCAAGGTGGTGCAGATGAGTAGGAAAAACAATCCTGTAATGTTTGTGTACAGCATTAGTAGTGTGCTGCTTGATATAGTCGGGTAAGCTAAATATCTCGGCGTTACGCTGCACAGCGATATGAAATGGAAGGAGCATATGAGGACAGTCGTGGGGAAGGCGGATGGACGATTTCCGTGTATTGGGAAAATTTTGGGTAGATGTAAATCGTCTGTAAAGGAGAACGAATATAAAATGCTTATACGATCCTGTTTTGAGTATTACTGAATTGTTTTGGCTCGTCATCATATTGGTTTAACCAACTGAACCATGACTTTACGGACCTGCTGCAGCCACGTAAACCGTTTATTTTCGTTATTTTATCATTACTTTCGCACTCACAACAAATTAACACGGAGATGATACCTGGTAGATTAGATTGTACCAGATAAGAATTCGGACGGATTGTCTTTATATTTCGGGGCAAGCGCTATACCGACTAAGATACTTGTGCAAACCCCAATATTAATCATACCAACTTTACTTTCTCCAGCGCCTCGTCCTGTACCTTCCCAACTACAAAGAAGTTATCCTGCGAACTATGCAGTTCTAACACTGCCTACAGTCTTGTAAACCGTTTTGAACCATCCAGGAAGTTTCATATCAGCGAACAATCCGCTGCAGAGGGTAAATTTCATTATGTAAATCTAACCCTAAGCCGTATGTTTTCAATATTCTTTATTCCATGACTGCTGGGCCCGCAAGAGTCCTCGGAGGACGTTTTGATATTAAGAAAGTGGGTGTAACGAAAGTACTGGTGGAACTGAAAATCTTAGAACGGGCCGAGTGACGTGCACAGATAGTTCAGTCGATGGTAGCTTGCTCGTGAAAGGTGCACCAACCTCCGCAGAGTGAAAATTACATTCTATCGACTTCGAGAATTTTTAGTTCAGTTGATGAAGGTTGAGGCGAAGCACATAGCATCGCTCCTGTCGATACTGTATAGCCAGTCACACGACATACGGACCTGCCCGCCTCGCAACTGTCAAATGCAAGTAGCTGCATTCGTGTCCGCAAGAAGCCACAAGATGCGGGATTATAACTCTTTACAATCAAAACACATACTTACAGAAAATTGAGTGTTATTTTTATCTGTCTTGTAAGTTTTATTAATTATTAACGATTAAATATCTGTTAGGGGTTGTTGTGAACGAGGTATGAGTGTGTAGAAAAATTTCTTGAAGAAAATTGTTACAGTGATTTATGAGGCAAGTATAAAAAAGAAATTTGTAAATGTAATACCTGAGTTAGTAAAAGTGGGCATATTTGTCTTTTCTATATTCTGTTATGACTGGTCACTGAGTAAAACGCGGAATAGCGAAGTCTTTTGGGTAAGCTGTTTTGCTAGTTTTCTTTCGCCATTCAGAAAAAGGATTGTTCTCAGATATTTTTCTAGAAATTAGGAAGCATTGTCGATTCTAGATGGGAATTGCAATATTGTTTACTCATCAATAGGAGAAGACGTTTGAATTCGGGTTCCGGAAATCATAGATTACCCCCGTGATAAATGATACAGTTCGAGCTGTGTTATCAAGTGTTTTTGGATGTTCATGACATGCTGAACTGGCAAACTCTGATTTTTTTTTAAGAAACTATGTTCACTGAATACCTAAAAAAATCGCGTGGCATAATTTATAATCCGTAACTAAATCTCGAACATTATCGACATGTCCGCCTTACACAGTAGGCCTATTTGAGCAGGCAATTCTAATAATGAAAATCTGTGTTTTCGACGACAATGGCAGCGGCAGCGAGAAGAGTGAAAGCACGTGTGCTAGTTTTGAACTGTTCTATAATAGGACGTGCACGTATGTTTTGAAACTTTAAGATAGTAATAGTGAATTTGTACACGAAAGAGTTCATGAAAAAGAGAACTTTGTTAACATCGAATATTGATTTAAGCCTAAGGAAGCCTTTCTGAAGGCATTTATGTGGTGTGTTGCCTTGTATGGGAGTGAAACATGGACAATAAACAGTGCGGCCAGGAAGAAGATAGAGGCTTTTGAAATGTGGTGCTACAGAAGAATGCTGAAGATTAGGTGGGTGGATCGCGTAGCTAATGAGGAGGTACTGAACAGAATTGGGGAGAAAAGGAGTTTCTGGCATACCTTGACTAAACTAAGGGATACATTGGTAGGACACATTCTTAGACGTCAAGGAATTATGAATTTAGCGTTGGAGAAAAGTGTGTGGGGTAAAAACCGCAGAGGAGGACCAAGAGATGGATACAGTAAGCAGATTCAGACAGATGTGGGTTGCCGTTCTTATGTGGAGTTGAAGAGGCTTGCTCAGGGTAGGGTATTGTGGAGAGCTGCATCAAACCAGTCTCCGGACTGAAGACCACAACAACAACAACGATCTCAATTTAATCTAAGTTAACACTGAAATCATTTATGACGCAACCTGTGGATGTTTGTGATACAGCTAGTTTTCTATACAGTTCGTTCCTAAATGAGGAAAATTACGGATTATCTGATTGCTGGAGTGGAATGCAGAAAGAGGAGAATGCATCTCAAGGTCAGTGACCTAACACTTCAATAGCCAGGCACGGACGGCTACGTTGGTAGATATGTCTTTATTCTTTCTGCATAATCATCTACATAAATACTCTACTAATCACATTAATGGGCATGACAGAGGGTACATCCAATCGCTTCTATGATACTTCCCTATAATTCAGTTTTATAATAGCGCGCGGGAAAAGGAATACATAAACCTTTCCAAGTTTTGGTAATGTGAATGGAAACAGCCGTCATGTATTTAATAAAAGTCATCTTTAACCATCAGCTGTTTACTCTTAAAATCTACTAGTTTCGGTCCAGAACTATCACCATACATAAAATGGTATTTAAACAGGTTAGTCAACAACAATAAATAAAATAAATCTGGCTGAAAACAGCTGGAGTCACTTACACTTAAATTAAATTTCAGTGAAAGTGACTCCTGCTGTTTTCAGCCACGTTTATTTTATTTAATGCTGTTGATAACCTGTTTTAATACTATTTTATGTACGGTAATGGTCCTGGACCAAAAGTAATCGAATTTAAGGATTTACTAAACAGCTAATGGTTAAAGTTGATTTTCATTAGAATTTCGTTTTTGATCTAATTTATCTTGGTTTATTACGATAACCATGTCCCCACTAAATATTTTCGCATTCGGAAGAGGAACTTAATGAAAGAAATTTCGCAGATTATTCTCGCCTCAACGAATAACACCTTTCATTTTAGATTTCCACTCCCACTCGTGAATTATTTCCGTGAAACTCTCTCCCATCCATTGCAATAATGCAAAACGAGCTGCCCTTCTCTGAACTTTCTCTAATTCATACAATGTGCACAATGTAAACTTTCGACCGTCAGTCCCACTAGTGGGCTCCCACAATTCACAGCAGTACTCCAAAAGAGGACGCAGAAGTCCTGTATGGGCTGATTCCTTAGTAGAACTGTTGCACCAATAAGGCTCCGTCAGTGAACTTTGCCGTTGGTGCACCTTCCCTACAATATTTTCTATTCATTCTTTCGAATTTACATTGTTCGTAATTGAATTTTCGACCTGTAGATTTGAGTGATTTCTCGTGTAAATGAAGATAAAAGGATTTATTTTAGTGCTCATATTCATGACTTCACACTTACCATTATTTAGTGTAATTAAAAATATTTGCAACATGCAGATATCTTATTCAAATCAGTTGCTTCCGTTCTTTTGGTGGCTGCACTAACCAATAAATTGCGGCATCATCCGCGAGCAGTCTAACAGTGCTGCCCACAGTCACCTACATCTTTATATATGAAGTAAAGTGTCTGTGTGTTTATTAGTACGTTTCGTTTTGTGCAAATCATTGTAACATTTTGCACATTTTACCTTCAAACCTAGAGAATGTTCGCCATAAGTGTAAGGGTCACGTAGAACACATAGCTCAGGAGATATGACGTCATTAACAATGCGAAAATGTTGCACTTTTTCCCGTAAACCACTGGACCGATTTCAGCCAACTATCGACCAAATATTTCTCACCGTGAGGTAAGAATTCCTGTAGCGGTAAGACCCACATATGACACGTGGTTCAGGGGATATGATGTCAGAAACTATAGTAGTCGCAAAAAAACTGCCACATCATGCAACGGGTCTTTATACATTGAATGAGAGTATAAAGCGACTTGTAACAAACGTTAAACATAATATCAATCTTTTATTATATTTTTTCTCGCTCTCAACCAATCAAAATGATTAAAGGAAAAGAAATGTTCTCTCTTACTACTTCTCCGTTGTCCATGGAGTAAAACTACGGCATTCGATATGACGTTACAATTTATAATTTCTACTCTACAAGAAGTACTCGCAGGAAATTTTACAGACAGTATACACTCATACAGCTTAATATACCTTTGATATTGTATCACATTACGAAACGAATATCATGAGATATGAGGACATAAACGTTCGTGTAAAACCGCTGCATCACGCACCAGCCTTTAAACTTTTACTTCTTTGCAAGTTACTGTATTGGCAACCGTTTTACAGACATAAAGTACTTATACGAGTGAATATATACTTGCAAAATTATACAGTTGTACAACATATAATTTAAAATATATGAAGTTATTTATACTATGATGGGTGAAAACCTGTCATAACCTGCAACTTGTATTTCTCGAGATCTTATTTACTACAAGACACTCCTGTATTCCACATAGATCTCAGAACATAGCTCTCAGAACATCACGCGAGTAAAGATCTGGCTCTGTTTCACAAGAGCGATACTTTCTGAATCCGTATTGACTACGGGTCAATAAGTCCTTCTCTTCGAGGTAGTTCATAATGATTGAGGAAATTATATATTCTAAAATCCTGCTGCAAACCGACGTCATTGATATAGGCCTGTAATGTTGCAAATCACTCCTATTGCTTTTTTTCGAGTATTGGCGCGATCTGTGCAACATTCCAATCTCTGCAGTCTCTGGATACGGATCATTCACCGAGCGAGCGGTTGTGTATCACAGCTATGAATGGGGCTATTGAATTAGCACAGAAAAGTTGTATACAATAGGGACCGATGGGACATATTTTTGTTAAGTGGTTTAAGTTGTTTTAATGCTCCTGGTAGTATTTGGTTCTGAATTAAGCTTACTGCAGCTGCAACTATTTATGTTTCTTACGTCGACAGGATATTGAAGACTTGGCAGTTGCAGAACGATAGATGCTGAAAATTGATTTTATTATTGCTACTCACGCTTACTTGCAAAACGATTTTCTCGAGATTTTTTTAGAGTTGTGTCGAATGGCATTGACTGATCGTTATTTCAATTCTGAACTATATTTCAAAAAATTCTATAATCGTATATCCATGTAGTCACCCAGTAAGCCTACAAGTCTTGTTCGCACATGCGACCATATCTAGCCTTATTGAACCCATCACTACTGGTGGAACCGGAACTGCAGCTGATCAAGACTACGTAGGAAGTAGGATACCAGCAGCCGTATGTTTAACAGAAACATTTATTCCTTTACTCAAAGGAGTCCTTGTTGTCACAGTTGTTGTTGTTGGTTCTTACTGAGAGCTAGAAATTCACGCAACCAGTTTCGATCCCATTTAATGGATACTAGCTGAAAACCCGGCGTTGCCCGGGTATTTATTTATTTATTCCTGCCACTTTTTAGGCAGATATTCATTTGTATAAGGTCTGTATGTCTGTAAAATCTCTTTGGAACACAATTAATAGTAAAGAAGTAATAGATTAAAACTTGGTGCATGATGGCCCGGTTTTCCATGAACGTTACTGTTTATGTGCTCATATCTCATGAACTACGTGTCGTACTCTGATAAAATTTAGAAGGTACATTGAACTACAAGTGTGTATACTGTCTGCAAAATTATCTGCGGCTACAATCAGTAGCAGTTTTTCGGGCATCTCATTGTTTATGACGTTATATCTCGTGAACTGTATATCGTACGTGATTCTTACACTTACGGCGACCGTCCTCATGAAATGAAGCTTACGTGTACAAAATTTCATAAAGATTGGAACGAAACTGTAGATTTGTATGCAACACGCACACACGTACGGACACTATGCTTTATATATTAGATAATACTCCGATATAGGGTCCTGTATATGGCATAATGGAATGCCGGAACTGGAAGTGAAGGAATAAATGTTTCTGTTAAGCATACGGCTAAAGGCACAGAAACTTGGGACAACCAGACCCGAAGAAATTGTGTCTAATAAAGGACTGGTAAAGGGACTCCTTGCACTATTCAAGGGCATTGGTTGGCTTTACTAGATATACAGGGAGCTACAGCGCACAATAAACTTAGTTTCGGTGCGGGCAGTGGCGGGTTGGACCAAGACTGTTTTGGCTTCCCTGAAAAAATCAAATCAAATCATCAAATATAGGGCTGTTGGTCTCCAACTTCCTGCGAATATGTCGTCCTGTTCGCACATATGCGACCCCTTATCTTGTATGATAGTGCAACCCTCCCCCCTCTCTCGTAGGCCAGACGGCAGTGACGCCGACTACCGACGTAGGGGGCCTGGGTTCGATTCCTGGCAGGGGACTGGGTGTTGTTTGTTGTCCTCAAGATCATTTTCATCATCATCGACATGAAAATCGGCGAAGTGGCGTCAGGTAAAAAGACTTGCACTTGGCAGCCGAACATTCCCAGGTGGGATCTCCTGGCCAGAATTGCCATACGAACATTTCATCTTATAAGATGTTTATGTTGAGCATGTGTGTATGTGTTTGTGGTGTCGCACAAGTCTGAAGTGCGCGCCACGTACTTTCTCCGCGCGCCGCCATGACGCACGGCGCGGTGTTCTTACGACGTCAGCCACGAGCGCCCTCTGCTGCAACTCCGCTCGTGGCCACCACTAAACGACATCGTTCACATCGGAATCAGATCTTTTTTTTTTTTTTTTTTTTTTTTTTTTTTTTTTTTTTTTTTTTTTTGATCAAATGATGGCGCGTTGCAGTTTTTTTCTTTTTAAATCAGCAAAAACTGCGTAAGCCTATTTATTATATAATAAAACCATTGAAAGTAAAATACTTTTGAATTTTTTTTTTCTTAAAGGGTCGCTTATTGACTGAATTTTGATTACAATTAATATTAAAATATTAAGAACTTAATCACTGTCTGTGTTCCACGTGCCTGAGTTCTTTGATGCTTATCAGTATCAGGCCGTCAGACGCTATCAGACAAGTTAACTTTTCCTTTTCATCCAATACCTTTCTTGCCAAAGGCTATGTGTAGCACATTACCAAACTGTTTCTGGTGATTCCTATACTTTCGTATTTTTTGATATTCATTTTCCAGATACATTTTAAATTGAATGAAATTATCTTCTCCAAGGTTGTTAAAAATAGGCACCAGTTATTGGATTGGCACTAGGACTCATCAGTAGGCAGGCCTCTCTCTAGTTACTCTATGTATCAGCATTCTGCAGTCAAAAACTATGTAAAAGTTAAGTATTACTAAGTCTCTATGAAATATATAACTATATACATGTAGCGTCTGTTCCGAAAGAGCAGACGTCACTTCTGATCCTGCAGTTGTTATTATTTAATATTCACAGAATATATGACATCAACTGCGATTGGGCAAAGCTGAAAATGTGTACCCAACCGGGATTCGAACCCGGGTCTCCTGCTTTCTAGGCAGTTGCGCTGACCCCTACACCACTGGGGACACAGTGATCACCGCACCTGCAAGGACTACCTAAGCACGCCTCCCTTCAGATACAAATTCCCAGCTTCGCCCTGCCCACAGTACTCAAACTCGTAGTTATGAAATTTATATCTCTGTTTGTAGGTATGTTTTGCATACATATATACAGTTTTGTACATATCTTTGTAACATTTTGCACATTTAACCTTAAAACCTAGAGAATGGTCGCCGTAAATGGAAGGATCACGTAGAACACATAGCTCAGGAGATATGTCGCCTTTTACAATGAGATGCGCGAGTAACTACTGCAACACGCGACAATTTTGAACTTTTCCCCGTAAACCGCTGGGCCGATTTCAGCCAAATATCGAGCAAATATTTCTTACTGCGAGATAATAATTCCTGTAGTGGTAAGACCCGCATATGACACGTGGTTCGGGGGATATGATGTCAGAAACTATAGTAGTCGCAAAAAAAGTGCCACATCATGCAACGGGTCTTTATACATTGCATGAGAATGAGAGTATAGAGCGACTTGTAACAAACTTTAAACATAATTTCAAACGTTTATTATACTTTTTCTCGCTGAAAACCACTCAAAATGATTAAAGGAAGAAAATGTTCTCTCTTACTACTTCTCCGTTGTCCATGGAGTAAAACTACGGCATTCGATTTGACGTTACAAGTTATAATTTCTACCCTACAAGAAGTGCTCGCAGGAATTTTAGAGACAGTATACACACATACAGCTTAATATACCTTTGCAGTTCTATCACAGTAAGACACGTATTTCATGAGATATTAGGACATAAACGTTCGTGTAAACCGCCGCATCACGCACCAGGCTTTAAACTTTTACTTCTTAGCTAGTTACTGTATTGGCAACAATTTTACAGACATAAAGCACTTATACGAGTGCATATATATCTGCAAAATTATACAGTTCTACAACATATAATTTAAAATATATGAAGTTATTTATACCGTGATGGGTGAAAACCTGTCATATCATGCAACTTGTTTTTTTCTCGAGATATTATTTACTACCAAAACACTCCTGTATTCCACACAGATCTATCATTTAACATCAAGAGACTGTTGTTTCTAGTGAGAGTTACATTTTCTATTACGATTAATAAATGACAGGGCATTCTTCTATATACTGCGGAGTGGATTTGGGATCACCATGTTCCTCATTCGGACAACTTTATGTCGCTTTAGTGTTTCTAGTTTCTGCTGTCCCACTGGCTGGTCACCTCCGTACCTGCACACGCGTGCATCCTTTATTCCTGTGTCGGTCTCTTTCTACTCGCCCACCGACACCTGCGACAACCGGCGGCGAAAACGAGAGACAAAGATTGGCGACGAGGTTGGGACACAAAAGTGTGTGTGTGTGTGTGTGTGTGTGTGTGTGTGTGTGTGTGTGTGTGTGTGTGAGAGAGAGAGAGAGAGAGAGAGATAGAGAGAGAGAGCCTCACCGTCCAGACTGTGGGGCGCGGTGGGCCCCATGACCGGCGCGAGCTGCGGCGTGTCCTCGGCCAGGACGAGCTCCTGCGACTTGCGGAACAGCGTGAAGACGGTGGCCAGGCAGCGCAGCCGCAGCCGGCCCTCGACGAACAGCGCCGCCGCCGCCTCCAGCTCCAGCGACGAGCGCGCGGACTCCAGGCCGGACGCGTCCGCCGCCGACGTCGTCTCGATGCGCGACGCGCCCGCCCCGGCCACCAGCTGCAGACACCCGTGCACTCAGTCAGACGGCGCCGAGCCGTCGCCCAACTATTCGGCACACAGAGCCTCATATTTACATACTAGAGATCAGAACCCGAGCGAATAGGAATCTAATATTGAGGGTTGCATACATTAAATATGAAAGCGCCGCTGTAGAACCGATTCTGTTCTCCACATTTGCATCCCTACTGCGCAAGCTACAGAATGGGGGAGAAGGTACTTTCTACATCTACATCTGCAAATTACATTGATCTGCCTGGCAGAGGGTTCATCGAACCACCTTTATACTATCTAGCTCCCATTCCATTCTCGAATAGCGCGCGGGAAGAAATAACACCTGAATCTCTCAGTTCGAGCTCTGATTTCTCGTATTTTATTCAGATGATCTTTTCTACCTATGTAAGTGGGAGTCAACAATATATTTTCTCATGCGGAGGAGATTGGTGGCGATTGGAATTTCGTAACTAGCCCACTCCGCAGTGATAACCGCCGTTGTTGTAATGATTCTCATCCCAGACCCTGTGACATTTCCGTAACGCTGTCTCCCATGTTTCGTGACAATACGAAACGAGCTGCCCTTCTTTGGACTCTAAAAAAATTTCCAAATGCTTGTATAGCTTATGGGACTTAACTACGGGGTCATCAGTCCGTAATCTTACAAACTACTTATCAACTAGCTTATCCTAAAGACGGCACAAATATCCATGCCCGAGGGGGGATTCGAACCCCCGACCGTAGTGCCCGTGCAGACCGTGACTGGAGCGCCTCAGTCCCCTCGGCCACCGCGGCCGGCCTTTTGACTCTTTCGATGTCCTCCGTAAAACCCACCTTGTAAGATTCCCACACTGGGAAGCAATACTCCAAAAAAGGACGGACATATGTAGTGTATCCAGTCTCTTTAGTAGTTCTGTTGCATCTTTTAAGGGTTCTGACAATAAAACGCAGTCTCTGGTTCACCTTTCCCACGACATTATGTACGTGTTCTTTAATTCTGAAGTAATAAGTAATTCCTAGGTATACTGTAGAGTCTACGGCCTTCACTTTCGATTATTTTATCTTGTAAACATATTTCAACGGATTTCTTTTCGTTCTCATGTGGACGACTTCACACTTCTCATTATTTAGAGTCAATTAGCAATTTTTTTTAAAATAGTGGTATCTTATTTAGTGCCGGCCGCGGTGGCCGAGGCGACTAAGGCGCTCCAGGCACGGTCTACTCGGCCACTACGGTCGGGGGTTCGAATTCCCCCTCGGGCATGGGATATTTGTGCCGTCCTAGTTCGTAAGTATTTCATAAGTAGTTTTTAAGTTGAGGGACTGATGACCCCGTAGTTAAGTCCCATAGACTATACAAACATTTGAACATTTGATTTTCTTATTTAGATCGTACTGCAGTTGGTTTTGATCTTCAGATGACTTTACTAGACGGTAAATGACGGCGTCATCTGCAAACAATCTATGTGAGCTGCTTAGATTTTCTCCCAAATCGTTTATGTAAATAAGGAACAGCAGAGGACCAATAACACTACCCTGTGGAATGCCCGATATCGCCTCTTTTTCAGTCGATGACTTACCATCGATTACTACAAACAGGAAATCCCCTATTCTGTCACAAATCTGCGGCGATATACCTTGACCACGCCGTTTGAGAGGTACGGTGTCAGAAGCCTTCTGGAAATCAAGAAATACGTCATCAATTTGAGACCCCTTGTCAGTAGCGCACATCACTTCGTGTGAGTAATGAGCTAGATGTGTTTCGCATGAACGATATTTTCTAAATCCTTGTTGGTCTTGGGTCAATAGATCATTCTGTTAGAGATAATTCACAATATTTGAATACAGGATATGCTTCTGCTGCCAATTGACGTCAATGAAATAGGCCTGTAGTTTAGTGGGTTACTCCTACTGCCTTTCTTAAATATGGGTGTGACTTGTGCAACTTTCCAATCGTTTGGTACAGATCCTTCTTTGAGAGAGCGGTTGTGCATGGCTGTTAAGTAAGAAGCTGTCGTCTCAGCATAATCAGATAGAAATCTGATGGGTATACAGTCCGGACCTACTCCGCAAGCTATTTCACAGTATGGGGGTGGAGGTACTTTGCGGAAGACTATCTCTTCCTTCTTTTCGTAGTCCATTCACGCATAGTTATCCAGGGCAAAACTTTGCAGGCATGCCTCACTGAAGTTTTTTGGCAGATATACTGTATGTACCAGGAAGTAATATTGTCGTTTCCAAAATTCTTGGATGTCCATACGGATCCGATCGTTAAATGTCCACGATATTTCGGCGAATAACCCCTCAGCCATTATCTGGTGGCGCTGATAGGAATGACCTCTCTCGGCTCAGTAGGTTATCCTCCCTTTGAGGATGACTCGGGTGGCGTTTGTTGTCTTTTGGCATTCACTCGAAATATGAAGGGAGGGAATTTCTCGTGATTTTTTGGATAATTCTGGTGACTGTGAGCTGCGTTACGTCAGGGTTACCAGAACGGATAGCTACTGCGCTAGCGATGGATGCGTTTGGTGATGATACACAGTGTTAGGAATTCGCTGGACTCCTTATCTCGTTGCTAACAGCTTCCGACTGTCTTGAAGTTCCTGGAGGCTTACAGGCGGCCGCATGATGGTGGCGGCGACTGTCGTCTTTCGATCTCAATACTTACATCTACATCTACATAAATGCTCTGCATGTTCCATCGAAGTGCATAGCATAGGATTCATCAAACCGCTTTTAGGATGTTTCTCTACAGAGCCATTCTGCAATAACACGCGGAAAAAAGGAACACCTATATTTTCTGCTTTCGATCTGATTTCTTTTATTTTATTTTGACTATCGTGTTCTCCTACGTAGGTGGATGCCAACAAAAATGTTCGCATTCGGAATAGAAAGTTGGTGAAAGATATTTCACAAAAAGATGGCGTCGCAACAAATAACGCTTTTGTTTTAATGATTTCCTTCCCAACTCCTGCATCATTTCCGTGACACACTCTCCCTTATATAATGAAAACACAAAACCAGCTGCCCTTCTATGAAATTTCTCTAAATCGTTTGTCAGTCCCGTTTGGTGGCGATCCGACAATGCTCAGCAATAGTCCAAAATATGACGCGCAAATGTGTTGTATGGAGTTTCTTTAGTATAATTGTTGCATCGTCTAAGTGTTCTACCAACCAAACGTAGTCTTTGGGTAGCTTGTTTGTAAGTGTCGGTCCTAGGTATTTAGTTTAATTTACGGTCTGTAGTTTTGACTGATTTATCGTATAAATGGAGTTTAACGCGTTTCTTTTAGTGGTGATATGGATGACTTCACTCTTCACGTTATTAAGGGCAAATTGCCAATTTTTTTCATATACACTCCTGGAAAATGAAAAAAGAACACCATTAATTCGTTAACCCACCAGAGGGAAATTTTATTGACACATTCTTGAGGTTGTATACAACACACGATCACACAGGCAGGGCCGTACGCACGTGAGTACAGTCACCAGAGCGTCCACAATGTTGGCGATAGAACAGTGTATACCCTCCTTCTGCAGCAATGGAAACTGTAATTCTCTCATGGAAACAATCGCAGAGGTTCAGAAAGTGGCTACATGGAATGGCCTGCCATGTAATTTTCACCTGGTGCCTCAGTTGGGCCAGATTTCGTGCCGCTCATGCAGACCGCCCAGCATGACGTTTCATGCGGTTCCAAACATGCTCAATGGGGGAGAGATCTGGGATTAGTGATGGCCAGGGTAGTTGACATACACCTTGAAGAGCACGTTGGGTGGTACGGGATACATCTGGATCTGCATTGTCCTGCTGGAAAAGCATATCACTTTGTTGATGCCTCATTCGTAGCATGACTGGTTAAATGATGGTTTCAGTGCACCGTGCACTGTTCAGCGTTCTCTAGACGATCACTAGAGGAGAATGGCGAGTGTAGAATATCGCTCCCTTCACAATGATGCACGATCATGTTTGCCGTTAGAGTGTCCTCCGCTCACGCCCCAACATCGTCCAGCCCACCTCCAATGGTGACATGGTAGGCGCTTATGCAGGGACGAATGATGACGTGTCGTCTGCAGTGATGCGAGTCGTCGCTACCTCGGTGCCAATGATGGTCGTACGTGTGTGTGGTGTCGTGCAGGGGAGTGCAAAAATCTGGAGTGTACGTGACAGAGGAAAAGGAGGCCGACTCCTGGCATCATGGTGTGGGGAGCCATACCCTACACTGGACGATCTCCTCTGGTATTCGTGTTGGGAAAATTGAACAGTACACGGTACATTGAAACCATCATTCAACCTGTCTTATCACCATACACGCACCAACAAGGCGATGTGCTTTTCCAACAGGACAATGCACGTCCACACGTATCCTGTACAACCCAACGTGTTCTTCAAGGTGTACGTCAACTACCCTGCCCATCATTGTCCCCAGATCTGTCCCCCTTTGAGCATGTCTGGGACCGGATGAAACGTCACCTTGGCGCCGTCTACACGACCGGCACGAGATGTGGTTCATCTGAGGCATCAGATGGAAATTGCATGGTAGGCCATACCGTAACACTTCATTCGGCACCCTGCAATCGTTTTCGTGAGAAAGTTGCACCCATCATTGCAGCAAAAGGAGAGTATACACGGTACTAGCGTCGACATTGTGCACGCTCTCGTGACTGTAGTGACGTGCGTCTGATTCTGAGTGCGTGATCGTGTGCTGTATTCATCCTCAAGAATGTGTCAATAAAATTTCGCTCTGCTGGGTTGACGAAATCAGGGTGTTCTTTTTTCAGTTTCCATGAGTGCAGTATCTAAATCATTTTGCAGTTGCTTTTGATCGTCTTTTGAATATACGAACCGATAAGCACAGCATCATTCGCGAACAATCTAAGAAAGATAGTCCGATTGGTTTCTAAATCGCTGATAAAAATAATGAACAGTAGAGGCGCTATGACACTTCCCTGGGGAACGCCATATATTACTGAAACTCGAAGACATTCCGCCAGTTACAACTAACTGTGTCTTTCCTGATAGGAAACCACGAATCTAATCGCACAACTGTGGCATTGTTCCATAAGCACGCACTTATATTTCAAAATGCTTGCGAGGTAAAATGTTGAAAGCCGTCCGGAAATCTAGAAATGCGGAATCTATTTAACATCCATTGTTGATAGTACTCATCATATCATGTGAATATAGAGCTATCTGTGTTTCACAAGAAGGATACTTTCTGAATCCGAGTAGACTGTGGGTCTGTATGTCGTCTAGTTCTGTTTGTTGGCAGCTTTCCTCTACTTCTTCTTCTCTGTGGCTGCTTCTAGGTGGGCGACGCGTGCATCCCACCCAGCAGCTTTCTTCTGAACTTCCATTTTGACGATGTACACGTTCCACTCCGCGTGGGAATTCTTAGGATAGAACATCAATCTGTACTTGTCAATGGCAGTGACAGGTGCCCAACTGATCCTAATCGAGTGCGGCGCGAATTGCATTTTTGCTTGCCGCGTCCTCTGCGGCCGTTCTCGTCATCTTCAGCTCTTGGTGTGGAACAATGGTTTGCAACGCTAGTTGCGTGGTGAGAGGCATTATTCATCCTCCGAGGTCTTCTCCACGACATTCCGCATTTCTGCAGTTGTAGCGGGGGAGGTCGTCTTCTGTCGCTTCCATGGTTTCCTGCACCTCTGTAGGGTGGGTGAATGCGATCGTCTGCGTACTTTCGTCACGCAAGTTCGAAGAAACGGGTGGCGCCTACTTCAGCGTCAGACTCCTTTCTTTATTTTTATGAATAGCGAAAATTATGCACCCGAGTTTTCTCATATCACGCATCATTACTCTGAAAGTGTGACGCTCTTAACAGTTCCATTCCCACATTATGAATTCAACTTTATGAAAATTAAAATCCAGTGCTTTCTGTATTAATACAATGCACTAAACATCAAAATATTTGTTTTAATATTTTTGATCGCACTATTGCTTTCTTATGTCATGTATTTAATGCAAATCACAGAGGTTTTTATCGAGGTATTTTATTACTTGGGAAGTTATTTTGTTGATAGTTATCACTGTCAGATCAATACTGCTAGCATAATCTTTGTCGCAGCACCAAATACAAGACAATTCCCTGCTCATATAAAATAACATGAACCACATGCACGCTCACACTCACAGCTACGTACAGACGGCAACGTAACACAATCTCCAAACTGGACAGGTTAATGCCTCAAAAGTGGGTACACGCCGTACCAGGGGGCAAAATTTCGTACTAGAAGCGACTTTAAGGACTGATACACTAAATACAGTATAAATCAGCTTTTAATACAATGTTGTCGAGGAAGAAAACTGGTTACAAAAATGAAACAGAAATATACAAATGGAGAAACTTCCACTTTCACAAATGGAGAAACCCAAATGCCCATTTCACTATAAAGTAAAACAATTAGATTTATATTAGTGTAAACATAATCATCATAATCATAGACTGATTATGCCTTTCAGCGTTCAGTCTGGAGCATAGTACCTCTAATAAAATTCAGTGGTCCATGGTGTGGGTTCCTGTAGTCATGTCCTAGTTCGAGAACGTATGAGTGGCCAAGTAAGTGGTCCTGACAGTTGGGATACCAGTTACTATGAAAAAAGGTTGGGCATCTCAGACATATTCTGAGTCGTGGGCACCTTTGTGCTCAGGCGGCAAAGACAACCAAACCCACCAAATAGTCTCTCAACCGTTATGGGTAAAACACAGTGGGGCCCTGGGCAAGTAACGCTAGCAACCTGCTTCCCAGGTACTTCAATATCATGCTGCTAACAATCAGAGTGTAAACGTAAGTGAAAAAAAAAAAAAAAACGATGGAAAGAAAGAAGGTTTTACCAAAGAAATTTAAGTACTGAAACACCTGCTTTGTTACAGTCTGCAGATAAGAAGAAGTCCGATCGGTCCTTTAGTATATGGGAATCCCATTCCCGCCCAGCGAACGTCGTCCAGAGCATACCTCTCCAGTGGCGTAGCAGTAATTTATCAGTTGTAAGTGTAACCGGCTTCTCTCTAGAAGCTACCTATTTTTACTTTTCAGTGCGTTTTCCCTTGAGTGCATTAAATTTATTGTGTGCTCGCGTTTTTATTTGATTCATATTCGCGTTAAATATCTGGTTAGTGTATTATTCCGCCGTGTGAATCGCGTCCCGACAGTCGTCTGTCTTTATTTTCTGATTAGAAGCGACATATAGTATTTTGATTTTCGTCTACACTTTCTCGTCTCAATTTGTAAAGTTGTACTGAACTGTCGTGCGTATTGGATTCACATCCGCGTTCTAACGAACAGTTTAGTTTTCCTTTGAACGCATCGCGACTGTAGTTTTTGTTTTTGTTGGCACTGTAATCATGAATAGGGACTGTGACTGCTGTGTGCGGATGCAGTCTGAGCTGGTGACACTTCGCTCCCAGCTTCAAGCTGTGTTAACCTCGGTTTCACAGTTGGAAGCTGCGATCGATGGGCGTCGTTGTTGTTGGCCGGCGGTGGGGACCGAACGGACTCCCGTCGTCTCCACCGATCGGCCTGCGGCAGCGACATGCCCTGAAACTGCTAGCAGTGAGGCAGACACCCCACCCGTGGTTGCGTGGGAGGTTGCTCCAGTGCGTGGCAGGAGGCGCAAGACATTCCGGGGGACCGATCGTGAGGCCTCCCTGGTTCGTCATGGGAACAGGTTTGAGGCGCTGTCTGCTCAGGACGACGTTCCTGAGTCGGATGGTGTCTCTCACCCTGTCACCACCCAGCCTGCAAAATCCGGGCTTTCACAGAGGGTGGGTTTACTTGTAGTTGGGAGCTCCAACGTTAGGCGGGTGATGGAGCCCCTTAGAGAGATGGCTGCCAAGGAGGAGAAGAAGGCCAACGTGCACTCCGTGTGCATACCGGGTGGAGTCACTCCAGGTGTGGAACGGGTCCTCCCGGATGCCATGAAGGGTACGGGGTGCAGCCAACTGCAGGTGGTGGCTCACGTCGGTACCAATGATGTGTGTCGTTTCGGATCTGAAGAGATCCTCTCAGGTTTCGAGCGGCTAACTGAAGTGGTAAAGACTGTCAGTCTTGCTTGCAAGATGAAAGCAGAGCTCACCATCTGCAGCATAGTTGACAGGACCGACTGTGGACCTCTGGTACAGAGCCGAGTGGAGGGTCCGAATCAGAGGCTCAGACGGTTCTGCGACCGTGTAGGCTGCAGATTCCTTGACTTGCGCCATCGGGTGGTGGGTTTCCGGGTTCCGCTGAATAGGTCAGGAGTCCACTATACGCAGGAAGCGGCTACACGGTTAGCGGGAGCTCTGTGGCGTGGACTGGGCGGTTTTTTAGGATAAAGAGCTTCGGGGAAATAGAAAATGGGCAATCTCAAAGGGTTCAGGTGGATCACAGGAGAACTGTAGATCCGTAAACTATCGGTATAACAGTTGTAAATTGTCGTAGCTGTGTCGGGAAAGTTCCAGAACTGCAAGCGTTAATAGAAAGCACCGAAACACACGTCATTATTGGCAGCGAAAGTTGGCTCAAGCCGGAAATAAGTTCAGAAGAAGTATTTTCAAAAGATATAACCGTATTCAGAAAGGATAGATTAAACAAAATAGGTGGGGGCGTGTTTGTCGCCGTCAAAAGTAGTATTTCATGTAGCGAAGTTGAAGTTGATAGTTCGTGCGAGCTATTATGGGTAGAGGTTGTATCCGAAAATCGTAAGGAATTAATAATCGGTTCCTTTTACCGGCCTCCCGACTCTGACGATACAATAGCAGAAAGATTCAAAGAAAACCTGAGTCTAATTACAAAAACGTACCCGACTCACACGATAATAGTAGGTGGTGATTTTAATTTACCCTCGATCTGTTGGCGAAATTATATTTTCAAATCAGCAGGTAGGCATAAAACATCGTCCGAAATTGTACTCAACGCATTCTCTGAGAATTACCTCGAACAATTAGTTCATGAGCCAACTAGAACTGTAAATGGATGTGAAAACACACTTGATCTCTTAGCAACAAATAATCCTGAGCTCATAACGAGCATCAAAACGGATACAGGTATTAGTGAACACAGAGCTGTAGTAGCGAAATTGAATATCGAAAGTCCCAAAGTTACCAAAAATAAACGCAAAGTATATTTGTTCAGGAAAGCAGATAGAAACAAAATACATTGCTTCTAGAAAAACAGCTTCCACTCGTTTCTAACACTAAACGTAGGTGTAGACCAGATGTGGCTCAAATTCAAAGAAGTGGTATCGACAGCAATTGAAAGTTTTATACCTAATAAATTAATAAAAGAAGGAGGCGATCCCCCTTGGTACACAAAACAGGTTAGGAGACTGTTGCAAAAGCAAAGGAAAAGGCATACTAAATTTAAACGAACACGAAATCCCCAGGATTTGCGATTGTACTCAGAAGCTCGAAATTTAGCGAGGATTTCAATGCGAGATGCCTACAACATTTATCACAACGAAACACTTTCTCGTAATTTGACTGAAAACCCAAAGAGATTTTGGTCATGTGTTAAATATATTCGGGGAAAGTCACAAACAATACCTTCACTACGTGATAGTAATGGCGATCCTGCCGATGACAGCGCTACTAAAGCAGAGTTACTAATCTTAGCTTTTAGAAACACATTCCCCAAAGAAGACGAAACCAATATTCCAGATTTCGAATTACGAACAGATGCCGTAATGAGTAACATAGAAGTAGATATCATCGGAGTAGTGCAGCAACTAAAATCACTTAATAAGAACAAGTCTTCTGGTCCGGATTGTATACCCATTAGATTTCTATCTGATTATGCTGAAGCGATAGCTCCTTACTTAACAGTCATATACAACCGCTCTCTCATAGAAGGATCTGTACCAAAAGATTGGAAAGTTGCACAGGTCACACCTATATTCAAGAAAGGCGGTAGGAGTAACCCACTAAACTACAGGCCTATTTCATTGACGTCAATTTGCAGAAGGGTTTTAGAACATATCCTGTATTCAAATATTATGAATTATCTCGAACAGAACGATCAATTGACCCAAGGTCAACACGGATTTAGAAAATATCGTTCATGCGAAACACAACTAGCTCTATATTCACACGAAGTGATGGGTGCTATCGACAAAGGTTCGCAAATCGATTCCGTATTTCTTGATTTCCAGAAAGCTTTTGACACCGTACCTCACAAACGGCTTTTAATCAAATTGCGTGGTTATGGTATATCGCCCCAAATTTGCAATTGGATAGGGGATTTCTTGTCAGAGAGGACACAGTTCGTAGTAATCGATGGTAAGGCATCGAATAAAACAGAGGTGATATCGGGCGTTCCACAGGGTAGTGTTATTGGTCCTCTGCTAGGGGAAAATCTAAGTAGCTCTCTTAGGTTGTTTGCAGATGACGCCGTCATTTACCGTCTAGTAAAATCATCTGAAGATCAAAACCAACTGCAGAACGATCTGAATAAGATATCAGTATGGTGTAAAAATTGGCAATTGACTCTAAATAATGAGAAGTGTGAAGTCGTCCACATGAGTACGAAAAGAAATCCGTTAAACTTTGTTTACAACATAAATCAATCAAATGTGAAGGCCGTAAACTCTACAAAATATCTAGGAATCACTATTACTTCAGACTTAAACTGGAAAGAACACGTAGATAATATCGTGGGAAAGGCGAACCACAGACTGCGTTTTATTGGCAGAACCCTTAAAAGATGCAACAGAACTACTAAAGAAACTGCATACACTGCGCTTGTCCTTCCATTTTTGGAGTATTGCAGCCCAGTGTGGGATCCTTATCAGGTGGGTTTGACGGAGGATATCGAAAGAGTCCAAAGAAGGGCAGCTCGTTTCGTATTGTCACGATACAGGGGAAACAGCGTTACGGAAATGATACAGGATCTGGGATGGGAATCATTACAACAACGGCGCTTATCGCTGAGGCGTGGGTTACTTGCGAAACTCCAATCGCCAACATTCTCCTCCGAATGCGAAAATATATTGTTGACTCCCACTTACATAGGTAGAAATGATCATCAGAATAAGATAAGAGAAATCAGAGCTCGAACAGAGAGATTCAGGTGTTCTTTCTTCCCGCGCGCTATTCGAGAATGGAATGGGAGATAAGTAGTATAATTGTGGTTCGATGAACCCTCTGCCAGGCACTTAAATGTGATTTGCAGAGTATCCCATGTAGATGTAGATGTAGAGTAGATGTAGAACATGAAATGAAGAATACAAAATCAAAGGGAAACATTTATGACAATATTTCACAGTATTCCTATCAATGATGCGATTCAGTGTCTTAAGACTCGTTGGGGGCCATGGATAAGCACTACCATGACGAAGTTGGCGTAGAATTCACCATAAGTGCGGAGTGCTTTCGTCTGTTGGCGGGCATTTCGCATATAGGTTATGTTCGCCACACCGTCCCCGTGGCGGAGCACGATCATTGCAAAGGCAGAGTGTCCCAGTAACCACGGAGTAGAATAGCCTGGTGTATGGGTGCAGCTTTTCGTCCGGCATGCTGAACCACTTCATCCGTCACACTCATTGACTCTATTCGTTATGAGGTCTAACATGCATCGGCTCCCATAGAGCTGACACACGGAGACACTGGAGCCAATGTCCACGGATGTCTGGAACATGGTACAAACTACCGTTTGGTGAGCCAATGAATCGAATGTCGGCGAGTCGCTGGTTTGTTTCCATAACTGGTACCAGAGCCCACGGAGCTCTGTCGGTTGAAGGGGGTTATGAGCTGGATCTGGCGGTGTAGTCCCGCTAACTCCTTCCTCGTGGCCTCGTGTTCTCGAACAGAAAATGGAAGAGTGGAAAAAACAAGCTCGCTAAGTATCTTGCACCATACGCCCGAAGGTTTCTTCTCGAATACGAGCAGTGATTAGAGATTATCTCTTTGTACCTCTCATATCGCCCTACGTCGTCATTTCTCAACACTCAACAGGAGGCATATAGGAACACGCAAGGTAATACATTACGTTTTATCATAGAAGACCCTCACAAGGTGGGACTGACGGAAGACATTGAGAAGGTTCAGATAAGGGCAGCTCGTTTTGTTTTACCACGTTACGGGGAGGAAAGCGTTACGGAAATGTTGCACGAATTGGGGTGGAAGTCATTAAAAAAAGATGTTATTCATTGCGAAGTTTCAATCACCAACTTTTACTTATGAATGTGAAAATATTTTGCTAGCACCCACCTACTTAGGGAGACATGACCATCCCAATAAAATAAGAGAAATCAGATCGAAAACGGAACGATTTAGGTGTTCTTTCTTCCCGCGCGCTTTTAGAGAATGGAACGGTAGAGAAAAGTTATGAAAGTGGTTAATGAACCCTCTGCCAGGCACTTAAATGTGATTTGCAGAGTATCTATGTAGATGTAGATGTAGAAGATAGGTTAAGGAAACGGAACCTTACATTTTTAGCATTTCTGGAACTGGATAAAGCTTTCGACCATGTTGATGGAAAACACTATTTTGAATTTTGAAGGTATCAGGGTTCATATATAGGGAGCAAAGAGTTATATTCCACTTGTACAAAAATCAGACAGCAATTATTAGAGTTGAAGGGCATGAGAGGGTCGCAGTGATTGGAAAGGGAATAAGACAGGGTGTTAGCCTTTCCCCAATGTTGTTCAAAAAATGTTTAAATATTTGTTAAGCTTATGGGACTGAACTTGCAAAATACTTATAAACTAATATATACTAAAGACAACACAAACATCCGTGCCCTGGGTAGGATTCGAATCCCCGACGGGGAACGGCCTTGCTCATTGCAGCATAGCCTTCAATGCGCTTGGCCACTTCGCCGCGACCAACTTTGTTCAATCTTTACATTGAGCAAGATAGTAAGGAATGCAAGGATAAATTTGGAGAGGGAATTAAAATTCTGGGAGAGGTTTACCAATGACATAGTAATTCTGTCAGAGACAGCAAAGGCCTTGGAACAGCAATTAAACGGAATGGACGGTGTCTTGAAAGGAAGATATGAGATGTACATGAACAAGAGTAAAACGAGGGTAATGAAATGCATTGTCAGAAAATCAGATGCTGAAAGAATTAGATTAGGTAGTGAGACGATAAAAGTAGTATATGAGTTTTCTTATTAGGGTAGAAAGATAACTTCTCATGGCCGAAGTAAAGAAGATTTAAATTTCAGAATGGCTTTGGGATGAAAAGCGTTTTTGAAGATGCGAAAGTTTTTGACTACCAATGTTAGTTCAAGTGTTAGGAAGTCCTTTCAGAAAGCATTTGCGTGGAGTGTAGCGTTGTATGGGACTGAAAATTGGACGCTAAGGAAATCAGACAGAAAGATGATAGAAGCTTTCGAAATGTGGTGCTACAGACAAAATATGAAGATTAAATGGGTAGATCACGTAACTATTGAGGAGGTGATCAACGGAATCGGAGAGAAAAAGGGTGTCTGGCATATCCAGACTAAGAGAAGGGATAGGTTGGTGGGACACATTCTGAATTGTCAACTTAGCATTAGAAGGAAGTGTATAGGGTAAAATCGTAGAGGGAGACCGAAGGACGACTACAGTAAGCAGATTGAAAAGAATGTAGGTTGCCGATCGTATTCTCAGATGAAGAGGCTTGCATAGGACAGTGTAGGATGGAGAACTGCATGAAACCCGTCAGCGGAACACAACACTCCACTCTATTTAACTGAAATTTTTCGGGTGATTTTCACTAGTGGGCTAATCTAGAGTTTACAAACACGAGTTTACAAATACGAGTTTACAAACAACACGAGTTTACAAATACGCAAACGACTCGTTGCATATCCGCTACATCGCATGACGTAAGATACGACGGTTACTATAGCCGAGACATTGATTGATCGGTTGCCAGTTAACCCAGATAAAACCGACGTTCACAGAGAAGGACGGGAACGGCAGCTTACTCTTTTATTCTTGTCTGTAAGAATTCGTGTAAAGTCTCATATTTTATTTCTTTGTTTCCCCTGATCCCATTGCGGATAAATTTTAGCCTGTATTTTCGATTGCAAAGTGGCTGGCTACAGCCGCAAAGTGTAGGTTCACACAGAAAACACTGAAGACTTCCTCGCAGTTGGATTTATATTTCTTGAACTTTCTTCAATTTTTGAGCCTGTATATGTACATATTTAATCTTAAATGTTGTTTTGATAATAATGATTCATCAGATTAAAATTATAAAACATTCATTTTGACGTCAGTCCAGAATGACGGGCAGTTTTACGAAACTAATAGCGTGATTGTGAAAAAAAAAATCACTTGTAACGATCTTGTGTAATCATATGAAGATAATTACTAGCTTCTGAGAAAAAAGTGAAACCAAAAATAATTCAGCGCTGTCTGGGTTAATACTTATCTGCTTTACATACATTTATCTCGATATATATAAATACCAATAAATTTATACGTGTTTGGAAGGGTGTTTCAGGCAAATAATTGCTTTTGTTCTTTACAAAATAATAGTTGCAGGAAAAGTTTAAGAGCGAGGATTACGTAAGAAACGTTACAATTCATGCGGAACTATGAATGCGTACAAAGATTGTTGCCTTAGTTTCCCGAAAGTTACAGGAAAGAAATACGTGTTCAAATGAAACCAACCTTTTATTGAAATGGCTAATCTGTAGTGTACACATCAGTTGAAATCACATTTCTATACTGTTTTGTTTGTAAGCTACTACCCTTTGAAGTTTCAGGCCATATGAGTGATACTTGTTATGCAAACATTCCAAGCAAATATAACCGCGGCATTAAATTAATCATGAATAATGCTATCAATGGTTGTTGCATTCGTGCGATTGTGGAATTCACACTGGATTTCCAGAAGCGCATTGCCGTTTGGAAACCTTCGTATAAAATCTACATCGCCTCAGCGTAAACCAGTACTGTGTGTCGGCTGTCGGTTGTCCCTCTCCATGAATTTTCCGCGGTAGTCCACGGAATTGTTTACATAAAACATGGCTTTAAATTTTAATTCTATAAAGACGTTCAAGAACTTGTATTTTCTCATCTCATTATTATTCCATACCGATTTACTTGACTCAATAAACCCTTATGTACTACAAAATATACTTAGTTTACTTTCCGTGTACTGTAATAAACTGCAATATTAACATATTAGTCTTTATATTGTTTAAGGTAGGTATCTGCAGAATTACTCAAAAATTTTCAAGGAATTTCCATATCAAGCTTTAGCGTTGTTTAGGGAAACATTCAGTTATTGGTCCATTAGATTGGGATCGTGGGAAAAGAAGATACTGTGGTTTAAACATTTATCTGTAACATTTGGGTCCGCCTCTTTGTATCGTAAACGCTTAACTTCGAAATTACGATAATAGATAATACGATTCGCGGTGGAATGACCGAGCGCCCTAAGGCGCCCTAAGGCTGCAGAGCGCGCGGTTGCTTTCCGTCAGAGGTTCGAGTCCTCCAACGAACATAGGTGTGTGAGTTGTCTTTAGGTGAGTATAAGTAGTTTATAAGTCTAGGGACTGATAACCGCAGTAGTTCCAGAGAGTTAACAACTTTTGACTTTGTATTGGACTACTGTAATTAACTTGAACGTATCTTTGGGCAATTTGCAGATTTCGTTAATGTTATCTTAAGAAAAACATATGTAATTAAAATATTTAGAAGCTATGCTTAGTAGTAAGACACAGTATACGAAATGCTTAATAGATTATGATGTCAATTTTTTGTATTACAAACAACCAATAGAAGACACTTTCATTTTTGATAGCTTCATCATCAGTATATTCGGAAGCTGATGTCAGCAACAGACTCATTCGTCACTATCACACACTAACGAATATAAACTAAAATTGAATTTCCTTGTCTGGGATCCATCGTTTTACTGTTTTCGCTTTGTAATTCGAAATTTCTTTGCTTATTTGTATTGCTTTTATTTATGTTTGACTTCTTTCCCATGAAACAGGGATTTATTGAGTAAGGGTTCCTTTCTAGTAGTTCATGTTCTGAACCGTATAAGGCGAGAGAAATCATGTGCCCTACATTAACTGCCGTCGTGAAGCACAGGCGTGTATCTAGAGCAGATACACGTTGCCTTAATAAATGTATTTTTTTCCTTTTTGCTGTCGATTAAAAGAAAATACTACGCGCAAACGATGAAAAGTGCTCAGTTTTAAACTGTTTGCTAATTCTGGGTCGATATCGAGTTTTTTTCCTATTTTTAAAAAATCAGAAACAGGAGTAATTTGGAATCAAAAATATCTCAAGTACGCAGGCCGCGGTGGCCGAGCGGACTGCAGCGCGGCAGTCACGGTCTGCACGGCCACGGGTTCGAATCCCACCCCTCGGGCACGGATATTTATGCTGTCCTTAGTATTAGCTAGTTCATAAGTAGTTTGTACGTTTAGGGACTAATGACCAAGTAGTTAAGTCCGATAAGCTCTACAAACATTTGAACATTTACCTCAGGTACTTTCATTTCAGGCTCCACAGAAGCGAACTGTCAGATGTACGTTCTAATAACAGAGAATTATACAACGAATTGGAAGCTACTACAGTACAGAACATCTAGTCACACTGTAAGATAGGCGGAATGATGCTATCCAGTCGAACAGATGTACAAAACTTTATAGAGTTATACCGCTGCCGTCGTCTATTGTGTTATTTTGGAACACGTTTTGTGGTCGAGATGCTGCAGGCATAAACATGGTTTTCGAAACCAGAGATAATGTGAAATCGTGCTCGCACTATTCGTTCTCGACACCCAGATAGCTGTACATTCAGGCTTCGAGATAGATGGAGAGCATTTTGAGGAACGACCAGGTCGGGCCTCCAGCGTGTCCAGTACAGCTGGAGGCCCGTGGATATATCACTTGTTTCACTGCCATTTTAAATTTTAATGTAACTAGTGATACGTATCGAAGAGGATAATTTACATGATTTCTGCTGACATTTTAACATGCATTGGATTATCACGGTTTGAAAAACACTAATGGTTTGATAATGGATGGTAGAGTCCGAAACTAGTCATTGACTTCAATATTGTGCAACTGTGACGGTCAAAATAGTTTTAAGAAATGTACTTTGTTGAATGGTGTCAATGAAAATAATGTGGTACGTGTCTATTTTGAGATACATGAGTTTGAACACAGGTATATTTTGACACATTCAGAGCATATTCACAGGATCGTAGCACAGTAGTGAAACACAAGCCAGGTCCAAATTGGTGATACAGTAAACACCCATACAGACAATAGGTTGCAAAAGACCAGGACTGTAGCGCAGTTTCTCCAATGCTTATGCCTCCTTAAAGTATGCGACAAATTTCTCGGTAAATGATATGTTGTCAACTTTGAACTGAGGTTATGCCAAATGCATTGTTTTTTTTAACTCTATCTGTTTCATTTGTGTATAGAGCACAAAGGTTGTACCACTATACCAAGAACCATGGGACTTACTCTTTTAGAATAGGAACAGTGGAATGTTAAACTTGAACATTTCTTCGCGACTTTTCAGTGTCGGTAAAAGTGGTCCTCGCAAAAATGGCTCTAGTATGTGAACCAAGTTACAGCTGAGCCTGAAACTTTGCATACGTTCATGTTGAGCCCTCAGGTACATACTATACAAATTTCATCAAAATACACCCATGCCCCAGGGAAGCCTCGAATCTCCGACGGCGAGCAACCGTGCGCTTCGCAGCGAGGCGCTTTCGACCGCTCAGCTACTTTACCGCCGCACTTTTTTATGTAGTTTTAGTGTTATACCGCAATAACACTGTTCTGCGTTATCCTACAGGACATATAGCCTCATACGTCAAGAAAAATTATGGTTATGTAGGTTTCTAATTCAATGAAGAATAATGAAACACCCTCCCAGGAGAACAGGTGCAGGCAGACATGAAATTTACAGAACGATCAGTTTAATAAATAAAAATTGAAAAATTCTAAAACGATTTTTTTCAGAAGAATGGTAAAACTGTGTGGAATATGAAATCTTTGATCCCTTTGTATTTAGGAGAGGCAGCACTACTATACGACGCATCTTAGGAGACGCACTTTCGAAAAGCGAACCTACATTTATAGATTTTATAAATTTGGAGAAAGCCTTTGACAGCGTTTAGAGGAATATAATGTTTCAATATCTGTAGTCAGCAGGCTAACTTACAGGAAACGGAATGTTTTATAGAACTTGTACTGAAATCCGTTTTAAGTATCAAATAGTGTGAAATGGATACTTTGTCTGCGAGTAGAGTAAGACTTGTTCCCAATGTTACTGAATCTGTACTTTGAGGACGCTGTAAAGGAAAACAAGGAGATTATATTTGGAAAGGACACTATTGTTCAGTGGAAAGAAATAAAAACACTTCAGTTTGCCGATGGTGTTGCCAGTCTCTCAGACAGCAATTATCGTGGATGAACAACTGAACGAAATTGACATTATGTTGAGAACAGGTTATAAGATGAATATTCAAATGTTCAAATGTCATCGTTCCGTAGTCTTACACTCTTTTTCGTAAACTTACTTATGCTAAGGACAACTCACACACCCATTGCGGCAGATCAATCCATTGTATTGCACCTTAGACCACGCGGCCATTCTTGTGCAGCTGATGAACATTAACAGGAACAAAATATGGGTATTTCAAGCAGTCGGATTAAATCAGGTGATTCTGACAGAAATAGATAAGGAAATGAGGCAATAAAGATTGTTGTGGGAGATTTTTCTTTGACAGGAAAATAACTGAAGATGGTCAGAGTACAGAAGATATAAAACGTCGAATGGCGATGGGAAGAAAGGAATATCTGAAGTAAAGATATTTGTCAACATCGTATATTAAATTATGTGTTAGGAATTCTTTTGTGGACGCATTTATCTGGAGTGCAGCATTGCATGGTATAGAAACTGGACGAAAATATAATGGACACAAGAAGAGGACTAAAGCTTTTGATATGTGATGCTACATAAGAATGGTGACGATTTGATAGGCAGATCGCGTAACTAATGACTACGTACTGAACAAAATTGGGGGACTTTCTGGCATGTTAGGCCATGGAGCCTACATTCTAAGTAATCAAGGAATCGACACTATATTATTGAATTGTGAGGGGTAAAAATTGCAGAGGGATACCAAGAGATGAATACAATAAGGAGGTTCAAATAGATGCGAGATGCCGTTCTTATTGATGAAGCTTTCACAGGCTAGAGCAGCTTCAAGATCTGCATCAAACCAGTGCAATACAACTATGCACGGTTAATAATGGCTACAAGACACAATATAATTTCGGAATCTGACAATTCTTAGCAATAATTTACCACTGACGCGAACATATCACACAATGGAAATGTTCTTCGTGAAAAATCATCTACTGCTACTTACTGAGAGCTGGCAATGTAATGTTATCAAGTAGAATAATTAGGAAACAACTAAACAGTTGCTGTCCTGAAGCTGTCAAGGGAAACCGTTAGTGACGTAAATGTTACTAATATAAGAAACGCTTGATATCTGAATTAATTGCTCATAGAGATTAATCGATCGAATTAATGCACGAAAATGTTTCTGTGGTAAGACGTAAGTACGCAACCACGTGCTACTAAGTTGAGAAAGTAATGCTCGACTTCATTATACTGATATACTAGGGAAAACAGTTTTTTAACTTCTAAATTATTATTTGATCCCTAAGTCGCAAGCATTCTACGTAGGATATTCAGACTAATGATAATATAATTTACGTTGTGCTCTCAGATCAATATTACAAACATCTACATCATATGACGGAATTGTAAAAGACACACAAAAAATTAAAATCCATATTCTGAATAAGATGTCCGTTCATTAAACTCAAACAAGAATCAGAAACACGTAGAAGCAACACAATCTTCTCCAAATTGTATATACTTGTCTAAAACAGCGCACTGTTAGGCGGGACGTACAACAAACACATACAAAATGTTTGGTTGGAGACCTGTCGCATAGGAAGTATATAGTTTTAGTAACTTAGTCGTGGCCCGTTCTTGCTTCTAATGCATGGTTCCTTCTGTTTCAACAAACGTATGATGTGTTCATTAGCATTCCATATCACGCTTGAGCAAAACACATTTCCACTCCAGGGCAGCTATCTTTGGCGACCATACCCTCACTAGACATTTTCAATGCCATTCTTGCATAAGAAAGCTCAGCAGATACCAGATGGTTGTATTTCGAGTGTGGCTACTCGAAGAGGTGTACAGTGAATTTCGATTTTCGGAAGGCAATGAAATGCGTTAATGCGGCAACGCTTTACACAGAAAAAAAATTAAAAGGATCACAGATACAAATGTCGGGAGCTCGTGTTAACCAAATAGTGCAATCGTAGTGATAAAATTTACACATTGCCTTTTCTCACCTGTTTGATCATTTCTGATAGACTATGGATATCTTCGTTGAAACATTTTGTCGCTGGACACTAACAATGCCACTTTAGTGTGTGGCACGCAGCGAGGGCTACAGTCAGTAGTTGGTGAGTGTGGAACGAGGTATATGGCACGAGAAGAACATAGGGCTTGTGAGCTGTCCAGGCGATTTGATGAAACATCTCATTACATCACCCAGACTGAAATAATCTTACGGAATTTGTATTTATATAAGCGATATCATCTCATAAATAAAAAAGGATCTTTGCGTGTGTAGTAAGCGTGAAATCTGACAACGGCGGGACAAATTCCGCTATTTTTTTCGTCAAATATTCATTGAAGTGCGAAGAAAAAAAAAACTGAAAAAAATATTCGGAAGAACCTAAGAACTATCTTCCTTTTTCCGATCAAAACTTCTGTAACATGTGTATTTCACTTAACTCCTAACCGCTCGATCGATTTTGACGAAATTTTGTACGTGTGTTTCTAATTTGTAGTTCTATATGAAGGTCGCTATCTCGAATTACATTCTATTTTATGCGCTGCCATAACGTTCATCATATTGTAATAAATGTTTGCTCACTTGACCTTCAAATAATAGGAACTGCACAGTCTACTATGAAGAATTTAATGTTTTTTGGCACTTTACTAGCATTATTTACTAATTCATAGATTTACTATATAATATGTTACGCAGCATTCAATACACTTGTACTGTTCTGTAGCGTATCTTACCCAAAGTGTTTCGTGAGTAGGTGACTCGATCGTACAACCCTTTAGCGTAACTGTATGTGATTTTCATGCCAGGGACTGCATTACTGTTGAATTCCTGGTGTATGTGTATCGTGTTCGCTTTGAGCAGCAGGGATGAGTGTTATTCTAGTTAGAAAACAGGCTGTAATCAACCAGTCACACACTCGTTTTAGCGAAGGTAGGTAGAAAACGCAGATAAGGAATACGGTGGAATTTCTCAACTTGCTTAAAGCGGCAAGTGCAGAAAACCACAACAACGTTACATTGATGTTAGAGGGCAGCGAAATGGCACAGTTGGTGGAGGACAGTAAGTACAAATGCCATCTAACAAGTTAGCAGTGGATATTCTGAAAAATTGTGGCCTAACAGAAAACGTCACGATAAATTTCAGATCTCGAGCCCCTGGATGTTGCAGACTCTACGGTTTGTCTATGATCCCAAACGAAACTTTTCTTCTGAGATCGATTCTTATCGCTATTGGTTCTCCTAGGAATAAGCTAGCTAAATATATGATTAAATGACGCCGATAGTCGGACACTGTATCAGGAACGCTCAGACGTTTATAGAGAAAATAAGACAGATTACAGTTTGTCCAAACAGTATTTTAGTTTGCTAGGATCTGGTTACATTATTTACAAAGTTTCTTGTGGAGAACACTGAAACTGCTGGCATAGCACTTTCCTCGTGAAACGAGACGTTGTTTCGACTTTTTATGGAGACAACATACTTCTTGTATAGCGATAAATTTTATGAATTGTTGACGGAATGGCTACGGGTTCTCGTTTGTCTCCAGTTAGGATTTGCTCTCTAGCACCCATCTTCAGTTTATGTTCCAGAGACATTTATGGTCTGACTACATAGCGCAGACGCTTCTGAGCTTTCCCTTAACATAAGAGGGACGTTAATACCAGCATTCAGTTTACTGTTGAAATAGGAAAGGAAGGCTGCTGTTCTTAGATTATTTGGTAGAAGGAAAGTGAGTTGGTGTCTCGGTCTCTGTGCACCAAGAGTCGGCATACATTCATTTATATCTTTATTCAGGTTGTTATCATCCAATACAGGCCGGCCGCAGTGGCCGAGCGGTCGACGGCGCGCCAGTCACATTCTACACGGCCACTACGGTCGGGGGTTCGAATCCCCCCATCCTTAGTATTAGCTAGTTCGTAAGTAGTTTGTAAGCTTAGGGACTGATGACCCCGTCGTTAAGTCCCATAAGCTTAACAAACATTTGAACATTTTATCCAATACAGGAGAAAGTCGTTTTACATACTCTGGTACACAGACCAAAATCTTTTCCCGACTAGGAACTTTTGGATTCCAACATTAATGTTATTTTTAAATAAACTGGTATACAAAGAAAAAATCAATGATAGTTTTAAATAAACTGCTATGTAAAAAAAAAAAAAAAAAAAAAAAAAAAAACGGATGTAGACGATATGTTCAAATGCTCTTTGGGACGAAAGTAATGTGATAATCAGTCCCTAGACTGATAAACTACTTAAACTAAGTAACCTAATGACAGCACAAACACACACATACACACTCATGCTCGAGTCAGACCTCGAACCTCCGACGTGGTTTGGATTCCAAAATTAATGGTCTGAATTACATGTTCAGATTTAATTAATGGGCGATTTCTCGCACCAGTGTAATATTGAAGGGTGTTGAATTCTTGTGATACATATTCCTAATGTGATAGTATGGCGTTTCACCCTAATAATTTTTGCTTTAGTGACTACAACTCCTGAAATGTTCAGCTACTTCTCCTAGATATCAAAATTTGTTTCTTCCCATGATTTATCCATATGAAGTTGTCATTACGTCTGGAGCCATCTTACGACGTATGATGAATTTCGCTTTCTCAAGAAATATTTTGAAGCCTGCTTTTCCGTTTGTACTTTGGTAGTTTAATCTAATAAGTTTGTTGGCCATCTGCAAATCCTAAACAGTCTAATTGTCGTTTTGTAACGTAATCTAACTCCTTTACTGATTTGACTTTCTTTTTGTGGAATAGAGTTAAAGAGCAGTGGGGACAGGCTATTTACACTGAAGGTTTGATGTCGAAACTTATGTAAATTTCACTTTAGAATTGGTGTTTGTCAGAGTTCGTTTGTTCAAATGACGTAAGTAAAATGTAAATGTTTGTAAAGCTTATGGAACTTAACTACGGGATCATCAGTCCCTAAGCTTACAAACTACTTATGAACTAGCTAATCCTAAGGACGGCACAAATATCCATGCCCGAGGGGGGATTCGAACCCCCGACCGTAGTGGCCGTGCAGACCGTGACTGAAGCGCTTCAGTCCCCTCGGTCACCGCGGCCGGCTATGACGTAAGCAAACATTATTTAAAAAGATTAAACTTCTTATCAGACACAATATTACTCTTTTTTTACTTGATAAACTATTCCATACATAATATAGTCTACCTTAAGCCACATATATAAAGTCTCCAAGTTGAATATCGACTGTTGCTCCGCCGCAAATATAATGCTTTTGATGAGATTTTATGAAGAAGTGGTAAGTGAGAGATGTCTCTGCAGTTATTCACAGCAGTTTCATGACGAGAATTGTGCAGTGGTGGCATCTTACATTATTCAGGAGTCCATTCTCTAAACCAAATTAACTGAATAATTTCTTTTAGCTTGTCCAGAATTTACAAACTTCTAGTACGGGGACTTCCTCAGGTCATTTAATGTTTATCAGAGTTTGGGTCATTTCCTTGATTTCCCCTTTCTGTGGTGACGCGGAAGGAGGCAAAAAAATGTTCGAATGTTTGTACAGTTTGTGGGACTTAACTACGTGGTCATCAGTCCCTAAGCTTACAAACTACTTATGAACTAGCTAATCCTAAGGACGGCACAAATATCCATGCCCGAGGGGGGATTGGAACCCCCGACCGTAATGGCCGTGCAGACCGTGACTGAAGCGCCTCAGTCCCCTCGGCCACCGCGGTTTTTTAAAAAGATTTTCTTTTTTAATGTGTTGCTTTTTAATTCTGGTATTTGCAGCAAAAGATTTGGAGGTTAATATTTATTGTACCAAGAAAAAGGCGGTGTCATTTTCAAAAACAAATAAGTCGATACTTACTGGCCACACAAAGCAAATACATTTTGAGTTCCTTTGTAAGTGTGGTTAATTTTGAATTCGTGAAGCTCTTCATTCTGTTATTAATCCTTCTGTTAATTTTACGTATCACTAAGGTAATTTTGAATTTTTTTTCTCTTACAAATTTAGTAAGTAAGGAAATTACGTGAAAGAATTACTGTAAGTCACTTGATAGAGTAGTCAATTCTGAATGTCATCAATTTCAGTAATTTGAATTATCATTTTCGGACTATTTAACCGTAACGCTGACCATTGGTTGGGTACGGAGCCGATTTTTAAATTTTTTTTATCGCTACTATTCAACCGGTTCCACGAAATTGATAAGGCCGCGCAGGAGTAGCCAAGCGGTTTTGAGCGCCATATTGCGGATCGCGAGGTCTCCCGCGTCGGAGGTTCGATTCCTCCCTATGGCATGGATGTGAGTGTTATCCTTACGTTAGTTTAAGTAGTTTGTAAGTCTAGGAACTGATGACCAAAGTAGTTTGGTCCCATAGAATTACAAACATTTGAACTTTTTTTTTTTTATTCAGATTGATGAACTGGAAATGTATCGTTCTTTAATCAGCCCTTAATGAGAGTTAAGGACTCGTCTCGCAAGTAATACATATTCGTTAGGTTGTTGGTAAGAAGTAAATTTCCAAAACTGCGCTATAAATTTACGCAAGAGCTGAGTCAGTGAAACTGGAACACATTACGTAGTGTGTACGATGAAAATCAACTGCTACCGCCGTTCACAAGTGAAATCGCTTAAAACGCATGGCGTATAAATAATGTTACCGAGTCCCAGTTCACATCGGGTCTTTGCGGTATCGTATAATCTGCATTATAATTCAATTTAGCCATAAAAATAATTATTGTGCCCTCGGGGCAGTGGAAAGTGATTTACATTTCAATGGGTTCGTGACTGCTGTTTTCATTTATATGTTAAAAATAACACTCGACAAATAACCGCGATGCCGCTGCCCAAGCGCGGAGGAGTAATTATTTTTTTATAATTGAGCAGGAGGGCTGCGGCGCCGTTCCTTGCGGTTGGCACAGCTGCGTCGCGACTACCCCCTCTCCCGCTCCCCCCTCCCCCTTTTCATCACCGAGCAGTCGCATCTCGTGCTTCTCTCGAGAGTCGGTCTCGGTCCTCCGTCGCAGCACAGACGTCGCAGGCGACCGCTGCTTTCACGGCTAAGACGTTCCTTTCTTCCCGCGCCGAGAAAAAAAGAAACACGAACGACGCGGTACACAACTTCGGCGAGTACACTCGTCGCTTCGCATCCTAGGAGATGTGCCCCGGAAAGGAAGCAGTGGGCGAGAAATTATGCCAGAGTGCTCCCCCGATTATTTCATGAGAAATGGCGCTGCAGCAATATAGGTTTCCTCTCGAGTGGCGTCCCAGGAATGGAAATAGTAAGCTATGCTTCTTGTCCCTGTAAATCCGAGCTACAGAGGGAAATCGTTCGGATCGCAGTTTCTGTCTCGGCGAAGCCATGAACATCTAATATGGAGATCAGATTTCATTGCTCGAAGTGCATTGAGATTTTTCCCAGTAGTTGGTACGGATAGAGAACGGAGGTTTCTTTTAAAAACATGCGATTTTTATTGTGATATGTGGGACCCATAAACTAGAGTAAGGACCGACCGAATATTCGGTTTCGGTTACTGCCAGTTTCGGCCAAAATATTTGTTTCGCCCAGAAATCAGCCAAGTCTTCGTCTTGGCCGAAATTAGCTTTCTTGAAGCTGTTTTATGCCCAGGAAAGCCAAAAAAGATATATGTGAAGTTCTTTGTTGATTGCAGAAAACGGAACTGAAGATGACAATGTAAAGACAGCACTCTCAGTAACAAAAGTGTAAAGGTTACATATGGAACCAAACAAATGATTACTTTCTACGTATTTTGTATTGTGGTAGTCATGTTGAGGCTGCGACATTTCTTAGTGTCTACGAGTAATGGGCACGTCCATTGTGTACCTAAACTCTCAAGACTGTCTTCCTACAAGAAGGTATGCAGGACTGTGGAATTTGTGGTAGCTATATAGTAGTTTCGTAGTGAACAGGGCCAGGATCACCTCGAAATATCGAAATTTACGCGTAAAAGGGAAGAAAATTGACTTTGTAAAGAATACATGTGTAAAAGGTATGGCCTTTTTCAGCCAATGTTTTGTATAGTCATTTAAATAGACAGCTGAATGTTTTAAAGTCTTTCCACAATTTACGTTATAATGATAGAGTGCCTGTTTCTTTGAAGGTAGAATATACCCATGTTGTTTGGTTTCATGACGATCATATTTAAAGGAAACTTGTAATTACCAGACGAAATATCGAGACTCCAGTGTATCGAGTTCATTTTACTTATTCTCTAACTTCTTTGAAATTTTCTTTTTTACGTAGAAAACTTCACAATGAGGAGAAAAGAATCCAATTTAGAAGTACGTTAACAACATGTCTAAATATGCTCGCCTCCCATATCATCTCCTACGGACTCCTGATTAGAACTGATTGAAACTTGATAACGCAAGTTTCGGTAACGGTTTTGGTTTCGGCCGAAACTAGAAGGGGAGCCGAATATTCGATTACGGTTTCAGTTTCGGCCACAAATCATGTTTCGTTCCAACTCTGGAGTATGCTGGAGTATGGCTGAGTGACAGGGAAAGTGAGTGAGTGTGAGAGAGAGAGACAGAGACAGAGGTAGAGAGAGAGAGAGAGAGAGAGAGAGAGAGAGAGAGAAACTCAGGGAGAGTCTCGTAACGAAGCAAGAGCTTCTGTAAGGTAATCTCTCGTCGGGGCAGTAAAATAGCGTATGGTATACGCAGTACAGAGCATATAAAATTCAGAAGGGCAATGGGAAGAAAGGCGATTTGAAAATGAGAAATTTGTTAAAATCTAATAATAATTTAAGCGTAAGGAAGTTCCTTCTGAAGGTACTTTTGTTGTGTGCTGCCTTGTATGGGAGAGAAACATGGACGATAAATAGTGAGAACAGAAAGCGGACAGATGCTTTTGAAGTGTAGTGCTACAGAAGAATGCTGATTATTAGGTGGGTGGAAGCGCGCAACTGATGAAGAGGTGCTGAAGAGAAATGGGGAGAAAAGCAATAATCAGTTCAAATGGATGTAGGTAGCCATTCTTATGAGGAGATGAAGAGACCTGCTCAGGATAGAGCTGCATCAAACCAGTTCCCGGACTGAAGGGCACAACAAGAACAACAAACCGTGAGAAGGGTACGAGACCTAATTAGAATGGCACTGCAAGATAGTGGTGACCTCATCTACCCCCGCGCAACAGACGAAGACATCGTACACTACCACAGGTGAGAGTCCGCCATCTGCTATTATGGAATGTGTTACGTGCGCATCATTCACTTCTCTGCTTACAAGTTTCTAATGGGCAAAAATTTAAATAAATAATAATAAAATAAAATAAAATGACGGTAATGACTATGGAACGACTTCACTGCAGAGAGGAATAGTATCAGAAAGGGTTTTCGGACGAATCCACATTCGATATTCTTAAAGATGATGGTTGAATTTTTTGCTTTCCGCAGACCGAAGGAGCGGCTTCAGAGTACAGAGTACAGTGCCAAGTCACCGCGTAACTTGTGGGGTGTTACTGGATAAAGCCGCGTATCACAGTGTTGGTTAGTGTAGAGTATACTGTGAAGGTTTGACCGGAGTGAATGACATACTTTGATTCGAAGTTATACACTCTATGAACAACACCCCTATGTCATTTTTCAGCATAATTCATGAAAAAATGTTGTTGCACGAACACGTGCCTTCGCCGCGTCACAGGATGTGAGCCTTTTCTCTGGCCCACAAGGTCACTAGACTTATCACGAAACGAAAATGTGTCGGATGAGGTGAAGCGACGGATGCAGCGCTGTGTCACAGTGCTGAAATTCGGAAGCAGGTGAATGCAGCATGGATGGCTTTTACCATAGAATGCCATCGCGCCTCGTCCGCGTTGATGCAGTCATGTATACAACGAGGTGACTGAACACATCACTTCTTCAGGACGCACTAATGAACATTCCTTTGACTATTATCTTTCCATGTGTAATCATAAAATATGTTCTCTGCTTTTTCTTTCTTTTTTTTAAATATGAATGTAATCTTGAAACAAAATAAAGAAAGGTGGAAAACTATGCACGAGTTAACTGGTGCCTTCAGCCAAAATGCCTAATTTCAGATTTATCATGCAAAACTTTTAGTAACCACTATACGAACTGGAATCCGAAGCTGAATATTAGGTTTCCAGAGTAAAATTACTTCATATTGTAGGATAAAAAAAGGAAATTAGCCTGAGAAGAAAGAAAATGTCTGTGTAATTTTGAGTAGTTAATCGAAATGGCGTTGTGAATTTGCATTCATTTTTAATAAGACGACTGGAAAGAACTGATACCGCCGTATCCTGCACAGAAGAATATACAATTGAATAATAATAAGTAACATTCATGATCACGTAACGCCATTAAATATTTTTCATCTGTAATCACCTACAGAATGGATTTCAGCATTTACTTGAAAACGGAAACATTGGAATTTCTGTTCCAGACAAAGGAATTCTCCGCCAGTTCACCAGTGCTCTGTTAATTACACTGAAATTCCTGAATCAAACATAGTTCCGCCACAAAACATCGTTTCTCACAACTCGCTGAATAGTGCTGCGTAGCGTGAGGCGTGTAACTTTTTTAAGTCGTGGAACGCACGTTGTAGGTAGATCCTTTTCGAATTTCGGCTCGGCATCGTTCATCTGTAGAGCCAAAGGCCGCATTTCGGCATTCTGGATTACCAGTACCGTACGTAAATACTTGACTTTATCCACGATACGATAACAGATGAAATGCTTTCAAAAACAGCAAACATGCTGTGTTTGTGTTTATCAACCGTGGAATGCTAGACGCGCACATCTCTTTGCCGGAGGGAATACGAAAGTTACCGGTGAATGAAGTGAGGGATACTGACCACAAAAACCAACTCTAAATGTACGTACGCATAATGGAGGTTCATTGGGGAATACTTACGGTAAAGTAATTCATACACGAAAATAGTGGCTGACAAAAAACTTCAATGAACTTTATCCAGGTTTGTTTATTAATCTGAGAGAATTATCAGGCTGCATTAGCCAAAAGGCAGATAGATAGATAGAGAGAGAGAGAGAGAGAGAGAGAGACAGAGAGAGAGAGAGAGAGAGAGAGAGAGAGAGAGAGAGAGAGAGAGAGAGAGAGAGAGAGAGAGAGAGACTGGACAAGAGAGAAAGGCAGAGAAAATTCCATTGAAGCGTGGTACGTTTAATCGTGAAAACTTTTAGTATGCCAGAGGATGTTACGTAGAAGTTAAATGGTCTTAACCTACGAGTTTTAATGTTTAGCGTTGAAATTCCGAGAGCGTATGTTCTATAACCATTTCACTCACTTACGATCGCCAAATAACAAAGACGTCAACAGTCAAAGATCCAGTATAGGCTTCCAGCATTGTCACATGGAGGGAACCAAAGGTGTAGATACAACCGTCTTGTCTGAAAGGACTTCTTTCCGCACAGTGCAAAAATAAGAGTTATTACAGACGACGATGATCGTGAGGCATTTAGAGCCGTTAGACCCCAACTGCGGTCATGTAAAGCTTGTCTGGTGCAAGTCATTTTAGCTGACGGCACTTCAGCGACTGATGGTTAGGCGGCACAACACCCAGTCCCTAAGAGGAGAAAATCTTCAACTGGACTAGGACTCGAACCATGCCCGCTTGCGTGGAAAGCAACTACGCTGCCCACTTTTTTTTCTTCTTTCTTTTTCCCTTGGGTATTCGGTTTGATCGGTCCTTTACAGACGTTGCTTTGTTTTGTTGTATGTCGATCGTTTCACTGTTGACTCTGTTTTATTGTTTGTTACGGGGGACATCGGGCACGCTTGATGAGCGCGCTGAGCTACCATGCTGACGCCCATTACGCGATGATGATGATGGAGATGAGGATACGGAATGAGTGAAAATTACGACTAACGTAATATCTGGGCCGGGGTATACGGGGTGCAGCCAAGACTGGAGGGCGTCATCTCTCTAGGGAAACTGGCCTCAGTATTCCAGGCCGAAATCAATGCCATCAGGGCGTGGGTGGAGGAGAATTTGCGAAGGTGCTACAAAGACCGTAGCATCTATATCTATTCAGACAGCCAGGCAGCCCTGAGATCACTGGCAGCTCCTGAAACAAGGTCTAAAATTGTTCCGAATGTCACAGGGTTCTTGTGGAGCTAGGGGAAAGCAATAAAGTAAACCTATTGTGGGTTCCTGGCCACTCGGGCATCAGTGACAACGAATATACTGATAGATTAGCCAGGATGGGGGCAGAGATTCCATTTATTGGGCCGGAACCTGTCCTGACAATCACCAAGACAACGATCAAATTGGAGCTACGTAACTGGCTCAGAAGACGTCTCACGTAGAATATTCGACCAAAGTTTATCAACAAAAACATCGCAAGGTAATGATGCCAAAACCATGTTTTAAAAGAAGCTCTGCAATCCTGGGCCTGAACAGGAGAGAGATTAGACTCATGTTGGATTGCTAACAAGCCATTGGAATTTCAAAAAACACCTACATACAATGGGAATAACAGAAGAGGACCCTAAATGTAGGATCTGTGATGACGGTGATGAAACTGCATCTCATCTAATCTTCGAATGCATTTCATTGGAGACTAAAAGGCAGAGAACATTTGGGACAACCAGACCCGAAGAAATTGTGTCTAATAAAGAACTGGTAAAGGGAATCCTTGCACTGTTCAAGGGCATTGGTTGGCTTTAATAGATATACAGGGAGCGATACCGCACAATAAACTTAGTTTCGGTACGGGCAGTGGCGGGTTGGACCAAGACTGTTTTGGCTTCCCTGAGAAAATAAATCAATCAATGTATAATCTACTCCTCTCGAGTAGCACCAATGGGGCTGCTTAGTTTAACGCCCGAATGCGATTGACGAATTATCGTCATCAGTGTAATTGCAGTCATTTTATCAGACAATGTGAAATGCTTTGGAATTTAATCCCGAATACTGATGTAGAAATTGATGATCGAGAGATGTTTGTAACGCATCGCATTCACTAACAGGTGAAACACTGTGAAGATATAATCCACACTGGCCTACTGACAAGCCTTCCACAATCCTACTTGCTTAGGCTAACGACCACGGATGCGGGCGCGGGTGTTGTTGTTATTGTTGTTGTTGATTTCAGACCGAAGGCTGGTTTCATGCATCTCCTCACGCTAATTTACATAGCAGAGCTGCATGTATTGTGAATAGTAAGGAATGTAGTTTTCAAACATGTTCAAATGCTTGTAAATCTATGGGATCCAACCACGGTAGTATTCCTTTTGCTACCAGCCGTTAACAGTAATTACGGCAAAGTCACGTTAACTGATATTACAAGAAAAGAATATTTATTCATACTTTTCCAACCATGTTGAATGAGGTAGAGAGGGCTGCCACTTGAATATCATGGGAAGGGGGTTATACAGTTTTCTGTTTGCCATGTTAATTCAACCAAGGGTGGTGTTCTGTCAGTCTGGAAAGCAAAGCACTCTCAGGGCTCAAGTGTTTCTGGAAAAGGGGAAAGAAAGCATTAGGTACTTGGCAGCCTCTTTAAAACATTACCGCCGGCGTTGGCATGCGTAATGCGCAAGAGCACAGCTTAGTGATGGGAGGGTCGCTCCATTTTACGATACTTGAATGTCTGTCAAGTGATACACCATCCGGCGGATCCTCAAGTCTGTGTGAAATTTTTTACTACTGAGTTTGTACATCTACATAGAAACCCTGAAAAACACATTTAAGTGCGAGGCAGAGGGTTCATTAACCACTTCTACATCTACATCTACATACGTACTCCGCAATTCACCGTAAGGTGCGTGGCGGAAAGTTCAAATGTTTGTAGAGTCTATGGGACTTAACTACGGGGTCATCAGTCCCGAAACTTACAAACTACTTATGAACTAGCTAATCCTAAGGACGGCACAAATATCCATGCCCGAGGGGGGATTCGAACCCCCGACCGTAGTGGCCGCGCAGACCTTGACTGGAGCGCCTCAGTCCCCTCGGCCACCGCGGCCGGCTGGCGGAAAGTACACTGTACCACTATTAGGCGTTTCCTTTCCTATTCCACTCCCAAATGGAAAGAGAAAAAAAAACAATGCCTATATGCCTCCGTAAGAGCCCTAATTTCTCTTAGCTTGTCTTTGTGATCTTTATGCGAAATGGAAGTAGGCGGCGGCAAGATCGTACTAAACTCAGCTTCAAATTCCGGCCCTCTAAATTTACTTAACAGAAATTCACGAAAAGAACGTCGTCTTTCTTCCAGCGATCCCCAATTGAGTTGCCGGAGCATTTCCGTGATACTCGTGCATTGAGCGAACCTACCGGTAACAAATCTGGCTGCTCGCTTCTGAACCGCCTCTATGTCTTCCTTTAAACTGATCTGCTGCGGGTCCCAAACACTTGAGCAATACTCAAGACGTGGTCATACAAGCCTTTTATAAGCAGTCTCCTTTACTGGTGAAGTACATCTTCCCAAAATTCTCCCAATAAGCCAAAGTCGGCTGTCCACCTTACTCACAACTGTCCTTACATGTTCGTTCCTTTTCATATCGCTCTGCAATGTTACGCCTATATATTTTAACGACGCGACAGCATCAAGAAGCTCACTACTAATGCTGTATTCGAAAATTATAGGTTTGTTTTTTCTACACATGCGCATCACCTTACATTTTTCTACATTGAGAGCTAGCTGCCATTCCTCGCACCAACTAGAAATTTTGTCTAAGTTATCCTGTATGCTATTACAGTCAGTTACAGACGACACCCTCCCATACACCACAGCATCATCAGCAAACAGCCGCAAATTACAACTTACTCTGTCCATCAGATCATTTATATAGACAGAAAATAATATCGGTCCTATCACACTCCCCTGGGGCACGCCTGACGATACACTTGTCTCTGATGAACACTCGCCGTCAAGAACAACTTACTGCGTTCTATTACTTAGGATTTCTTCCAGCCAGTCACAAATCTGTGAACCTATTTCATATGCTCGTATCTTCGTTAGCAGTCTGCAGTGTAGCACCGCGTCGAACGCCCTTTTGAAGTCGAGAAAAACACAATCCGCCTGTTGCCCTTCATCCATGGCTCTCAAGATGTCATGTGACTTTCATAACCTTTCTGTACCGTTCCATTCTTTAATAGCTCACGGGAAGAAAGAAAACCTTAATCGTTCCGTTTTTTATCTAATTTATCTTATTTTATTGGAATGGTCATTTCTCCCTATGTAGATGGGTGCTAGCAAAATATTTTCACATTCAGAAGTAAAAGTCGATGATTGAAATTTCGCAAATAGATCTCGCCGCAACCAATAACGTCTTTCTTTTATCGATTTCCACCTCACAGCGCGATTCTCACGCTGCGTTGGAAATTCTGGACAGCTTGAAAGACGCTGAGGCCGGTGCATATCTTCCCGGATCCACCGCTATGCAGGGATGGCAGGGTGGTCTGGGACACCATGCCGCGGATTGCGTGGCCACTCCAGTTGGAGTTTCCAATCCTCCTTCTTAAGAATAAATAAAAGTAGTTTGTAAGTCTATGAACCGGTAACTTCAGCAATTTGGTCCCTTAGACCAGGAGACGCCGCCAAAGCGGAGAATAATGCCAATGTAGCGTTCTAAGCAGAAAGATTCTAAGTTTTTGCTAAGGGGAAGTGACGAATTTGGGAAATATGGAGACTTTTCACTTGTTTCACTTGTGCATGAAATACGACCAATTCAGATCCTCTTGTCTTTCGAGCTTTGTGTGATTACTAGTGTTAATAATGCAACTACATTTATAGCTATTATCGTTTAGATTTTCCTTTGGGATTTGAGATTCGGTTATGGAATTTGAATAGCGGGCTCAACTGACGACCAATCGTAGTGTGATTTGTGCACGTCGCTTCCAGGTAATTTTTTTATATAAATCTGGGAATTTGCAGGAGCTCATTTCATTTCTGATAGTTAACGATACGTTCTTTCATTGTACCGTTGATCAATATTACATAGGTTTGTTAACAGTTCGAGACTCAGTCCATGTTAATTATTCAGTGTGTTGCATTATTTCAGAAGACGCACATCTTATGTAAATATAGCGTTACTAAACTTGTACTGCACTGTATCAATTAGTAAATGAGAATTGCGACGTCTTTTCTTTGGGACATTTTCGAAAGATCAGACGTCGCAATTTGAAGCATTTAAGACCAGTAAATCACTTACAAGGAGAGGACGCCTAATCTTCATCGCCGAATTTTTCGAAATTTATGGTACATGTAGGGCGTGGGGAGACACGAATGTACCCCGAGTGGGAACTCCAGATGGCCAAGCGTTAAGGAAATGAAAGGAAGTTTGATACGGATCTATCACCATATGCATATCAACTGTCCCTGTGATGGCGTGTATAGGAAGTGGTGTTTGGCTCAGCGATTTGCCGCCGGGCGGAATCGAACCCTCTCGCGGTGCGGCGTGGCTTAGCCAAACAACCACGAACGAATTGAAACAACGACCGCAGAGCATAGATCTCCGATGAAAAAAAAAAAAAAAAAAAAAAAAAAAAAAAAAAAAAAAAAAAAAAAGCAGCGAAAGATCGACTCGTATTGATAAGGTCGCGGGTTCAACTCAACCCGGTGACAATTTTTTTTTCTGTTCCTTGGTAATGGTTACACCTACATATTGTTATCGTACGGACTGTGAGAGCAAGATTAGATTAATTACGGCACGCACGGAGGCGTTTAAAAAAAACATTCTTCCCACTCTCAATACATGAATGGAATGGGAAAAATCCCTATTAATTGGTAGAGTGGGACGTACCCCCTGACATCCACTTCACAGTGGTTTGCAGAGTATTGATGTAGGTGTAGACTGACGTCACAATTAACCGCAAGATCATAGAGGTTATTTTATTAATGCATATAAGCAAACAAAAAGAAGGAGTGTGGGGGAGTAGGGCATTAGATGAAATTCGGGACCATAAAAATTTAAAAAGGGACTGTAGTTAACGCGTACTTGGCGACGTCGTGTATGTAAAACGTTACTTCCATTTTATTGCAATTGTTCAATTACTTTTACCGGGGTGATATTCATCGGAGAAACGGGGGAAGCAATAATTTTGACCGCATCTTGCGCACTATATGAACGTCGCCCTTTTGCAGTTACATGGTATTTTTAATGTCTATATAGAAAAACAAACTTGATTGACATTCTGAAAAAAACTTCTTTCATCGTATAGTCGAGCAGCGAACGATGCGTAACGCAGCAAGTCACTGAATACTTGCGAGTACGCTGATGATGTAGAATGGAATGTAGTTTGAGACAAGCTTCTCGGGAAGTGATTTCGTCTTCTTTCTCGATTTGGTAAGCGCAGTTTTGAATTTCTTGTAATAAATTTTTCACCTTACTATAATAATATACACGGCATGGTTGCACTAGTGGCGTACATTGGGGGGGGGGGGGGGAGGATTACTTTTGCTTGTTTTAAATAACGACGTCCCATGCAGATGTTGTGAATATATAAATGCAAAATAACACATATGATTTTGCGGTTAATTGTGACGTCGGTAATGTACGCAATGCCAAGGAGCAAAAAAATATTTGCCGCCTGGCGGAATCAAACCCGCGAGCCTTTCAATAAAGAAATCCAACCTCTTACCGTTGAGCCAAACACCGCTTTCTAAGCAGATTCTCTCACGGGGAGTTCATAAGGTGCATATGGTGACAGATTCGATTCAAAATTCCTTTTCTTTCCTAAACGTTTAACCATCTGAAGTTCCCACTTGGTACTCTTTCATATCTCAACACGCCCTACATGAACCATAAATTTGCACGAATTCGGCTATGACGAGTAAGCGTCCGATCCTTGTTAGCTCTCGTTCTGTGATTCATCTGTAAAGTTTTCACGTCTCATCTTGCTTTTTAATTAAATAAAGCAAGATGCATATCCCGAAATACCTTTGTTTGTCTTGGAAATTAGTAAAGTAAGAGGTATGCACTCATTATAAACATATAAAAAAGCGGTGCATTACAATGGTATGAACATATCCTGAACGCCGACTTCAATTTATATATTACTTCAAGAACACAGTTCCACTCATTGTCGACAGATGTCACTCAACGTGCACAAAGATGTAAACAAATACGCATGACTAGTGAGTGACAACGACGGATTGGGTAATACGGCATTGACTGTAGTTTTGTCATTCACAGAATGTCAATTCCGATATATGATCGTATCCGCATTTTACATTGTGTCAGGAAGGACCCTCATGGAGGAAACTTTCCAGACGTCTCGGTGTGAACCAAATCGATGTTATTGGAACTTGGAGGAGGTACAGAAGTAAAGAAAGTGTAGCTAACTTGCCTCGTTCTGAACGGTTAAAGGTTATTACATCTGCTGATGACATCTACTTAACCTGGCAGGAAATTCGCTGATAATGATTTTCGTGCATCCACAGAATGTCGGGATTCGACTTACACTATTCGTAATAAGTTGCATGACCTGCAACTTCGCTAACAACGTCCATGGCGATGTCCAACATTTACACCTGAAACATAATGCATTGTCGTAAGCGTCGTAAAGATGGGCTCAACATCGTGCAGAATGCACTCGTCAGAATTAGCACGATGTGTTATTTACAGGTGAGATTCGCATCTGCCTTCAACCAGACAATTTACGGAGTCCTTTTCGGAGGTACACACTATGTGCAGAAATGTTGAAGTTCCCCGGTAATTTAGGGCTGTATTATTTGGAGGCCAGCCGCGGTGGAGTAGCCGAGCGGTCTAAGGTGCCTCGCTTCCGAGCGCGTGGTTGCTCGCCGTGGAGGTTCGAGTCCTCCCTGGGGCATGGGTGTGTGTGTTGGCCTAAGGGTTAGTTTATCTTAGTTTAAGTAGTTTGTAAGCATAGGGAATAATAACCAACACCAGTAAGTCCCACACATTTACAAACACTTGAACATTTTTTGTGGAGGCCACGTACGCCACTGGTGGTCGTAGAAGGTCATCAAACGGCTATACGGTACAGAGATTGCATCCTCCGACGTATAGTAGAACAACATCGACAGAATTTATGTGAGGTTTTCGTCATATTGGTCGATAATTCCCGCAATCATAGTGCACTTCTATTCTATTTTTTCCTTCATGGTAATGACACCAACTGCCGTACTGCAATGTAAACACCTGTTCTCGTTATATCACCAAAGATAATTACTGACTTGCTTGGCTAGTACTTGGATGGGGTAACTGTCCTGGTCTGTTGGCTAGCGGTGTGCACACGTACTTGTGAGCCCAAATTGAGGAGCTAGTTCATTGTGACGTTGCGGCTCCGGCCGCAAAAACCGAGTCAATGGCCTAGAGTACGCAACGCCCACGCCCACCTCCATATTGCTTCGGGCGTAGGATGACACGGCAGTCGGTCAGTACCCGATGTCAATTTCTAGGTATGTGTGTGTGTGTGTGTGTGTGTGTGTGTGTGTGTGTGTGTGTGTGTGTGTGTGTCAGTGTGTGTTTATGTGTCTGTGTGGGACGAAGTTTAGTTGATGATAACGACATCGAAAATTTGAATGGCTAGCATGTTCTCCACATCACATATGAACCTAGCGAACATGTCTGAGATGCATTGAATAGGGCTGTTTGTGGATAAGGTGACCCGCCTACTAATCAGACCTACGCCCAGTCGCTGTTGAGGAATGTGATATTCTGGGCTATCAGTCCCTTCAGGATGTAGTGGGCAGTATGCCACCTCAATTACAGAGATGCATCACTGCCGCGGCGGAGTGGCAAGGATATTGAGATGCTGTGCTCCGATGCGCTAGGCCGTTACCCGTCGGGGGTTCGAATCTCCCCTCGGGCACTGATGTTTGTGCTGTCTTCAGTATAAGGTAGTTCATAAGCAGATTGTAAGTTTAGGGACTGATGATCCCGCAGTTAAGTTCCATAAGCTTAACAAACATTTGAACATTTTATCCATCATTGCAAAAGGACGTTTTACCGGGTATTAAGGAGATTGGTATATGCTATAATCTACAACGCAAATTCAGAATTTCTAGTTTATAGTCGTACAGTTGGTGAATTTCTGTGTTCATGGCCAATAAAGATAACTGCAATTATTAACTTGCATCGAGCCATAAATCACAATCTAGATGAATTTTACATCTCGATATGTATCAAAGATGTGAAATTGAAGATAAAACCTTGAATTAAAATTTGTGCCACGGCCGGAATTTGAACCCGAGTTCTCCTGCTTATTAGGCTATCACTATTGTCATAAGCCACTGGGTTATTATCGTAGAATTTATAAATTTCAGTTTTCATGATTAATAAAGGTAACTGAAATTATTGACTTGTAATGAACAATAAATCAATATCCAGAGACATACTTTATCTTGATTCATATAAATGCTATAAAATTGAAGGAGAGGCATCGAATTAAAATTTGTGCCATACTCTGGATTTGATCACTGAATCTCTTGTTTACTATGCAAGCACTTGAACAGCTAAGCCACTAAGCGATTGCACGGACTGTCTTAGTGCACATCTACCCACAAAACACAAACTTCGATTCTGCCTCCTGTTCCCTAAATAAATACATATCATTGTTGGTATGTATTTATATAGTGGGACATGAGGCAGGACTAAAGTTTGTGTTGTGGAGGGACGTGCTGTAAGACAGCCCATGCAATTGGATTATTCATTTGTGCATGGTTCCTTAGTTGATGCAGTGCTTGCCTAGTAAGTCCGAGATCCTGGGTTCAAATACCAGTAGTGACAGTCATTTTAATTCAGTGCCTCTCTTTCAACTTAATATCCTTGATAGGGAAAGGTTGCCGATATTGGACCAATTTTTTATTTTGATATCCCAAGCCTACATTATCAATCTAATCGAAACAAATATTACTCTAATAGTAGCTTACATGTTGTACAGTTTCAACTGATAGTATTATACTTTAAATAAACACAAAGTATAAATGAGTATCATTTAAAATTTAAAAAAGTGTGCCGGCCGCGGTGGCCGAGGAGACTGAGGCGCTTCAGTTACGGTCTGCACGGCCACTACGCTCGGGGGTTCGAATCCCCCCTCGGGCATGGATATTTGTGCCGTCCTTAGTCTTAGTTAGTTCATAAGTAGTTTGTAAGTTTAGGGACTGATGACCCCGTAGTTAAGTTCCATAGACTTTACAAACATTTGAACTCTTTTTTTTAAGTGTAAATATTGAGAAACTGGTTGCCTAATTTGGACCGTCAGTTGCTTAAATTGTACCATATGTTAAATCAATGACAAAAAAGGAAATAAGGCCCGCAATATTAAAAAAAATGTTCATTTCAAACATATTTATTAGAATATATTATTTAGGTACTTAGGCCAAAATGTACAACACAAAGAATTATGTCATCATCAGTAACATGTTTATATAGTATTAGGAAATTATTGAAATAATGTTCATACTGATAGCTACAAGCGCTTCAGATCACTCCAAATAGTGAACCAGGAAACTTGTTGCTCAGGAAGACATAAGAAAACTTGACACACAGAAATACACTAATTATTTCTGTTAACTGGAATTCTGAATGACGTTAAGCTTTAGTGTAGCTGCAGTCTGAACAGTTAAGTGAACACGGCCTTCACGAGTACCAAAAGCTACAATAAACAGACATGCTAATGGTAAAAACACGTTCTCAAATGAATTTATTTGGAAGACAATCAACCTATACGATTGAGATAGAAAAAAATGTCGCATATACCGTCTTTTATTTGAAGAGAGCTTTTTGGTTTCACAATCAAAGATGTTCGTAAACTTCATTCTTTCAACAGAGAAAAAAAAATGGCTGATAAGGAAGGAAGGAATCTTAGGATTTAACGTCCCGTCGACAGCGTGTTCATTACAGTCGGAACTGTCGCTCGAATTTTGAGTAAGGATGGGGGAAGTTAATCGGCCGTGCCCATTGAAAGGAACAATCCCGCCATTTTCCTGGAGCGCTTTAGGGAAATCACGGAATATCTAAATCTGGATGGTCCGAAGTGGATTTGAACCATCATCCTTCCGAATACGATTCCAGTGTGTTTCCACTGCGCCACCTGACTCGGTATAAAATGGCGGGTAAAAAGTGGTTTTATTGATATTTGAGACGAAATCCACAGCTTTTCCTCCGTCAGCCAAAAGAAACACCAATGGCCAGAGCAAAGGAGTTGAATAGAGAGAATGTGAATCAGTTGTTCGAACTTTTTTTTTTTTTTTTTTTTTTTTTTTTTTTTTTTTTTTTTAGCTTATGGGACTTAACTACGGGGTCATCAGTCCCTAAACTTACAAACTACTTATGAACTACTTACGAACTAGGACGGCACAAATATCCATGCCCGAGGGGGGATTCGAACCCCCGACCGTAGTGGCCGTGCTGACCGTGACTGGAGCGCCTCAGTCACCTCGGCCACCGCGGCCGGCTTGTTCGAACTCCTTGACAAAACAGTCGATGAGAATAGTATTACAGCCAATTGATATTTGAGACGAAATCCACAGCTTTTCCTCCGTCAGCCAAAAGAAACACCAATGGCCAGAGCAAAGGAGTTGAATAGAGAGAATGTGAATCAGTTGTTCGAACTCCTTGACAAAACAGTCGATGAGAATAGTATTACAGCCAACAGTATATCGTCGCGTTGAAATGGAAGCAGGGCTGACTTCGAAGGCAGGATTGTCAACTGAACACGGAACTTATACTGAAAGCACTCATGGGCAGAGTGCTCTGCTATTTATACACAGACAGAATGTACCAGAAATTAGAAGAATAGTCAACTTAAAAAAAAAGTAAGAATTACAAGTGAACATAAGAAATATGTAGCACTTTCTGGAAATGATAATTACAAAGATGTAAATTTTTTGCGGTGGCGGGATTGAATCTGCGACCTTCAGCATCGCAATCGGTGATGGTATCCATTGCGCCACGCCGGCATTCATGTAACGTGGGCTTAGCGGCAATATGAAACAACGACGCATTTGGATATATGACGGTTCGAAAACTGCATTGCCTGCAAATAGCGATTTAATAAATAAAATATATACCTAATGTTAGAGTATTACATGTAGCATAGTCGTTAAGTCCATGGTCACCGTTTCTGTATGCTGCCACAGCGACATCCAGTTCACCTTCTGTCCATTTGCCGTACATTTCCCTTTTTGTCATCTTACAAACATAAAACGATTACCATACCAATTACTTATTGTTAAAGTTGTTTTTTCGCCTTGACAAATAAATCTAGAAAAGTTACATGTATCTATTATCTTTTGTTAAAAAATGTTCAAATGTTTGTATAGCTTATGGGACTTAACTACGGGGTCATCAGTCCATAAACTTACAAACTACTTATGAACTAGCTAACACTAAGGACGGCACAAATATCTATGTCCGAGGGGGGATTCGAACCCCGACCGTAGTGACCGTGCAGACCGTGACTGACGCGCCGCAGTCCCCTCGGCCACCGCGGCCGGCTATCGTTAAAATGACCTTATTGTTTGTTATGAGTGTCTCCTAAATTGGACCAGTCCATATTAGGAAACAAGCGTTGGTCCAACTTCGGAAACTCGAAGCCATGTAAATAAAGATAATGTTGCAGGAACACACAACGCTAAAATCTAGTTATCCCATATTGAATTATTATCATTTTGTGCTGATGATTTTTATACTTACTTTTACAGCAGAGGAAAGCTTATGATCTGTAGCAAAGAAAGTGCAATAATGGAAACTGTTCTCACTCGAATGACTATTGTCTATTGCCAACTGAGTCACGTGACCTCTACAATTTTTTTCACCAGTTGAGCCAACTTAAAACTTTAAGTTACCAACACACAGTGAAATGCGTATGTGGTCCAACTTAGGCAACTGTCTGTCTTCGGCAACTTTCCCCTATATATTGAAAGTACGTGGTCTTTAAAATATGAATGTTATATGTGAAACTAAGTTCCTTATTGGATTGATGCAATCATTTTGCTTCTACCTCTGTAGAAATGTGATTCAGGGGTCGCCACTAAGTGTTATTTATTAGATACAAAAAAAAAATTAATATATATCCGTAAAGTGAATTTACTGCATACTGTTACTAACTGTATGCAGTGGTGACATGCAAGCTTTTTAATTGCACACTCTGTGCAATGGAAATATTTCCCCCTGACCTACCTATCTTTAGAAGAATTTTCCCTCCAAAATATTTACGGTTGAAGGTGGTTGAAATGAGGTACGCACAATAAAATTATATTCACAAATTGTATCTTACAACCTGCCTGATACAACAACCCATGTGACCATATGCCACATACACACACACACACACACACACACACACACACACATATATATATATATATATATATATATATATATATATATATATATATATATATATATATATATATAATTTACAAATAGATCAGTTTTGAAATACAATAAAATACACTTAATATCTAAATGGGTGACTTTACATGAAAATTAAAAATTAACTACAGTTGGTACACGAAATAAAACGTTTTGCCTAGCTAAGTCACAGGAGGAAAGTGGCAAACCCACAAAATATAAAATTAAATACAAATTGAAAATTTACCCCAACTCTGATCAAGTCTATTTTTGATCTAAAAGAATAAGGACGTCCCTTCTGGCACACGATAAACTCCCACTTATTACTACCGTTCAACTCCCATTTGTCAGCAGATGCGTTGGCGCAACCTTACCATCTTTATGTTGAACGGCGTTTCAGGTGGAGAAGACCAGCTGAGAGCAGTGCAGTGTTGACAGCAGTGATCGCGAATGTGGATTGATATGATTAGAACACGTTTTGTCGGTTAAGCCGACGACAATACTAATTTGAAAATAAAACTGTACTCTCAAGAAACGGCAAAAATTATGATTACGAGTGGTGTAGCTAACAGCAAACACGCACTTCAGTATATTACAAGTTTCAATTTACTCTATAGTAGCCACGCAGGACTAACACCTGTCTTTGCAGAAAGCACACTGAAATAATTCAAAGTTAACACCGAAAATTACACAACTCAAAACAGCGGGTTCCGGTCAGGAGCGCGGCCCAGACCAGAGTCAAATGTTCAAATGTTTGTTGAGTTTATGGGACTTAACTACGGGGTCACCAGTCCATAAATTTACAAACTATTTATGAACTAGCTACAACTAAGGACGGCAACAAATATCCATGCCCGAGTGGGCCCCCACCATAGTGGCCGTGCAGACCGTAACTGAAGCGCCGCAGTCCCCTCGGCCACCTCGGCCGGCAGACCAGAGTCCCCAAAATCAGCACGATGCGGCCAGCAGCGCTGCTGTGACACCCGAGTCCTCACTCCACAGCAAAATTCGACAACTCCAAAATCTTCCTCTCAAGCCCCTCCCATCAGTGATGTCAAGCCAATCACAAATTTTTCTTAATGGTCAAACCAATGGAATACGAGAACTATTGTTCAACACGCCAGTCTCCTGCATTCTGCACGTAAGCCACCAATTCTCAGAAATCCATAGATTTTGCGGACCATTGGAACGAATCTGCGTCATACTCCGAGTGAACAGAAATTTAACTCCCAAACTCCTATCCTCTGATAATTACAAGACAAAATGAAAGAAATTGAATATAAACAAGATAATGCTATTGATATCCTTCCGGAATAAATCCAAACAATATTATCCAAATAAAAATGGAACAAATAATTCTAAAAATAGGACCACCACCTCTCAATATCGAGACAAAATATACAGGGTGTTTCACTAAGTGTGTTTGCCTCTGTAACTTGTAAATAATAGGTGACGGGGAATTTTAATGTGGTAGGTCAACAAAAGAAATGTTACACTTTCTGCGGAGCTATGAACATAGTTTATTGTATAATTTTCCAAAGAGTTACACCACAAAGATATAATTTCTTAAATGGAACAATAGTTTTTTTCTATCATGTATTGGATTCGTTTAAACCAGCTGTGTCCAAATCAATTGAAACTACATTCCTATCACTGTTAGTTAGGGAGCTATAACCCTTCAAAGTTCCGGAGGCGGAGGCTGCGATAGCTTTGCCGACTGGCCAAGTGGCTATCCCCTGGGGCACGGCTCACTGTCTCATGACACAGACAAATATATACAGACGGGAAACCTCCGTAAGGGCCCGGTCCTACGCTCTGTGGTGCGGGGAGGGAGGGTTTTCAGCAGGTCCCATGATGGCGCTGCGGTCAGTAGCAGCTCTTTAAACTGGACAGAGCAGGCGGCAGGTAGCGGCTGCCCCCACCACCACCTCCCCTCAAACGCTGGCACGCCGGACACAGCCGTGGCCTCATGGCAGGCGGCATGAGCTCTCCCCTCAGCCTCCCCTCCACGCTACCCTCTGACGTGCGAGAGGCACCCTAAGCCAGCGAACCTCCTGACACCTGCTAGCATCTTACGGAACTACGAGGGGAGCGTAGAACAGTAGTTTAGGGTGGGCTGCTTCTCCGTATAAGTTACTCTGTGCTCATGACCACCAGTCAATCAGATACGCTGTCGTAGCCTCCACCCCCTAAACTTTGAAGGGTTCTAGCTCCCAAACTAACAGTGATAGGAATGTAATTTAAACTGATTTGGACGCAGCTGGTTTAAACGAATCCAATGCACGATAAAAAAACAATATTGTTCTATTTAAAAAAAATATATCTTTGTGGTGTAACTCTTTGGAAAATGATACAATAAACTATGTTCATAGCTCCGCAGAAAGTGTAACATTTCTTGTGTTGACCTACCGCATTAAAATTCCCCGTCACCTATTATTTATAAGTTACAGAGGCAAACACCCTTTATATCTGGATATTGATTTATTATCTTATAGGAAATGTAACCTTTATTGTAAAGGGTCATGAACCCCTAGGGTCATGGTGATACAATACTTTTCCTGATTTGTGTACCATTTACTTTGTATGTAAAAAATGCTTCGGCGTTCGTATGTGAACGCCAGCCTGACCTTGCATTTTTATCGGAACCATAGGTCAGCGAGCAGCCGCTATGGAGCGCTAATACACGACCAGCCCGCCGGCCGCCCACAAACTCCGCATTTTCCACTAGACCGGCCGCCCGCCCTGGAGGGCAGTACGTCCATGTGATCTGCGCGTGGCACAGCCGCCGCCCATCGGCCGCAAACCACTCCGTCGCCGACCGCCGGCCGCCGCCGTTCCGCGTGTGAATGCGTAAACGGCGCGTGAAGCTGCGCCCGCATCCTCCACCAATCAGCGGCCGCGCCCTCCCCCCACCCCGCTTGCCGTCCATATTAACGGCTCGCCGACAGGCGTTCATCAGGCGCGGCGACCCCCGGTCAGACCGCGGAACGGCCGGCCAGCGATTGGCGGGCGCTTTGACTGGGCGTCCGCGTTGTTCCACTTCCACGCCCCCGCCATACGAGCCTGTCACGCTCTCTGGCGTGCGATCAGACGGACAATCGTTTGTTTTTATTCAGCTTTCTGCAGCGCTCTGCCCCGTGCAGAGTCTGTCAGGCAGTAACCAGAGTTTGTATCTTTCAGTTATAAAAACTCGCTTTAGCACAGTTTATTAAACTCGCTGGAGTACTTTCGTCATGCTGCTTCAGGTGGTGAAGCAAGGGCTGAGCCCGTGCTCAAAGGCTAAAAAAATATCAGACTAATAAATTCCTTCAAATTTTAATCCTAGGTCAAATCGCTGCACAAGCGTGTGTAAATCGCGATGGAATTTGATTTTACTTTCGCGTAGACGTTTTATGTAACAACTAACGTAATCTATGAGACATTCAACTTCAATCAGTTTAATTTCAGTTGTCAGTACCAGATCTTTAGCTTACGGCAGATAATGGAAAACTGTTATTAGTGCAACAGTGAACTGTATCTATACTCTATGGATCTATAAAAGTTTTTGAGCGTGTCCCTAGGAGGAAGCTATTGTCAGTTCTACGAGATTATGGAATACGAGGACAACTTCAGCAGGCAATATACAGAGTTAGTCATAAATGAGAGAAAATGTTTCGTGCAAATTGTCACTCACTGAGCTATAAACAAAAGTTCGTTTTCCGCATGTTCAATAAATGACAATGCAATTGAATGGTAAAAAACTGGAAATATGAAGTGGATTTTGGCTGTTACTGTGAACCGACGTTGGCCAAGGGGACAAATCGACAACGGGGCACAACATGCGAAAAGCCCAGGCATGTGACGTCAAGTGAATGTCTACGTGACACTGCAAGCAGTGATAGCGCTCACATCCATCTCGTACTGTTTTTTCCTTGCCAGTATTATTTATCATGGCTAGTTGCTATAGGGAAAGGAAGTTGTGTCATGATGCTCTGTTGACGATCTGTCTCCTAGGCACACAGTAACATGCAAAAGTTCTCTTCCTATTACCAGATTTTTACCATTCAGTTTCACTGTCATTTATTGATAAAGAAAATTTACACGAAATATTTTTCCTTATTTATGACGAACCCTGTATAATGTACTTTTAAATCGGTTTACATTTTTCTGCCTGATTAACCATTCTATATAATGACTTGGTTTGTTGCATATTGAATCCCATTGTTGTATAACTTCCGTTAGAACTTATACCTGATTGGACAACATTTAAATTAGATGGTGGAGCTTACAGTATTTAAAGGATGACTGCACCTACTTCTACAGCAGTCAACATTAAAACTTTAGGCAGCTCCAGCAGTAAACAACTGGTGGCAAACATTACAGGTTTATTTTATTCTAATGACATATTAATTACCGTTGTCGTCTGATGATGTTCATATAAGTGACCGAAACCGGTTACCAGTGAAATAAAAGAAATTGCGATCTAGACTTCCTTGTTAGTTGAATTAATAATTACATATAACATCGCTGTTACCCATAATGTTCTCAAAAATAATTAAAGGTCGTTACATAAACCCACAGACGGCAAAGTAAGTTCTGGATTCAGGGTAGTTTCAGGGGTAGCATAAGGCTGTAACCTGCCATCGCTGTTGTCCATACTATTCATAGATCATATGTTGAAAACAGTATACTGATATGGCGGGATTAAAATAGGTCAAAACAAAATAAGCAGTCTCGCATATGCAGACCACTTAGTTGTGGTCGCAGATTCGATTTAAAGGTTGCAGTCTAATATTTCAGAGCTTGATCAGAGGTGTAAGGTTTGCGGGCCGCGGTGGAGTAACCGAGCGGTTTAAAGCGTCTCGCTGAGGAGCGCGGTTGCTCGCCGTGGAGGTTCGAGTCCTCCCTGGGGCATGGGTGTATGTATTTGTCCTTAGGTTGTTTACCTAGGTTTAAGTAGTTTGTAAGCTATGGAGTGATGACCACGCAGTTTGGTCCGATAGATTTACAAACATTTGAACATTTGTTTGTGATATGAAGATACGCATCTCCAAAACAGCAGTATTGTCAGAATTCCAATAAATAATATATTTACCAAAAGCTGTAAAGTTTGTTGTTTTACTGCACGACAACAATATCATCTTCAGGCTGTGTACACAAACTTTACGCCTGTTAGTAAATACATTAATTATTGGAATTAAACCTAGACCAGCCGCAGTTCCAATTCCGTAATAATAAAGAGATACATCGATTGAACAGTAATGTCTGCGGGAAAGAGATTTAAACATTGAGAGCCAACTAGGAGAAACAAAGAATAGGTAGACAGTTTAAAGCACCTAGGATGTATTTTCTCACAGGATAGCAACGTTAGTGAAAGTACTTGAATCAAGGTTTAGCAAAGCTAATACAGAGAGTGCTCAAAGCTATTCTCTTCTGCAAGAAGGAAGTCAGTACCAAGACCAAGTTACCAGTGCAACGCTATATCTTTCGACCAACATTGTTGTATGTGAGTGAAAGCTGGGTGGATACAGGTTACCTTACTCATAAGGTAGAGATTACAGATACTAAAGTATCAAGAATTGCTGCAGGTATTAATAGATGGGAACAATGTCAGGAGGGAGTACATAAAGAGGAAATCAAAGAAAACCTGGGAATGAACACCACAGATGAAGCAGTTAGAGCGAACAGGTTGAGATGGTGGCTTCATATTACACGCATGGGAGAAGCAAGGGCACATAACAGACTGATGGGCTCAGCAGAGGAGCGTAAGAGGAGTCGAGGTAGACCAAGAATAGGTGATCATGGAGGAATCTTATTAGAGGTACTATGCTTTAGACTGAACGCTGAAAGGCATAATCTGTCTCTAATGACGATGATGATTTATTAGTGTACCGTGACGATTACTCGTGTGTGGCAAAACTATAGTTGGAAAAGATCCACCGTGCTATAATAATAATGCTAAAAAGCTGCCGAGAAAGCAAAGACTGTTCCACTCTTGATTAAAAAAAGAACACACCAATGAGGACAGGCAAATTAGCAGAGATTCGTGCGTCTATAAAAAGATCGATGGGCGAAGCATACAATAATTTCCACAGCCATACCTTAGCAAAAGGTCTTACCGAGAACCCGAAAATATTCTGCGATATGCTGATCAAAGACCACCATCCAGTCACTCGTTGATCATTCCCGGGCAGTAAGAGACGAAAACAAACGGAAAGCTGAATTTTGGAGATATTCCCAGTTCGAATATATTAAATTTCTTTGAGACGGGAGAGATTCTTTCTATGAATCAGCACGGGAATGGGAAACATCGTTGTGTGAAACTCAGCTTTCCCTTTTCTCACATGACATCTTGTGACCCATGGATGATGGGCAACAGGCGGATTGTGTTTTTCTCGACTTCAGAAAGGCGTTTGACGCGGTGCCACACTGCAGACTGCTAACGAAGATACGAGCTTATGGAATAGGTTGACAGATTTGTGACTGGCTGGAAGACTTCCTTAGTAATAGAACGCAGTACGTTGTTCTCGATGCCCAGTGTTCATCAGAGACGAGTGTATCGTCAGGCGTGCCCCAGGGGATCTAACAGGATCGCTGTTATTTTCTACATCTACATCTACATGGGATACTCTGCAAATTACATTTAAGTGCCTGGCAGAGTGTTCATCGAACCACCATTATACTATTTATCTCCCATTCCATTCTCGAATAGCGCGCGGGGAGAAAGTACACCTCAATCTCTCCGTTCGAACTCTGATTTCCCGTATTTTATTCTGATGATCATTTCTACCTATGTAAGTGGGAGTCAACAATATATTTTCGCATTGGGAGGGGAATGTTGGCGATTGGAGTTTCATAAGTAGCCCACGCCGCAGTGATAAGCGCCGTTGTTGTAATGATTCCTATCCCAGATACTGTATCATTACCGTAACGCTGTCTCCCCTGTATCGCGACAGTACGAAACGAGCTGCCCTTCTTTGCACTCTCTCGATGTCCTCCGTGAAACCCACCCGATAAGATCCCACACTGGGCAGCAATACTCCAAAAATGGACGGACAAGCATAGTGTATGCAGTTTCGTTTGTAGTTCTGTTGCATGTTTTAAGGGTTCTGCCTATAAAACGCAGTCTCTGGTTTGCCTTTCCCACGCGATTATCTACGTGTTCTTTCCAATTTGAAGTAATAGTAATTCCTTTGTGGAGTTCTATCTATATAAATGATCTGATGGACAGAGTAACTAGTAATTTGCGGCTGTTTGCTGCTAATGCTGTGGTGTATGGGAGGGCGTCGTCTTTGATTGACTGTAATAGCATACAGGATGACGTAGACAAAATTTCTAGTTGGTGCGAAGAATGGCAGCTACCTCTCAATGTATAAAAACAGTAAGGTGATGCGCATGAGTAGTGGCTTCTTGGTGCAGTCGCGTCGTTCAAATACCTAGACTTAACATTGTAGAGCTATATGAAATGGAACTTTTTTTCCAAGAGTCGCGTCAGTTAACGCTGCACAGCTATATTCAATGGAGCGAACATATCAAGACAGTCATGGGAAATTCCAATGGTCGACTTCGGTTTATTGGAAGAATTGTGGGAAGATGTGATATAAAACGATTGTACGACCCCGTCTTGAGTATTTCTCAAGTGTTTGTGTTTGGGATCCCCACCATATCGAACTAAAGGAGTACATGGAAGCAGTTCACAGGCGAGCAACTAGGTATGCAACTAGTGGATTCAATCAATCTGCGTTACTGAAATGCTTCGAGAACTCAAATGAAAGTCTCTAGAAGAATGGCGACTTACTTTTCCAGAAAGCAATTCTGAGGCCCGGAATTTGAGGCCGACAGCAGAACGATTTAACGCCGCCTATCGACATTTCGCGTAAAGACCACAAAGTTCACAGAGATTGGGGCTTCTATGGATGCATACAAGTATTCGTTTTTTCCTCGTTCTTTGTGGAAGTTCGACAGTAAAACATTGTAGGGGTACTGAATACCTTCCTCCACGCACATTTGGGTTGATTGCGGAGCATGTATGTAGATTTATATATAGATGTAACAGATAGTAAAAATGCCAGGAAAAAATCAAAGAAATACTGGGGATGAACACCATAGATGAATGTTAGAGAGAACAGACCTAGAAGATGGGGTCATTAAACGAGGCATCAATGTTTATATACGAAGGACTATGCTCCAGACTGATCGCTGAAATAATAATCAGTCTTAACTTATGATGATTATGATGATGACTGTCTCAGCACAATTTAGACTTAATCATGTGATTGTTCTTCCTCAAATTATTACTAAATCGATAACCCTTAACTGACATGCTGTCTCGTGGACCGTGAACATTTTCTTATCGCTTCCCTTTCTAAACGTAATGTTGTTGCAACTTCTCTATCAATCTTTCTGAGTTATAATGGAGATCCTGTAGTGAAGTTTTCCTGTTTCCATGATTTTTACGGTTGTCAACGTTTTGGACAACCGTCTGTAGCATAGCAGATGTGTAACTTTCTGAGATGCTGCATTTTCTACATATATGAATGTTTTGTATTTCTTTTGTTTAAAACATGGTGAACAACTGAATTTATCTCCAGGTTTTTCTTTTTTTTAATTACAGAAACGGACTAGAAAAAACATGATCACTAACAACAGAAAAGAGAAATTATCCTAATTTTGGGAGCCATTTTCAGGCTTAGCTTGCCGAGAGTCTAGACAATTACAGTGACGGTGATAGACCTTATGAAGTCGAAAGCAATCACAGTTAATATACAGGGGAAAAGATAGGTACCTAAAGTGCATACTGCAGATTCTACACGGAGAATGTACTTAACTTCAGGTACTTGGGGAGAATTGCGGAAGAAAAAGCTGTCCGTAGCTTTTGACTGAAGAGGAAGACAATATATCGTTCTAGAATGTGGATATCCAATACACCTTCAATGTGTTCGACAACGTTTGAAATATGATTCGAATCTAATTCTTTTTTTTTTTTTTTTTTTCAGACAGAACAGACTTCAGTAAAAGATCATAGTGCCCATTTTTCCCAGTATTTATTATTTTTATTTGATTAATAACAAATTTTGATTTTAAAATAGTTTTCAGAAAGGCAGAATCACACTTATTTAAAATAAACTCCCGAGGTCTTATAGACCGCAACATCTTTTTTACGTGCGAAAAATGAGAGATGTTAGTTGCTATTTAGGAGTAAATGTAAGAGGATTCACCGCATTATAAAGTTTGAAATGGGTGTTGGTACAGTCATTAATTAGTGATTGCTTACAAATTTCAGCGTTCAGTCTGGAGCATAATCCTCCTGACACTGCCTTATTCCTTCTGTAATGACCCAACCATCTAGGCCTTTTCGCTCTGTTTCTTCTGTGGTGTTTATTCCCAGTTTTTCTTTAATATCCTTACTGTGAACACACTACTGTTAGGGTTCCCATCTATTAGAACTTGCAATCATGCTTGCTACTTTGTGTAAGTCTGGACCCTTTGCTGTAATTTGTACGGTGATCACTAATTGATATTGGATTGGTTCTGAGGGATATCTAGGCGTGTTTCATTTCATTGCTGTATACTTCGTTCAAGGATGACTAAGGTAAACCAACACATGAGAATGAACTGCTTGCTGCCTACAAGAAAGCAATCGTCAACAACACAAACACACACGCACAGACGATCACACACACTGACACACGAACACACTAGTCACCCGCTCTCCACCGGCGGGGCGATGCGGCGATACGGCCCCGAAGAAGCAATCTGGCGGAAGAGCTCGTCACATTCCGGCGCCGGCAAATAAACTGACGCCGAGATATCGAACCGTAACGAGTCCGAAGGCAGGGAGAAGAAAAATGACGTCGCGGCGAGCGGGCGTCGGCGCGAAGCCATTACAAGTATGTAAACAGCGTTCGGCGTCGGAACGTTGGCCTCCGCGAAGCCCCGTCTTCGAGCTCTGCGCCGGAGATTTAAATTCGGCAGCGCCGCTACACGCCCGCGCCGTGTGCCGCCCCGCAGATAAGGTGCTTACCGCCCCCGCTATAATCGATGTATCGAATTCCCTCCACGTCCGCCGGTGGTGACTTCTCCACACACCACTAACAGCCAGTTTCACACTTCCTTTTTTCCCCTCCTCACACACACACACACACACACACACACACAGTGTTTTCTCCCTCTTGGACTTTCGCACCCCGCCTCCCACACCTTGCCTCCCTCTTTCCAATCTTTCTCCACCTACTTTCGCATTCTTCACTTCTGTTTCTTTCCGTCGACCGTAGAAACCTCTCTCCGCTGGAGGACAAGCACTCCGTTTTCGGCGGCAGCCAATACAAATTGCACATTAATGTCTTCTGTGGCGCGGCATTCTGCACCGGCGAAGATACCTACTACCCCGCCGGGGACTTTCCGCTTGATTTGGCAATAATTTTGCGATTTTCGCGCATTCCGTGCCCACTCTAGCGCACCTCCTGCCATCACCGACCCGCATCGCTCCCCCCCTTCTCCCCCCCACCCCGACTCCTCCCCCCTCGCTTCCACTTTCAATCGTAAAGGATGCAGGCCACTCCGCACGACCTCTCCCAGGGACCGTAACCACGCGCATCCATTATTCATCTGACAGATAAGTGAGAATGATGTGGACCTTGTATTGGGAAGTCGTACACACTCCAACGTAGAAAACCTTCCATCCTCCGAGTTATTGGTACTCGTAGATACAGTTACGTATCTTTTGCATTTGTCACTTAATATGAAGTTAGCACATTACTTTTTAGGAGACACGTTACTTCCTAAAATGCTATAAATACTGTTTGCTGTTGTTTCCGTTTTAGATTCAAATGTTCATAGGTTTTTAGAGCTTATGGGACTTAACTACGGGGTCGTCAGTCCCTAAACTTACAAAGTACTTATGAACTAGCTAATACTAAGGACGGCACAAATATCCATGTCCGAGGGGGATTCGAACCCCCGACTGTAGTGGCCGTGCAGACCGTGACTGGCGCGCCGCAGTCCCCTCGACCACCGCGGCCGGCTCCGTTTTAGATATAGATATTCTAAAGTTCTTTTTAACATAAGTCTAGTTCAAAAATGTTCAAATGTTTGTACGCCAATGGGACTTAACAACCTTTGTTATTAGTCCCTAGGCCTACAAGCCATTTTAATTTATGCTAAGGACAACAATTACTCCCATGCCAGAGGGAGGACTCGAACCTCCGAAGACGAGCAACGCCGCTCTCCCCAGCTAGGGGCCTTAGAACGCTCGGCCACTCGACCGCGGCAGTATTCCCTTGTCTCGGTGCGTCCTGAAAGTGGTGCACAGTAATGAAAATGAGATACCATCATACCAGCTGAATTTTCCTCAACGCCTATTCACTATCAGTTGTAGTTCAACAAACGAAATATGAACGACGTAGACGACTCACCTATCAATTATATCATTAATACTAGCGACTTTGTCTATCTAGTTAATGTAAGTCTGTGGAACCCATTCTATAACGCTCTTAATCGTTGATTATATCTGATGTATAAACTATGAAAACGAAACAGAGAAATTCTGTTACTGTATACTAACATTTTTAATTAATTTGATAGGCCAGTTGGTAAAATGTGCAAACCGACTAATTAAATTGTTATAAGTGATTTATAGAAATTGTCTTCAGTATTGGGCCCGCAGCAAAATATGTATCCTAAAACGACATTATAGAAAAGTGTATTTTTGTGATGCTCCTAATGTTTTATTATTATAGCGACAGCTGTTTCGGCCTTAGGTCTTAGGACCCTTTAGGATCCATAGTCCACAATTCTGTACATAACTGTTATTCTATTTAATGTTCAGCAGAATATTCAAGGATTATGTATGAGAACTAATCCCCTTTGCAACTGTAAATATAGTTTAATGAAGCCCAGCCTATTTCAAGAAATACCGGGTGATCAAAAAGTCAGTATAAATTTGAAAACTTAAAAAATCACGGAATAATGTAGAAAGAGAGGTAAAAATTGACAAAAATGCTTGGAATGACATGGGGCTTTATATATATATATATATATATATATATATATATATATATATATATATATATATATAAAAACAAAGAACGGAGTAAAAACATTAGACACTAGAGTCGCTGCAGATGACAAGTTCTCACTACTAAAATCCTTCTAGGTCAAAGGTGTTACCCTCAGTTAATCTGGTGTAGAAAGTTTCGGTAACAGTGTATGCACCGGTGCTGTAATACAGTTGTTTAAACATGACTGGCATTCAAGTGAATCTTCCTATCAGAACTGATAGTGCCTCAACATAACTCCGTACATGTTTTACAGTGCTGTTCACAATATTATTCCTCAACTACAGCTATTGTTGAGGAATGATGGTGAACATATTGACCATTTTCCGTAAAAACATAATATTTGCTTTGTCTTAATTTTGATCGACCGGCATTCCTTCCACAGTTCAGCTTTCCCCTCTTTGCTTAGTACTGGTTTTCCGTCTGAGTTCTTGATACTCATACAGCTGATTTTCTTGTCTCCAAATATCTCTTTTATTTTCCTTTAGGCGGTAGTATCTTTCCCCTTGTTATACATTCTTCTACGGTTCTGCATTTGTCCTCTAGCCATTCCTGCTTAGCCAGTACACACTTCCGGTCAATCTCATTTTTCAGATGTTTGTACTCCCTTTTGCCTGCTTCACTTTATGCATTTTTATATTTTCTCCTCTCATCAATTAAGTTCAGTATATCCTGTGTTATCAAGGAATTTCAATTAGGCCTTGTCCTTCTGCCAATATGATCCCCTGCGCCCATCACAACCCTATCTCTCAGAGTTATCCATTCTTCTTCTACTGTATCACATTCCTCCGTTTTAATCAGTCATTGCCTAATGCTCCTGTTGAAACTCTCAACTTCCTCTGGTAACCTGGTAACTACCCGGTAAACTAAAGTCCGTCCGACAGGCCTAGAGAGGCCCACGGCGTACTGACGGGCTTTCGTGTCATCACCCGGCCGAGGGCGTCACCGGATGCGGTATGAAAAGGGACGTGGACAGCGCCTCACGCTTCCTGCATTTCTGTCAGTTTTCGTGACTGGAGCCGCTACTTCCCAATCAAGTAGCTCTTCAGTTGGCCTCACAAGGGCCGAGTGTACACGCCCACTCACCAGCAGCGCTCGGCAAATCAAAGCCCGATAGTACTTCGGTAATCTAACGAAAACCGGTGTGTTCACTGCGGCACGGCCGGTTGTCACTGTTTAAAGAAACAGAACACGGAAAATGCGATATGCCATATTAAAAAAATAAAAATAACTGATATCGATTTACATATGGAAATGAACCGAAACCCAGAATCAGAAACATACTAATAGATCAAGGAATAAAAATTGCCTAAAAAGGTAAAGCAGTCAACAATCCAAAGATTGGTTTGAACACCACATTGCTTTACTAGGCATGGTCCTGTTTGAAGGTGGTATGCCGTTGCCTCCCTCCGACCTTCGAACTGACTTACCCAGCCAGTTATAGGGGGACCTACAGTTTAACGTGGGTTCCGAACCACGGTGCTACGCGGTATTTTTCACATGAGCAATACTGCCAGAGGTGAAAGGAGTGGACCTGGTGGGGATCGAAACCGCAACCTTCGGATTTGTTGTCTGGCACTCTACTACTGTGCAACCGAGGCGCACAAAAAAAAAAAAAAAAAAAAAGTAACAATAAAAAGTAAAATTGCCTACCAAAGTAATAATAAAATGTTTGTAAATCTATCGGACCAAACTGCGTGGTCATCAGTCCGTAGCTTACAAACTACTTAAACCTAGGTAAACTAACCTAAGGACAAACACAGACAAACCCATGCCCTAGGGAGGACTGGAACCTGCACGGCGAGCAACCGCGCGCTCCGCAGCGAGACGCTTTAGACCGCTCGGCTACTCCACCGCGGCACCAAAGTAATAACTCAATACATAAATGTCTAACAAAGGCACGTAACACTTTCTATTAAAATATTCCATTTATCAACGCCAATGTAATACTTGTGTAGTACAACAGTTAAATCTCAATGACTAAACCGTTTAACCGATTATGTTGGAATTGAGTTGTGAGATAGCCTGTAAGCTCAAGAAGAAGGTATGCTACTTTAGAAAGTGTGTAATTCAAGATACTTGTTGATTTTAAGTATGAAATTCGAAATAAGGAACAGCTGAGATTAAACGTTTCTCTTACAGCTTCTGAGACGCTTGAAGACTTCTTGTAAATGCATTTTATCATTTCACTGCTGTAAACTTATCACTTTTATTTAAAACGTTTATTAATTGATAACTTGTACGTAATACGATTCAACATAATGAATACGATGATTACACAAGTGGTCACCGTTTTCAAACCGCCGAACCGATTTGGATGAATTCTACGTCCTGTATAGTTTACAAGATGTATAGCTTCTTCAGTCTGCGGTTGAGTCACATTGTATTCCCGTTTAATAGTATCTATATTTTCATTTCTACAAACGAGGACGGTATTTACTGTCATATACACGGTTTACATTTAAAACGGAAAACTGGAAGCTTTTCATAAAAGCTCGTACGATATAAAGGACATAAAATAACAGTGACATATGGAATCAACCATCCCACATTTGCAAAGAAACAGGCATAAAAATAGTAATATTTAGCAGTGAGAGACATTTCATAACCCTTGAAGACAATTTTAAATTTCACAGAGAAATTATAGGAAATCCACCACCAGCACCGTCAAACGCAAAAACAAAAACCTATTCACATCTAAGAAAAATGAGGAAGTAAGTAATTAAATAGTATATAAATAAAATTGGTTATACACACACAGACGACAAAATACTCTCTCTCTCTCTCTCTCTCTCTCTCTCTCTCTCTCTCTCACACACACACACACACACACACACACTACACACACTTACTCTCACACACACAGACGCACACACACACATTCAAAGAGATACACACTAACCAGCTGACCCCAAAAGCACGTTTATAAACACACAAAATCCATTCAGATTAACACCCAAAATAAATGTAAGTTACCAAGTCATTATTTTGAAAACTCGCAGCTCACACACGCACATGTACACTCACTGGAACACATTAGTATTTCGAAACAGATTGACACACAACTTGATTTATAAGATACACAGACACGTACATAGTGGTAATGGACAAATCTAACAACAGTCGAACGCAACGTCGATACAGAACCTAGGAAATGGCCAGCTGTGGGAAGTTCCCAAAATCAGAATTTTATAAAATATTTACTGCTAGTGCAGCTGCCAAATTAATTCAGGAAACAAATATAAAGACTGAGGCGATAAGCACTGAAAGAGGGGTTTCATGACAATAGTTAATATCATTTAGAATAATAGAAATCCAAATCATGAGAACTGTTCATCAACATTAACAAAAATGTAGAACAATCATGTTGTTACATTGATAACTAAAGAAGCTTTTAAATAAAGCGAAACAAATGCAAAATGTTTTTAATTATCCTGTATAACTGAAACTGTGAAAAACTAGGCAAAAAAGCCAAATCTCATATTTTAAAAGCGTTGGGAACATTTTTCTGCGGCGCAGAAGTCACGTTCTGCGGGGCTACTACGGTCGGGTGTTCTAACCCCCCCTCGGGCATAGATATTTGTACCGTCTTAATTATTAGCTAGTTCATGAGTAGTTTGTAATTTCAGGGACTGATGACCCCGTAGTTAAGACCTATAAGCTCCATAAACATTTGAACATTTTTTCTGCGTTTTGTGTCTTTCCATTTCTTCAAAAGTCTAATAATGTAGATTTGGATTCTTAATGTTTTGTTCAATTTCTTCATAGAATAATGTCAGCTAAGCCAAGTGTCAGTTGTTATACATCCAGCTACTATGGCTAGATTTGGATTAAACAGAGCTAATCACAAAATTGCATTCACAAATATTAATATTAGTGTAAAATGTTTAAAATTATTTTCATAAGGGGATAGATCAAATGGTAAGTTACTTAAATTGAGATATTTATTCACGTCAAAAATATGAATAAAATAAATAAGCAGATTTATGTGGAGGTAAGTAAAATTAATAGGTGATCTCCCATTCTTTCCATAAGTTCCAGAAATACAGCACACTTATACCGAAAGTTACGCTAAATCTCAAGATATTATATCCTTATCGGCCCATTGTTGAAATTATTACATGAAAAATGCTCAGACAGAATCGTTCTTACCGGTTTTCCGTTGATGTACCATGAAAGGTTCGCAGCCGGATACGAAGGTTCCACGGTGCAGTTAGCTCGTATCTTTTCTCCGAGAGAGTATTTAAGTTTCTCCACGTCCACAATGGGATCATCCGTAGGAAGATCTGTGTCAGGAAAATGAAGACAGTGAATAACGGCAAGAAAGTGGAGAATCAGTATAATGTAATTTAGAATCGAGCTTAGTAAATAATTCACAGACTTAACTATATAGTCACATATTGACAATGAACGTGAGTATGATACCATTTTCATATAAATAAAGACTAAAATTAGGAAATCATCCACTAGGACCTAGGAAAGCATATAAAGGGGACAACTTTGAACATGGCTGGTTAACAGCAACAGTAATTCAATTATTTTTAACAATTTTATGTATCAGCCAAAGGGTTACGTAGTTTTAAAGTACTTGACCTAGGTTTCCTTGTCGCTAGGGACAACTTCATCAGAAAAATAAAAAACAGTTGCCTGAAACATATGACGTCAAAAATTTTATGAGCATTGCTCAAGTCGATTACAATAACAAGTTCTTTCATGACCTTCACACCACACTGATTTTATTTGCATGGCAAGAATGCTAGTTTTTTTATTGTAATCGACTTGAGCAATTCTGCTCGTTATATTTTTGACGTCATGTGTTTCATGTAACTGTTTTTTTCATTCCTTTGATGACGTTGTCCCTAGCGACAACGAAACCTAGGTAAAGTACCGTAAAACTACGCAACCGGTTGGCTGATACATAAAATTGTTAAAAATATAAAGGGAAATCAGAAAATGTCTGCGAAATTTGTGAAGATGTCACAGGATTAGTTGTACTGAAACAATGTTTCTATGAACTAAAATTGATAGTTTTCAACGATTATGATTCAATTGTAATTGAGTTGGGTCGTTGCACTTATAAAGTTAAGCAGCTTGACATTAAATGCTTTTCTTAAATGCCTCTAACTGTTTGTCATATATTGGCCAGACAATTAGGACTATTGAGGACCTATGTATTCAGCATAAACGTCACAATTTTACAACAACTCAACAAATCTGCTGTTGCCGGACCCTTCCTAGGCACAGGTCATCCTGTAGAATATAACTATACGGAAACAATGGCATCTCCTTCCAGCTATTGTAATTGTGTTACCAAGGAAGCGATTGGAAAAAAAACATAGTAATAAAATTAAGCCACTTCACTCGTTAAAACCTGATGTTTGCTATCCATTTTACCATCTGTGGTCGTATGATGGCGTTTTCTGCTCTGTGTGTTTCGTCTCTTCTGTTGTTATTAAAAACCGATGCTTTAAAAATCGTTGCACTTTGCTTTCACGCTCCAGAATTGCCTTGAAATTAGTTAGTTGACTCACCTGCGACAATCATGAGCGCGGTCTTGATGACGGTGTGGAAGAGGGGTGCGTCGGCGGAAACCTCGCACTTGTAGTAGCCGGTCAGATCGCGCCCCACGTTGGTGAGCGTCACCTGGTGCTCGTTTGACCGCGAAACCTGGAACATGTGTGCCACATATCAAACTACAGTCGTATGCTTGCTTCGTGTGAAGCAATTTGATGAAAGGAGAAAATATAAAAATGCAGTAAATGAAACAGGCAAAATGAACGACTAAGAAATGAGATTGACAGGAAGTGCAAAATGGCAAAGAAGGTGTGGCTACAAGGCAAATGCAAATCTGTAGAAGAATGTATAAGAAGGGGAAAAGTAGATACTGCCTACAGGAAAATAAAAGAAACATTTGGGGACAAGAAAAACAGCTCTGCGAATATCAAAACTCAGATGGAATACCAGTTCTCAGCAAAGAAGGGGAAGCTGAAAGTGGAAAGAGTACATAGAGGAGCTCTACAAAGGAAATGAACCTAGAGACAATATTGTAGGAAAAGAAGAGGAAGTAGATCAAGATAAAATAGGAGATACTATACTGAGAGATGAATTTGACAGATCCCTGAAAGACCTAGGTCGGAACAAGTTACGGATGCAAAACTTTAACGCGGATTATCTACAGGAGAATTGAAAAATTGGTAGAAGCTGAACACGGGGAAGAGTTTGGATTCATGAGGAACGTAGGAACCCGGGAGGCAATACTCACTTTACGGCTTATCTTAGAAGATAGATTAAGGAAAGGAAAACCTACATTTTTAGCTTTTGAAGTTTTGGAAAAAGCTTTTGACAATGTAGACAGGAATACACTCTTTCAAATTCTGAAGTCAGCAGGGGTAAAATACAGGGAGAGTTATTTACAACTTGTACAAAAGCCAGACCGCAGTTATTAGACTCGAAGGGAAGGAAGGTGAAGCATTAGTTGGGAAGGGAGTAAGACAGGTTGGTAGCCTTACTTCGATGATATTCAACTTGTACATCTAGCAGGCGGTAAAGGAATGCAAGGAAAAATTTGGAACAGGAATTAAGTTCAAGGTGAAGAAATAGAAACATTGCGTTTTGCTGATGACATTGTAATTCTGTCAGAGACAGCAAAGGACCTAGAAGAGCAGTTGAATGGAATGGACAGTGTGTTGAAGAGAGCGTATAAAATGAACATTAGCAAGAACAAAACAAAGACAATGGAATGCAGTCTTAGAAAATCAGGGATGCTGAAGGAATCAATAAAGGTGTTAGATGAGTTTTGTTACTTAGGTAGTAAAATAACATATGACGGTCGTAGTACAGAGGATATAAATTGCAGAATGGCAATGGAAAGAAAAGCATTTTTTAAAAAGAGAAATTTGATCACATCGAATATTAATTTAAGTAAGGAAGTCTTTTCTGAAGGCATTTGTGTGGAGTGTTGCCTTGTATGGGAGTGAAACATGGACGATAAACAATGCAGACAGGAAGAGTAGAGGCTTTTTAAATGTGGTGCTACAGAAGAATGCTGAAGACCAGGTGGGTAGATCGCATAACTAATGAAGAGGTACTGAACAGATTCGGTGAGAAAAGGAATTTTTGGCTTTCCTTGACTAAAAGAAGGGATCGCTTGGTAGGACACATTCTTAGACATCGAGGAATCGTAAATTTAGCATTGGAGGGAAGTACTCGTATGTGAGTAAAAATCGCAGAGGGAGACCAAGAGACGCATATAGTAAGCAGATTGAAATGGATGTGCGTTGCCGTTCTTATGAGGAGATGAAAAGGCTTGCTCAGGATAGAGTAGGGGTGGAGAGCTGCATCAAACCAGTCTCCGGACTGGAGACTATAACAACACTAAGAACACGGCCACCTCGTCATCTTGCCAAGTAAACTTGTCTCTGCCCAACCAGCAGACGCCAGCGCAAACGCCAAACGAAGCCATGCGTTCTTTATTAAACGAGGCCCTAAAGCCCGTGGCGGCGACCTTAAGCCATTGCGCGGCAGTCAGTCTATATTAAAAACAACCTTCCATATTCACATGTACCCAAAATTTTAATCACACAGGTGGAAACATATATAAACGTAGGTATTAATTATTAATAAACAGAATAAAATAATGAACACGCTAATCGACAATATTAATGGTGCAGAAACGCTTTAGGTTTATGAATAACTCAAAAATGGAACACGACCACACATTCAGTGGACATTTTTCAAGATTCCGCCATTTTTGAGGCGATTATTTTGGCTACAATAATGCTCATGTTCTTCAAGTGTGACTAGGCTCTTTCATATTCTAGTGTGAGTCATCATCTAAACCTACCATTCCGAGAAGACAGTTCGGTATAAATGGCAGCGTTTCTGGCCACTATGATCCCCTGTCCTTACCGCTTTGGATATTCGCGTGTGGCGATGGTCGAAAGGTGGAGTCTGCAGAGAAAAAGTAAACATCATAGTCGATTTAGCGTATCGGATTATGAATGGTACAGACTTCATTAAAGCTCGCAAAGACAAACTGAGAAGAGTTTCACGTGCTGTCACCAAGAAATGTGAAAATTTCACTGATATTGGAGGTGGAATATTTGAAAATCAGCTTTTAACGTCCTCACTTGCCTACATTACATGCTCCTTACACCAACTGAATCAAAAAACTTTAGACCCGTGTTTGCGGAATTTTCATTGCAGTTCGCTTACACTACTACGTCGTAAAACATTTACTATTTACCCACATTCGCCCTGTATTTGTTTATGGAAATACATACTTACTTCACCAACCTTCTGACAGTTTATAGAATAGCTACAGGGAACGGCATAAATAACTGATGGGTTTTGTTAGTGCACAGTACGGCAGTCGTGGGCAGGGGAGTGATGGGGACCACGGCGTTCACAAGGCCACTCGAAGGACCTTCAGTTTCCATGGAGTGGTAGGGGATAGCATCATGCGTTCGTCGTTGATACGTATTTTAAAAGTGGTGATTCTATTGTCGCACGTCAGTTTCGCAGGCATTTTCATGTGGGTAATAGGGGACAAGATCCATCCCGTAACACCATCAAGTTGTGGGTCACGAACTTCAGGTCAACTGATTCAACGTTAAAACAAAAGCCTGGAGGACGCCTAAGGTCAGTGAGATCGCCGGTAAACGTTCATCGCGTGAGGCAAGCCGTGTCCACTAGCCCGCATCGACTCGTCTGTAAACAAGCTGGTGCTCTTGGACTGTTCGACGGTCAGTGAGAAGAATATTGCACAGGGATCCACATTTTCGCCCTTATAGAATTGCAATTGTTCAACAGTTGAAGCCTCATGACTACGCTAATTGCCAGAGATCTCGTGAACGATTAATGGTTTTGATGGATGATGAAACAATTCTTGTAATGAGTGATGAGGCTCATTTTTATCTTGATTGGTAAGTCAAAAAACCAAAATTTCGCTATTGGTCGGACAAAAAACCCACAAGAGTTACATGAAAGCCCCCGGCACAGTTCCAAACTCAGAGTGTGGTGCGGGGTTGCTAAGAAGTGAGTTATCTGACCGTTAGTTTTTGAGGAAGGAGGCCGAAGAGTTTCGATAAACCAAAAAGGTTACTTCAGAATGTTGGACACTTTCTTCATTCCTGAACTTAAAAGAAAACGTCTTGGCTTGAAAAAGTTCTTGTTCCAACAATACGGAGCAACTGTTCGAACAGAAAATGCTGTAATGGGTTATTTGAGGAGGAAGTTTCGAGGCCACGTCATCTCTTGCAACGGCGAAATCGTTTGGTCCGCTCGTTCCTCTGACATGAGGGTTTGTGATTTTTTTCCATTGGGGTTACCTCAAATCTAAAGTGTACGTAAACGAACCCCGTACACTAGAAAACTTAAAAGAAGCTATTAGGCAAGTGGTTGCGTCTATATCGACGGGCTTGCTGAGTAAAGTGTTTGACATCTTTGCTGCGAGACTTGAGGAATGTATGCTGAAGAATGTACATCACTAACATGAGGTTATCTTTAAATAGATTTAATGTTTTTTTATGTTTGTTATGACTATACATTGTTGCATATTGTTGTTCGCCGTGTTTTTCTTTTATTAATTGTCGTCTTTTACTGTTCTTAATCTATATCTATAAATGTCTGTTCGGTGTATGTATATCACGTCTGAACCACAAGACATAAAGAGCTAAAAATTTGTACAGTTACTAATGTCTAGCCGGGGAAGGCCTTAGGCACGGTTTTATGGTGATCGGATAGCTATTTATCTATATATATATATATATATTAATGCGAATGTCTGTTCGGTGTACGTTTATCACGTCAGAACGACAAGATGCAGAGACTTAAATATTTGTACAGTTACGAATTTATACCTGAGGAAGGTTTTAGTCACGGTTTTATATCGATCTGATAGATATTTAATTTAAAGAATATAACGCTAAATGCGGAACAATAATAACTCTTTGAAAATGGTTTTATTGGTTGCATTGTTGCTTGAGGGTTGATAATGATAAAAGGGTGGAGTGTATTGGGATGGAGAGTTATCGGTGTATATAAAATTCTACTTGTGTGTGTGTGTGTGTGTGTGTGTGTGTGAGTGTGTGTGTGTGTGTGTGTGTGTGTGTGTATGTGTGTGTGTGTATGTGTTAATATTTCGCTCTGCAGCGAAAACTACAGAACGCAAACAAAAGGTATTTGTGTAATTGTTGTCCGAAGTCTCCCGTTGTACACCATAGCAGTTCCATGCCGATAGCTATAAAGGGGGTGGAAGATATGGTGGTTGAAAGTCGTCAAATTATAAAATAAAATTCGGACTCAAAGCCAGCGATGACTGCGACTCTATAGCAAAGGGGTTATTTACATCGAAACGTTATGTCGCAGATCGTATCTTTGGTCTATGCGTGCTACAATGTATTCAGCTCTCTCTCTGTAAGGATAAGCATACGAATAAGGAAATATAAGAATAAATAAGTAGCACACTATGAAAGATAGCTTCTCTGCCATAATCAACCAACACGCGAGCGGAACCGCGGGTTTTAGCTAGTATACAATAAATATGCAAAAAAGTTTATAAACATTGGAGATCCTCTTATTTAAAAACCGTCAGCTATTTATGCCGCTCATGTGTTTTGATCTCAAAACGCGATAGTAGACATTAAAAGAAAATATTCTTTATCAGACTTCTGTACGGAAACACAGGATCTACACATGTCGTTTTATCGCTGGTGACGGTATAATCACCGTTCAAAGTGAAAACTGCTACCTCATATACCTTTATTATCGACGATAATTACATGTTACACTGATACCTATCAAACAAAAACACTAGAAACATTTTCTACAATAACAATCCTTGTTTATGACTGTATTTTGCTGCTAATGATTTTTAAAATTGGTGCTGTACAATATATATGGTATTATTCAGAACTGCAGTTGTTGTTTTCCTCTTAATCATAAAAATTATACCGCAATATACTGCTCAAACATTACTATTTTATTTCATTCACATGGATATTACGAGGCGCGTCCAGAAAGTATGTTCCCTTTGGTAATAAAATGAAATTGTATACAGATACAGAAGAAATTTTTACTGCACAAAATTCTACAACTCTTAAACTACTTTTCCACATAACTGCCGAAATTTTGCATGCATTTGTCATAGCATGGCACCAGGTTTTGTATACCTTCTTCGTAGAAATCTCCCGCCTGTGTCTTCAACCAGTTGGAAACAGTTTCATGCATCAGTGATCGTGAAATTTGGGGGAAGTCCATAGCGAGAGCACTAATTGAAAACCTACGGTTTTCCCCTGGATCTTGTCATCAATCGCGTGAACTAGTTCTTCTGTAACCAAAGAAGGACGCCCACTTCGTTCTCCATCGTGCACATCACTACGCCCGCCATTGAACTGTCGGAACCATCTTCTCACCATCGAATCACTCATCGCATTTGGTCCGTAAACATCTCAGACTTGATGATAAATTTCACTTGGTTTCACTTTCTCCGCTTTCAGAAACCGAATCACCGACCTGATTTCACAGGCGGCGAGATTTTCAATCAACGCCGACATTTCAAAACAATTTTCAAAATTGAAACGGACCTTACTTTCTGGACGCTCCTCGTATTATATGTGGACGAACGTAACCAGATTTAATAACTAGACGGCATTGAAAATAGTTCACACAGTAAAGAAACGATTGTTCTACTTGAAACGTAGTTGAAAACCTCTCTGAAATGTTGATGTTATACTTGCGTGTATTCAATCTTTATATTTGAAGCAAAATATCTCGGAAATTTTTAACACCGCGATAATTTACATCTGTGAAATATTTCACGAAATTCTTATTTTTACGTCTCAAGATTTTCCGTTGTTTGATATAAACTAGTATGTCAGTTCTAATGAAGCGACAAATTATTATTGTGTCGGTTATGTTTTTGAACACTTCCAGCGTGTTGTAAGTTGTAACGATACACTGAAATTTTTATTTATTTTTTGTTTATCTTTGATCATCGATACTTATCGCCTCCGGTTCCCTCTGACTAGCAATGCAACTAATTTAATTTCGTTCGTCATTTTTTACTCCCAAACAAGCGAGAAGACGGAACCGTGATAGTAGTTTTTTTTTTTACACACTCTCTTGTCTATGTTCGTTCTGTACGGACGTCTTCCATTCATGTATCTATTCAATGTCAGGTACTGTCATGCAAGTTGTAAAAATATATAACTTAAATTTAAAATCATCCCCTCTCTTTGGCTTTTATTTAAATGAATCCCTCCACGTCAAATACTTATTTTCTATTGTTTTCAGATCCTTCGCCTCCGTAATAGTTTAATGTTCAGACGCCATTATAATCGCTTCGCATTGTCTGCAAAATTTCAACAATACGATCTGCAGGATCCAGCTAGATTCTTTCCGTAAGTTTTATAACGTGCTGTTGCATGTATATGATGCCATAATTGTTAAAAGTAGATTCCGCGATTATATTTTTGGACAAAGAATTGATGGTACCGAATGTTTGAATTTGAAATAAGTTAAAGTACAGCACAAAATGAACATTAAAGCAAATAAACCGCGGACTGCATATTAAAGTTGGGCACCATACAAGCAACAGCACGTTATAAGCATCTAGCATGGATCCTGCACTTCGTATTCTAGAAGCTGGAAATGATAACTTTTATGTCTTTTTTAATAAGTGAATGTTCGAGATACTTTCCGTAGGAGATCAATGTTCAGACTGTTCACTTCGCTTTTCATTGTTGTGTGACCGTGGATGGAACATGAAGTTACTGGTAATGATAAATTTTTTTTAAAAAAAGATCGGACTTTGTGAAATTACAAAAGAAATGACTGCAGGTTCAAAAATCGAGCAACGTATAGTATAAAGATGATTGATTGATTGAAATTTTGCTGACAATGCGAAGCGATTGTAATGGCGTCTGAACATTAAACTATTACGGAGGCGAAGGAGCTGAAAACAATAGAAAATAAGTATTTGACGTGGAGGGGTTCATTTAAATAAATGCCAAAGAGAGGGGATGATTTTAAATTAAAGTAATATATTTTTACAACTTGCATGACAATACCTGACATTGAATAGATACATGAATGGAAGACGTCCGTACAGAAAGAACATAGACAAGAGAGTGAGTAAAAAACTACTGTCACGGTTCCGTCTTCTCGCTTGTTTGGGAGTAAAAAATGACGAACGAAATTAAATTGGTTGCATTGCGAGTCAGAGGGAACCGGAGGCGTTAAGTATCGCTGATCAAAGATAAACAAAAAATAAATAAAAATTTCAGTGTATCGTTACGAGGTGATGAGGTAAGCGTTAATGAATTTCTTGGAGCACTACGCAAGTCAGTATGCAGTGATTGGGTGCGACAGACCAGAGTGGCTCCTGCTGTGGGCGGGGTATACTCCGAGATGACAGGAGCCGCGATGATGATAGGCCGCCCATTCAGGGCAATCAGAGCACCTGGCCAGCTCGCTAAGTGGCCTGTACAGGACGCCGACCCGCGTCTGAATACAGCCCTATGTGTGGGGGGAAGGGCGGGGGATGATCTCTGGCTGTATTGCGTACCTACCACACCTCGCCTGATGACAGAGCACGGTATTCCTTCTCGCACAACCAAAGTGATTGAATACGAGGTGCATTCAAGGTCTAAAGCCTCCGATTCTTTTCTCCGGACTGGAAAGAGATAGAAACGTGCGCATTGTTTTAAAACGAGCCCGCGTTCATTGTCAATACGTCCCAGAGATGGAAGCACCGTACGGCAGATGGAATTTTACCGCCATCGGCGAGTATGAGAACTGTTTTAGATACTTAAAATGGCGACGTTTTCCTTACTTGAACAGCGTTCAATCATTTGTTTTCTGAATTTTTGTGGTGTGACACCAATTGAAATTCATCGACAGTTGAAGGAAACATGTGGTGATGGAGTTATGGATGTTTCGAAAGTGCGTTCGTGGGTGCGACAGTTTAATGAAGGCAGAACATCGTGTGACAACAAACCGAAACTACCCCGGGCTCACACAAGCCAGTCTGACGACATGTTCGAGAAAGTGGGGAGAATTGTTTTGGGGGATCGCCGAATGACTGTTGAACAGATCACCTCCAGAGTTGGCATTCCTGTGGGTTCTGTGCACACAATCCTGCATGACGACCTGAAATTGCGAAAAGTGTCATCCAAGTGGGTGCCACGAATGCTTACGGACGACCACAAGGCTGCCCGTGTGGCATGTTGACAAGCAATGTTGACGCGCAACGACAGCATGAATGGCACTTTCTTTTAGTCGGTTGTGACAATGGATGAGACGTGGATGCCATTTTTCAAACTAGAAACAAAGCGCCAGTCAGCTCAATGGAAGCACACAGATTCACCACCACCAAAAAAATTTCGGGTAAATACCAGTGCTGAAAAAATGATGGTGTCCATGTTCTTGGACAGGGAGGGCGTAATCCTTACCCATTGAGCTCCAAAGGGCACTACGGTAACAGGTGCATCCTACGAAAATGTTTTGAAGAACAAATTCCTTCCTGCACTGCAACAAAAACATCCGGGAGGGGCTGCGCGTGTGCTGTTTTACCAAAAATAAACGCAAAGTATATTTGTTCAGGAAAGCAGATAGAAACGAAATACATTGCTTCTTGAAAGACAGCTTCCACTCGTTTCTAACACTAAACGTAGGTGTAGACCAGATGTGGCTCAAATTCAAAGAAGTGGTATCGACAGCAATTGAAAGTTTTATACCTAATAAATTAATAAAAGAAGGAGGCGATCCCCCTTGGTACACAAAACAGGTTAGGACACTGTTGCAAAAGCAAAGGAAAAGGCATACTAAATTTAAACGAACACGAAATCCCCAGGATTTGCGATTGTACTCAGAAGCTCGAAATTTAGCGAGGATTTCAATGCGAGATGCCTACAGCATTTATCACAACGAAACTCTTTCTCGTAATTTGACTGAAAACCCAAAGAGATTTTGGTCATATGTTAAATATACTCGGGGAAAGTCACAAACAATACCTTCACTACGTGATAGTAATGGCGATCCTGCCGATGACAGCGCTACTAAAGCAGAGTTACTAAACTTAGCTTTTAGAAACTCATTCACTAAAGAAGACGAAACCAATATTCCAGATTTCCAATTACGAACAGATGCCGTAATGAGTAACATAGAAGTAGATATCATCGGAGTAGTGCAGCAACTAAAATCACTTAATAAGAACAAGTCTTCTGGTCCGGATTGTATACCCATTAGATTTCTATCTGATTATGCTGAAGCGATAGCTCCTTTCTTAACAGTCATATACAACCGCTCTCTCATAGAAGGATCTGTACCAAAAGATTGGAAAGTTGCACAGGTCACACCTATATTCAAGAAAGGCAGTAGGAGTAACCCACTAAACTACAGGCCTATTTCATTGACGTCAATTTGCAGCAGGGTTTTGGAACATATCCTGTATTCAAATATTATGAAATATCTCGAACAGAACGATCTATTGACCCAAGGTCAACACGGATTTAGAAAATATCGTTCATGCGAAACACAACTAGCTCTATATTCACACGAAGTGATGGGTGCTATCGACAAAGGTTCGCAAATCGATTCCGTATTTCTTGATTTCCAGAAAGCTTTTGACACCGTACCTCACAAACGGCTTTTAATCAAATTGCGTGGTTATGGTATATCGCCCCAAATTTGCAATTGGATAGGGGATTTCTTGTCAGAGAGGACACAGTTCGTAGTAATCGATGGTAAGGCATCGACTAAAACAGAGGTGATATCGGGCGTTCCACAAGGTAGTGTTATTGGTCCTCTGCTATTCCTTATTTACATAAACGATTTAGGGGAAAATCTAAGTAGCTCTCTTAGGTTGTTTGCAGATGTCGCCGTCATTTACCGTCTAGTAAAATCATCTGAAGATCAAAACCAACTGCAGAACGATCTGAATAAGATATCAGTATGGTGTAAAAATTGGCAATTGACTCTAAATAATGAGAAGTGTGAAGTCGTCCACATGAGTACGAAAAGAAATCCGTTAAACTTTGTTTACAACATAAATCAATCAAATGTGAACGCCGTAAACTCCACAAAATACCTAGGAATCACTATTACTTCAGACTTAAACTGGAAAGAACACGTAGATAATATCGTGGGAAAGGCGAACCAGAGACTGCGTTTTATTGGCAGAATCCTTAAAAGATGCAACAGAACTACTAAAGAAACTGCATACACTGCGCTTGTCCGTCCATTTTTTGAGTATTGCAGCCGAGTGTGGGATCCTTATCAGGTGGGTTTGACGGAGGACATCGAAAGAGTCCAAAGAAGGGCAGCTCGTTTCGTATTGTCACGATACAGGGGAGACAGCGTTACGGAAATGATACAGGATCTGGGATGGGAATCATTACAACAACGGCGCTTATCGCTGAGGCGTGGGTTACTTGCGAAACTCCAAACGCTAACATTCTCCTCCGAATGCGAAAATATATTGTTGACTCCCACTTACATAGGTAGAAATGATCATCAGAATAAAATAAGAGAAATCAGAGCTCGAACAGAGAGATTCAGGTGTTCTTTCTTCCCGCGCGCTATTCGAGAATGGAATGGGAGATAAATAGTATAATTGTGGTTCGATGAACCCTCTGCCAGGCACTTAAATGTGATTTGCAGAGTATCCCATGTAGATGTAGAAGACAACGCACCCGCACATCGGCCTAACGTTACGCAACAGTTTCTTCGTGATAACAACTTTGAAGTGATTCCTCATGCTCCCTACTCACCTGACCTGGCTCCTAGTAAGTTTTGCCTTTCCCATCAATGAAAGACAATCTCCGTGGCCGCACATTCACCGGCCGTGCTGCTATCTCCTCAGCGATTTTCCAGTGGTCAAAACAGACTCCTAAAGAAGCCTTCGCTGCTGCCATGCAATCATGGCGTCAGCGTTGTGAAAAATGTGTACCTCTGCAGGGCGATTACGTCGAGAAGTAACGCCAGTTTCATCGATTTCGGGTGAGTACTTAATTAGAAAAAAAAAATCGGAGGCCTTAGTACTTGAATGCACCTCGTATATCTGGATTATATTACTTCGTGGTAAGTCGATTACGGTAAGTAAACTCTAACTTAACTTTCTATATTTCTGAATCGAGTAAGGATTCCATGGTATCAGTAGTAAAAGCATATGGCAGACATGGCCATACGCGCATGCCTTGACGATTCAGACGTTGTAGTAACGGCATTTGATTTATAAATTCTACAGTATCTGAAAGTATATTTAATTTCTTTGGATGGAAACATTGGTATAACACACTACTTATACCTGGAATGCGTTCCAAGGTTCGTATTGTAATGTTGCGTATTCAGATAATATCTGAGTTTGAAAATTAAATCACAGTATATCACTACAGGGTGTTACAAAAAGGTACGGCCGAACTTTCAGGAAACATTCCTCACACACAAAGAAAGAAAATATGTTGTATGGACATGTGTCCGGAAACGCTTAATTTCCATGTTAGAGCTCATTTCATTATTTCTATTCAAGTCACGTTAATCATGGAATGGAAACACACAGCAACAGTACGTACCAGCGTGACTTCAAACACTTTGTTAGAGGAAATGTTCAAAATGTCCTCCGTTAGCGAGGATACATACCATCCACCCTCCGTCGCATGGAATCCCTGATGCGCTGATGCAGCCTGGAGAATGGCGTATTGTATCACAGCCGTCCAAAATACGAGTACGAATAGTCTCTACATTTGGTACCGGGGTTGCGTAGACAAGAGCTTTCAAATGCCTCCATAAATGAAAGTCAGGAGGGTTGGGGTCAGGAGAGCGTGGAGGCCATGGAATTGGCCCGCCTCTACCAATCCATCGGCCACCGAATCTGTTGTTGAGAAGCGTTCGAATACGTCGACTGCAATGTGTAGGAGCTCCATCGTGCATGAACCACATGTTGTGTCGTACTTGTAAAGGTACATGTTATAGCAGCACCGGTAGAGTATCCCGTATGTTATCATGATAACGTGCTCCAGTGAACGTAGGTGGAAGAACATGAAGCCCAATTAAGACCTCACCAACAGTTCCTGCCCAAACGTTCACAGAATATCTGTGTTGATGACGTGATTGCACAATTGCGTGCGGATTCTCGTCAGCCCACACATGTTGATTGTGGAAATTTACAATTTGATCACTTTGGAATGAAGCCTCATCCGTAAAAAGAACATTTGCACTGAAACGAGGAGTGCCAAAAATGTTCAGATGTTTGTAATTCCATCGGACCAAACTACGTGATCATCAGTCCGTATCTTACAAACTACTTTAACCTAGGTAAACTAACCTAAGGACAATCACACACACCCATGCCCCAGTGAGGACTCGAACCTCCAAGGCGAGCAACCGCGCGCTCCGCAGCGAGACGCTATAGACCGCTCGGCTACTCCACCGCGGCGGTGAGTGACACATTGTTGGATGAAACATTCGCAGAAGTGTACCCGTGTAGGCCAATCAGCTGCTGATAGCGCCTGCATACGCTGTACATCGTACGAAAACAACTGGTTCTCCCGTAGTACTCCCCATACAGTGACGTCGTCAACGTCACCTTGTACAGCAGCAACTTCTCTGACGCTGGCATTAACATTATCGTCAACTCCACGAAGAATTGCCTCGTCCATTGCAAGTGTCCTCGACGTTCTAGGTCTTCCCCAGTCTCGAGTTACATGCTGGAATGTTCCGTGCTTCCTAAGACGCCGATCAATTGCATCGAACGTCCTCCTGTCGGGACACATTCGTTCTGGAAATCTGTCTCGATACAAAGTTAACGCTCCACGGCTATTGCCCCGAGCTAATCCATACATCAAATGCGCATCTGCCAACTCCGCATTTGTAAACATTGCACTGACTGCAAAACCACGTTCGTGATGAACACTAACCAGGTGATGGTACGTACCCATGTACTTGATGCTAGTACTGTAGAGCAATAAGTCGCATGTCAACACAGGCACTGAAGTCAACATTACCTTCCTTCAATTGGGCCAACTGGCGGTGAATCGAGGGTATTTTGAAAATTTTCTGCACTAATTATTTCAATTTACATTTAAAGAGAAATACTAAAATGAGGTTTAACATGGAAATTAAGCGTTTCCGGATACATGTCCATATAACATATTTTCGTTCTTTGTGTGTGAGGAATGTTTCCTGAAAGTTTGGCCTTACCTTTTTGTAATACCCTGTATACTCACATCTCTCCCAAACTCACAATTAAATAATTATAATAATAATAACTAACCTAATCCTGTTCTTTTAATTCTCGTACGTACTCTACGAACCAGGTTTAATGCCTCCAAACACAGAAATACATGGGTAGGGAAGTCACATGTACAGGATCGCTACACACCTAACGTGAGAGTAACGAAACAGTAGTCACTGTACAAGTTTCAAAGGTGTCACGCAACGTGTATCTCGTGTTCCGAAACGGCAGCGATACAAACTTATAAATTCTTTGGTTTGATATCCAAACAGGAAACATGCTAGCGGTACAAAAGTTTTGTTTCGTAAAAAATAAATAGAAATAAAATCTTTTTATTAAGGACAACAGACAAGGTCGCTTTTAATTTTGATTTAGATTGCCAGTTTTGGCTGACTATTCTGCCGTCTTAAGATCTTTCATTTCATTCTTCACATCACAAATAAAAACTTTTAAAAACACACTTATTCGACAACCTAATTGTTGCCGTGTTAGCAACGTCAAACACCCGTGCTGTAATGTGATGTGGTGACTAAGTTTTGTTTTGTTCTTGTTTTAGCAGTTACATTTCAAGAATTTCTTATGAACCGTTATGGGGAAGAAATAGCTTACAGAGTACAATCTTAGAAATGTAAACTGACAATTCCCTGATGGAACTGCAATACGATTCTTCTTTAAAACTATCTTCAAAGTCTCACGTATAATATCACTGAATATTACAAAATGGGTCATTGTCGGAGGTAAGAGTATTCACAACTACTTATTTATGCAAGGGTGCATATTCTAGTTCCTGTTTTAGATTAATCCTAATATTAAAAAATAATAAATGGAAGAATAAATTCCGTAGAAAAACACCTTCTGCCTGAAACCAAAAGGGTAAAACCCACACAACTGTACAGTACTGGTACAACCAAGAATGAAGAGTTAATTAGTATAACGCGTATTTATCTTGGGTAAATACGTGTCTAGTGCTTTAGAGTGCGCTGTTTACAACCGCATACCTAGCTGGCTTCATTATTTTCCGCACTGACCTCGACCAGTATGCGTCGTTTCATCAATGCATAGCTTCCTTACATGCGTTTTATGTTTGAAACTGTACAAGGAAATTGATTGGCTGCTCAAAGTATGCACCTAGTGTGATTCCAGGATAGGCATCAGCGGGATAGTCGAACAATAACGTGTCTTCATCGGAAGTCACGCTTGAGTGGATCATTTTATGCTTCCAGGCGTGGTGCTTACATTGGAAGAAATTGAAGAATTCCTGCAGAGCTTGAAAGAATATTAGACATACTAGTAGATAAACTTCGACAAGTTCGAGAGCTGTAGGATTTGCGTTGGGTGTGAGTAATCAAAGTGTTTTGAGGACTTGGCATGAAGACGGAATGCATATGTACAGAGAGATAAGCACCAACACTTGACGATTAACTTACACGTCTCAACTTCGCTCTTTTTGTACTTATAGCAGACTGCAGTGAATCACACCTTCCCTGCCCATATTTTATTTACTGAGTTTCCTTACATGCGTTTTATGTTTGAGACTGCTGCCTCTAAGTAATCGTGTTTATATAACATCCATAATTTTAACCTGTGGGCTGACAGTAACCCACAAAACACAATTTCACATGCCTACCAAGAACCGTTTTCCATTCATGCTTTGGCAGGCACTCTGTGCAACAACTCTGTAGGGTCGTATATTCTAACTAATCGTTAAACTGGCCGTACATACAAACTATTCCTGAAGGAGGTGGTACCTGAACTGGATGACGTTCCACTAGCTGTTTGCAAACAAATGTGCCCCCGTACACTTCAGTCGAAACGTCATGAACGCTGTTTATGGCCTACAGTAGAGAGGACAGGAAGGGCGAGTTCTCTGGCCAGTCCATTCACCTGATATAACATACATGCGTTTCTTACTTTGGAGTCATATTAAGAACCTGGTGTATGAGTCCAGTCATATCTGAAGAAGCTCTAGTTTCCATCCATGCACCGTCGCGGTGAACCTTGTATCGCTATTTGTGGCCGCTCTTTCGAGCACTTGTAAATTATCGGTAAATAACTTTTTGTCTTTACTTTTTACAAATATATACCAAACAGATTAACAAGAAAATTATCTGGCCTGCCGTGATACAGAAGACAAGTTATATCACCCTTGCAAATACAAAGAAAAAAATCCTAAATTTAAACGGAAACAAAATCCTCAAGACTGGCAGTCTTTTACAGAATGTCAATATTTAGCTCGAACGTCAATGCAATAAGCTCATAATAAATTACAACGGAACCTTAACACGCAGTTCAAATAAATTCTGGTCGTATGTTAAGTATTCTAGCAGTAAAACACAATCAATAACTACACTTCGCGACAGTATCGGTGATGTTACTCAGGTCACTTCTGCTAAAACAGAATCGCTTAATATAGCTTTCCAAGATTCCTTCACGAAAGAAGACGAAGCAACTAGACCAGAATTCGTATCATGAACAATTGCCAGCATTCATAATTTAGATGTTGATATCCCTGGTGATTTAAAGCAACTTAAATCACTTAGTTTCATTTCCAGTAGGCTGATACAGTAACCCCACATCATACACTACCACTCGCTCAGCAAACGTTCCGTACCCAAAGACTGGAAAGCTGCACAGATTACGCCAATATTTAAGGAAGGTGGTAGGTATGATCTGCAAAATTACGGGTCTGTATCATTGATGTCGGTTGACACCAGGATTCTAGAACTTTCCTCAAATATTTTGTGCTACCTTGAAAAGACCTACCTATTGACCTATTGTCAACAAGGATTCATAAAGTATCATTCTTGTAAAACCAAGCTCTTTATTCACACGATCGGCAAGGGATGTCAAACAGATTCCGGAAGGCTTTCGACATTGTACCTCACAACCGTCTTCTAATCAAACTGCGTGCTTATGGAATATCGCCAGTCCTGTCAGAAAGAACAGAGTATGTTGTAAGTGACGGAAAGTCATTGAGTAGATCAGAATACCTGGCGTTCCCAAGGAAGGTGTTATAGGACCCATACTGATCCATATTTCAATAAACGATTTAGGAGACAATCTGAGTAGCTTTAAATGTTCAATTGTTTGTTAAGCTTATGGGACTTTACTGCGGGGTCATCATTACTTTAACTTACAAACTACCTATAAATTAACTTTTACTAAAGACAATATAAACAACCATGCCCGAGGGTGGATTAGAAACCGCCGACGGGGAACAGCCTCGCGCATCGGAACATAGCGCTTCATTGTTCTCGGACACTTCGTCACGGCTGAGTAGCTTCCTTAGACTGTTCGCGTATGATGCTGTCGCTTATCGGTTATCAAAAGATACTGTAAAAAGATTTAAATAAGATATCTGCGTGGTGCAAAAAATGGCTATTGACCTTTAATAATGAGAACAGTGAAACTTCCATATGACCACTAAAAGAAACCCGTTAAACTTCATTTATACGATAAATCAGTGATAACTACAGGCTGGAATTTCAACTTAATACCTAGGAGTAACAATAACAAACAACTGAAATTAGAAGGAACACACAAAAAATATTATAGGGAAAGCGAACCAAAGACTAAGTTTCGTTGGCGAAACAGAAGATGCAACAGTTCTACTAAAGAAAATGCCTTCACCACACTTCTACGTCCTATTTTGCAATATCTTTGCGCATTGTGGGATTCCCACCAAGTGGCACTGGCCGGCGATTGAGAGAAATTACAGAGAAGGGCAGCTCATTTTGTATTATCGCGATATAGATAAAGCGTGTCACGGAAATGATGCACTAGTGGGGGTGGTAATCATTATAACAAAGTCGTTATTCGGTACGACGAGATCTGTTTGCGAAATTTCTTTCACAAACTTTCTCTTCCGAATGCGAACATATTTTGTTAGAACCCACCTACAAGCGGAGACATCATTACCAAAATAAAATAAGAGAAATCAGATCGTAAAAGGAACGATTAAGGTGTTCCTCTACTCCGCGAGGTGTTAGAGAACGGAACTGTAGAGAATCATAATAAAAGAGGTTCGATGAACCCTCTGCCATGCACTTCAATATGACTTGCAGAGTATTTATGTAGATGTAGATAATATACTTCCCGTTTTAGTTTCATTTCCTTCCTACTTTTGTAACGTTTTACCGACCGCACTTTTCTATACCAAAACGTTTTATTTCGGTCTGCCCCAACTGCCGTTTCATTTTGACATACTTACTGGAATCATTATGTATATACACTATGTGATCAAAAGTATGTGGACACCTGGCTAAAATGACTTACAAGTTCATGGCTCCCTCCATCGGAAATGCTGGAATTCAATTTTGTGTTGTGCCACTCTTAGCCTTCAAATGTTAAAATGTTTGTAAAGCTTATGGAACTTAACTGCAGGGTCATCAGTCCCTAAACTTATAACCTACTTATAAACTGATTCTTGAAGTTTTTCCGGCGAACATAATATTTCATCATGTTTCGGGAGTGCATCCGGGACAGCGACAAGCGCACCCATTCAGACCTTTATTTGCAGGCGTCCAGCTGCCACCATCCTTCGCAAACAATGAGTGTACTGAAAACCTTGGTTCACAGGGCTCAGGTAGTGTCTGATGCTGACACCTGGAGGCAGTTTTCAAGAAAAATGGCTATTCATATCATCAGATTAAGAAAGCCTTGCAAATAAAAACACCATAAAAATCACAGGAGAAAGATGAAGAGGAAAGGGAAGTGAAATCTACAGCCTTTCTCCCATATGTGGGTAATGTTTCTTCAAAAATAGCCAGAATAAAGAAGAAACACAAATTGGATGTGATCTTCCGTCCACAAGCTAAGACCTCAGCTCTTCTGGTATCTGTCAAAGATGATCTGTTATTGCGAAAAGCGGCGGTTTATGAATTCTCTTGTGAGTGTGGTAAACGTTACTTAGGTCAAACCACGCGCGCTGTACAGGATCGTTGCGTTGAGTACCAGCAGTATACACGCCTTCTTCACTCCAACAAGTCTGCAGTAGCCGAACATTGTATTTCTACTGGCCTTTCCATGAATTACAAAGAAGTAAAGATTTTAACAACAGCTTCTACTTTATGGTATTCAGTTGTAAAGGTAGCTGTACACATACAACTGGCGGACAACCTGTTAAATCGTGACGACGGATTTCATCTTGACAATGCATGGAAGCCACTTACATCACGCCTTCGTTCTGAAAGAATGTCTGCGTCTTTACTTCCGATTGATATTGCTACTTTTAATGATTAATTATTCATTTGTAAGCACTGTGGATACGTAACAGCTCTGTTTATGTTTGGACTCAGCGCTCACATGTTTATCTTTGAAGTATATAGTCATCTATGACTAGCGCAGCAGTTACGAATGTGATATCTTCGAGCATGCGCAGTCTAATCCTCAGTAGCTTTGCATCACGTGATTTACCGTATAAATAGGCACGTGCAGACGCTGTGAACTCAGTCTTGGACTCTCCTTGAAGATGGCTGTAAGGATTGTAGCCGAAATATCGGAGGAAGAGTTGTCGCTGTCCCGAAAGATGATGGAACACTTATAAACTACCTTAAACTAAAGACGACATAAACATGCATGCACGAGGGGGGGAAGGGATCCGAACCCTCGACGGGGAACGGCCTCGCGCGTTGCAGCATAGACTCTTAGCCTTGATGACATCTTCCGGTCTCAGGTGCTGAATGTTCAATCAGGTTCTGTAATGTTTCTTGGGGAATGCCAGGCCATGGTTCACAGAGTGCTGCACTGACGAGAGGTATCGATGAAGGTCGTTGAGGCCTGGTGCAAAGTCGCGTTCCAAAACATCCCTAAGGTTTTCTGTAGATGCAAGTCAGGACGCCGTGTAAGCCATTACAGGGCTCTTATTGTCGTGTAACCACTCCGACAGAGGCCGTGTCTTATGAACAGGTGCTAGATCGTGTGGAATGAAGCATTCGCCATCCCCGAATGTCTCTTCAACAGTGGGAAGCCAGATGGTGCTTGAAACATCAGTAAAGTGTCGCGCAAAACAACAAGGTTTGCAAGCCCCCCATGAAAAACAAGACCACAGCCTAACATCACCGCCTCCGAATTTTATTGTTGGTACTATACACACAGCTAGAAGCTGTTCACCGGGCAATCGCCATGGAATCGCCACATTGTGCACCGTCATTCGTCACTCCACACAACGTCATTTCACTGTTCAATGGTCCAATGTTTACGCTCCTTACACAAAGCGAGATGTCATTTGTTATTGACATGCGTGATCTAAGTGTTATAGGCAGCCGCTTGACTATGAAATCCACGTTTTATCACTTCTCGCCTGTCATAGTGCTTGGAGTCGATCCGAGTGTGACAGTCTCGATAGATTCCTGCCTATTAAACTACCTATTCAACTGTCGGCTGTCGCTGACATTCAAAAGACGACCTCGTTCTGTACGCTTTGGCGCTGTACATGACCCTTCACGTTTGCACTTTATTATCACCTAGGCGTACTTACGAATGTAGAAATCTACAGGCTTCTCTCACAAGTAATACCCAATCACCTGACCACGTTCAGTGAATTTCGCGGAGCTCGCAATTCTTCTTTCTCACGATGTCTGCTGACTACTGAGGTCACTGAAATGGAGTACCTGGAATTAGGAGGCAGTACAATGCACTTAATATGAGAAATGTATGTTTTAAGAGACGTCCGGATAATTTTGAAACATAGTGTATTTTTCTACAAAGACTGTGAGTCCGAATATAGAAAGATTGAGAAATATTGACCTGAGAGAAAGAAGGAAATTACAAATTGAACGGGATAGAGGTAACTTCATGACAAGGAGACTAAATAGGTATAGGATTTTAGAACGTCTTTATATTTATGTTACGTGAAGTTCAGAACTTAAATAACAATCAGCCAAGACCATTCGACGCAACTCTCAAAAATTATCGAAAAAAAATCGACTTTGAATTTTTGCGAAGCACATGTAAGGAAGTACCAATTATTAAAACGCAGCAATTGTCGATGTAGCGCGCGTGATAGCGTTCTGACCTCACAGCCATAGAGTCGGTGGTTCGAATGCCACTGCGTCAGATATATGTTTTGGTTATCATAAAACATTTTCGGATCTCTAGTTCCAAGTGCTGTTCCAGTTCCTTTTTAGGTGTTTGTAGACAAATCTGAACACTTCATCGTCACCTAAAACGATGTTCGAGTCAGTTAGCTGCTCGGAAAGCCATTAGTAGGTACGGAGCTCTTCACAAACTGAACAATCAGACCATCATCGTCAACTAATAGAGAAGCCAATAAAAAAATGTAACTTATATTTTTTATGCAAACGTAGGCTTCCGCGGCTGTTGTCACTATCAGTAAAATTCTTCCGGGTATGGAGATGAAAAGGCTTGCTCAGGATAGATTAGGATGGAGATCTGCATCAAACCAGTCTCCGGACTGAAGACCATAACAACAACATGAGACCGCGTCGTCATTTTATGAACTCTACCGACGTTTCGACCAGTGTTGTAGGCGGCCTTCATCAGGGTCTGTGTTTGATTGAAACCATTATTATTAACAACCCTCTATAAAATATAGAAAATTTCGAATAAATAAAAATAATTGAACTAATCGTAAAAAATACCATTAGATGCTACAGTTGCGTAAGTATTAAAAAAAAAAATAATGAAAAGTCTGTCACCACAGGATTCGAACCACAGACCGTACAGTTGTTAGGCCAGGACGCTGTCAGCTGAGCTACACGGACAGGTGCTGAGATGATGATTCTTACTTACACTTACTTGTAAAACTTAAGGATAGATTATCTCGAGAATAATTTGGAGTTTCTTCGAACGTCTTTGCCTGATTGTTATTTGAGTTCTGAACTTCACGTACCATAAACATTAAACATCTAAAATTCGATACCCATGTGCTCACCTTGTGAATAAACGTGGCTGAGTAACTGTGGCTGTAATCTGGATTTAATTACACTAAAGCACCCAGATTTTGATTTGGGAGCATTTGCCGCTGCAGTTCCCAGGAGCGTCACTGGCAGATTGCTGTTTCCCGTGTGCTCCCCGTGGCCCGGTCGCCCGCCAGCGTGTTGCTGGGCTGCCGGCCTGCCCCTGCAGCCTGCTGTGTAATTACGCGTTAACTGGGACGCCGAGTCCAGCACAGACGACCATTTCCGCCAGCGCAACGCGTTACTACGGCCGACTGCGCTGCAATTAATTTTTCTAGTTTTCCTTTTGGTCCTCGCCTTCACGTCTCTTCCCTCTTTTGTTAGTTGCAGCACAACAGCCGTAAATATTTCCGTGTAAACGTAATTAATACCGCTGTGTACAAATTATCGTAACAGTGCAGTCTGGAGAAATCAATGATACATCTTCAGTGATTCACTCCTGCAACCAGTGGCGTAACTATGGGGGGGGATGAAGGGGATGCGTAACTATGGAGGGGGGGATGAGGGGGATAGAACCCCCCCCTCAGAACCCGAAGAGAAAGAAAAGAAGTCGCATAACAGCAATCTGATAAGGGTAAAGATTGGAAGCTTGGGGTGTTTTACCATAAGCTTTCATTGGATGGGAGTGAATTAGTTTCTTTAACGGGAGTGGTAGACGGTAGTCTGTCTGGAAACTTAACTAAAATTATGATCGTCAAGCGGATCTATCCCCTCTCCCCCCCTCAACGCCAAGTCATAGTTACCCCACTGTACCATCTATATGCTGACATCCAACTGTTACAGCCCTAAGAACAGAATGCAGATCGTTGCTCTACTTTACGATGGGCACAAAACCTAGGTCTAAACACCAATAAATCCCAGGTCATCCTCATATTTTATCCAAAGCTAATCAGCCGGTATTTTCGTCAAACACTCAGTGGAAAAACAGTGAATGACCTTGGGATAATATTGGCTGAACACCTAAACTGAAAGAACGAACAGCTGTAGCTTACAGGAAATTGCTCTCATCCCTATATTCAATCAAAAAATTTAGAAAAATATTCCCACCCCAATTTAAACAATAATTAGTGCAAACACTTGTGCTACCAAGTCTTTACTACTGTGATGTACTTTAACATGGCAAAAAAAGTGAAAATTCGAAAAAAAAGTCCAAATGTTTCTATAGCATATGGGACTTAACTACGTGCTCATCATTTCCTAAACTTACAAAATTCTTACGAACTAACTTACACTAAGGACGGCACAAATATCCATGCCCGAGGGGGCATTCGAACCCCCGACCGTGGTGGCCGTGCAGACCGTGACTGGCGCGCCGCAGTCTCCTCGGCCACCGCGGCCGGCTGAAAATTCGAAACGCCTCGTGTTAGTGATGAATACTTGCGTTACGTACATGTGCAATATACGGTTATACGAACATTTTCAATCCCAGCTATGTTGGATGCGCCCACATAAGTGGCACGATTTTCAAATGCTGGGCTTACTTCATCGATTTCTCAGCCACCAGTGCTCCAAATACTTCTCTCATTAAACAGCTAGCATTATTCCACAACCGCAATACCAGATCGGATACGTCTAGCATCTTGCTGTACCTTCACACAACACTAAATCTTTTTCCGTGTCGTTCTCCATCTCAGCCATACGACTATGGAACACACTGCCATGTGATCAACGTCTTATACTAAACCACTCGACCTTCAAGAGGAAACTCAAAATTCACATATTAATTAAGGTATAGCCTCCATTTTTACCCTCCTCTCTGTTCTTTCTCTCTTCTCTCCATCACAGCTTTGAACCTTACCATTCTAATTCTCTTCGTCTAACCAATCTACCTCTCCTATATTTCTCTCACCACATTCCATCGTCTTATGTCTCTGCTTGATGTGAATACCTCACACTCTGTAAGAACATAACGAGGCAATTCCTAATTGGTAATAGAGCTGATGTTCCCAATACGGAACGTGCTTACTGTCCTTTGCAAAGACATTGTTATTACTATTGTCACTGTTATTGTTATGATTGTAATTTATGATTTTTATAAATTATCTAAGTATTATTGTTACAATTATATTCTAGTAATAATCTGTACTTCTTAACTTTATATTATATTATACATTGTCTGTAATGTACTAAACAAATTATTCACCTTGAATAAGTAAATCAATAAATATCCTGACATCTGTAAAGTGCGGTAGCTGTATTTCTATCAACTGGCCAGATCTCATAATTTCATGCAAACATCAGACGGAACTCTAGGTCACGCTAAATCGTATTATCTTCGCTAGAATCTAATACGGCTTCCTTATTTGAAAACCGCTTTAGGTGAAAGTTGTTAGCAGATTACGAATTGTGATAGTAATGTGAACTGTTCGCCTCAGGCTGTTCCTGAGCCATTTCATTTCAATATCCTTTCTTCCAGAAGGTCAAGTCCTGAAAGCTTACGTGTTTCTGTGTTTCCACGGAAAGTTTCCGTGGAGCTAGTGAGCTACATTAGATACTACAGTAAGGGCAGTAACTTAATCAGTGCAGCACCTGGTCAAGAAATTCCTCGATGGAGTCCGCGACCGATTTCTTCCAGAATTTTCATGTCAGTGCAAAGATAGAAAATTGTAAAATGTATACTTTCACGGCCGGAATGGTTAAAATTACTAAAAATTTCCGGGTTGTTATGCCGTGGTCTAGTGGATTTAGTCAGTAGCGAGCCAGGGTGTGAATCGGACATCCAAAAGTGCCACGATCCCCCTTGAGAATGTCCTCCGCAGTCGGTGACGAAACGTTGGGTTTTAATAGTAAATCCACTAGACCACGGCATAACAGCCCGGAAATTTTTAGTAATTTTAAAGATAGAAAATATCATTCTGGAAATTTTATTAGCTACATCTTAAATACTGTAAACCACAGAATGCCGAACAGCAAATGCATAAGAGAGCGACAATTGCAGCACAAGTAGCATAACAGTCTTTGCATACCAGGTGTTGACAACGATATCGTCCTTAAGAATGGGATAATAAGTAGACTATACTTCGCGAAAGATAAACACACTACAGAGACAGCCCTGATGTGAGCTTGTTCATGGAACCAAATAAAAATCGAGAAATTTTCAAACGATTTCTCAGTATAGTTGAGATTCCGACGATGTGAAATAGTGAAGCCTATTGTAATCTCTGACTAATAAAGGAGTAAAGTATAGTACAAGACGAGTTACGTAACATCATACATAATGGAAGACTACCGACTAGAGAGCAGAAACGATTGAGATCCAATACAGCGATGCTGTGTATTGCCTGCAGAGTCCGTGTGTGGAAGAAGTAGTGACAGAAAAGAAAGGAATTTCAAGACTGATACTAAAATTCAGGGTGAAAGGTTTCTGACGATAATACAGTCCTATGCCGATGATACTGTTATTCTCAATGAATGTGAATAAACGGGATCTAAAAAATGGGATGTACTTTCCAGTGAGTATACTGAAGAAACATTAAGGTATCGACAAATAGTACAAGTGAGATCAGTGTTAAATTTATCGTCAAAATACATTATTTTAAACTAAAAGAAGTTAACGGATTGTAGGTGAAATAACAAGAAACTAGTTGCAAACTATGAAGTTAGTTAAACCCTCACCTATGTTTCGTTAAAAGTAATTTTTTCTTCTTCGGAAGGACTTGTAGGACTACTGAAATTACGTAAGAACTTTTCTGATTCACATAGAGCGGAAGGGTCGTGTCAGAATGCAGTGTATGTCATACATAATTGTCACCAAAAAAACGCAAGTATAACAATTAATTTATCAAGAAAAAATGTAACTAGTCGCCGCAGCTTATTCATGATGTTATGAGTGACGAAATTATACGAGAATCGACAGTGAAAAGAATACGTTAAAAAAGAGATGAAGAAGAGCCGTCCTTACAGAACATGTGCAGTGACATTAAGAAATAAGTTTTGTAGTAGAGGACGGAGATTTGGAAGGGAAAACGTGTAAGCGACAGTATGGATTGGTATACATCCAAACAAATAGTGGCGGAGGTTGTATATAATTGCTGGGCTGAAATGAGGAATTGGATACAGAAAAGGAACTAGTGAAAGGCTGCTTAAACCATATAACGCAAAGAAATAAAAACTTAATTACAAAAATTAGAGCTTTTTGTGGAACTTCTAATAATTATCCGTAATTCAGTACAACTGCCGTCTTACCATAGTGGGTCCACACTTTTCCATTATTTCTTACCCGAAGCACAGAGCCAGGACTACTGGTTTAAACCTAATGTCAGCGGACACCTCAAATACTAGATGAATTTACATGGATCGCAGTGGAACTATGTCAGGATATTCTGATGGTACTGTAAATACGTACTATGTGTGTGTTTTGTGTTATTTTACCGCAAGTACCACAGTTAGCCAAAGCATGGGAAAATTTTACTTATTTTTACAGCTCGCCTGTTGAAATATTATTCTTTTGTAATTCTTATTTTAAATACCACTGGATATTTGCTTTCTTCGTCATGCAGGCGGTGCACAGAGTTGCCTTGTTGTTTGCATGCTCTTTGAAACTTTGCGAACTTGATAATTGTTCTGTAGCGGAACCCTAGCGAGTTAAAAAGCAAATAAGAACAGATCGTGCTTAATGGTTTCGAGAACTTCTTGGAATAAAAATCCGTTGTTACCAGTACGACCGATTTTACAGTAACATAAGTATAGCGGAATTTCTGTACCCAGTATTTGCAGTGCTTCGGCAGAAACACAGAGTCCTGGAATCTCGACAGTATGATTTACATTACAAGTACTGTATTGTACTTGAGATACAAAAATATTGAGAACATTCTTACTGGTATCTAGCGCTTTCTACGTATTCACTTGTGAAGTGCATTACTGTTTTTTACTGTATATTATTTCACCGACCTTACGAATCATTCTAAATTGAATATGAGATAATACTTTTTGACAACAGTTGGTTTAACAGATTTCCTGCGCAGGGTGTTGAACATATCACTCTTTCACTTTTAAGGCGTGATAATGCTGCAACTATAACCGAATGTTCGAAAGGAGACAATACTACGACCGCAGACACACGTATTACTTACCAGTTACTCGATGAGCAACGTGCAGTACGCCGTTCAAACATATGATAGTACTCATTAATGGTTGTGTAGGAAAATACTTCGTTTGTGTAGCGCAAGATGAAAATGTAACGACATACGTGGAGGAGATCTTGATTCTATTTTACTTCTACCTTAAGCTACGACCAGGAAAGTATGGAAGATGACGTGAAGAAACAGTTTATGGCAACTAATATCTCGTAGGAAATAAACCAGCAGACACTTGTAATTGAGTAGAAGTAATTTGTTTCACAACTCTCAGGGTGTATATATGATAACTTTCATTTATAAGAGCGTCAGGCTGTGAATGTTTATCTATTATTACTAGAGATTGTTACGAGAAGATTATCTCTAGGTAAAGGAATTCGCATAACTTGGGGAACGAAGGACATATTAACTCTCGTGTACAATTCAATGTATGCACTGTTAGATGTATGTATTTGGAATGCTAGTATATTGCAGGAATTCTATGTCATAGAGAACGTAATAAAATCCGTATCTATAGAGCGATTAAAATTACTTGCTGGTCGAGAGTTCTCTCGCTGGAACAGCTTTTGTCCAATCTCTTCATTACTTCTTATTTTCCAATCCTTGCATTTTTATTACATCCATTATTTTTCTAATAATCTTTCTTTCCAATTTCTCTAGTTACTTATTCACTTTTATTGTTATTCTTAGCAAATTAATTTACTTTACTGAATACTTTAAGTTCCAATGCCTTCTTTTTCCTAATACGTAAAAGTATTGTCTCTTTTCTATTCACTGTTATTTTTCGACATATGATTTTTTTCTGTTGCATTCTGCTTGTGCGCCGGCCGCGGTGGCCGAGGTGACTGAGGCGCTCCAGTCACGGTCAGCACGGCCACTAAGGTCGGGGGTTCGAATCCCCCCTCGGGCATGGATATTTGTGCCGTCCTTAGTTGCAGGTATTTCATAAGTAGTTTGTAAGTTTAGGGACTGATGACCCCGTAGTTAAGTCCCATAAGCTTAACAAACATTTGAACATTTGAACATTCTGCTTGTGTTGTTAATAGCATGGACTTAAGTATCAAACAGAACTGCTATGGTTCGTAACAGGACACCTGCCTAACCACCGGCCAGTGTGGGGATATTTTCAGGTAACCAATGAAAGCGAGAAATTATAGTTTGCTTTTGCATTGTATTTGTAAATTTTCTTCGTTTCCTCATAGAGGTAAGTTTCAATCGCATGAACGAATCGATAAAGATATTTAGTTCTGCCGGGGATGGCTGTCCACCTTTTTGATAGGTACGTATGCGTCACATGTTCTTAGGTTACAACATGGGATACAGTTTAGGACTACAAAAAGCGTGTTCCGCTGCAGTTCATTGATTGATAACTTAAAATTAGCCGTCAACACGGAATTTCGCACTGCAGCAATTAACACTTGGCGGCCTCTTTCAACACTCCGTGTTGCAAAAAAGTATATTAACAGCAGTTTTGCAGTGATCCGCTTAGTTTGTGTCGCCATTAGCAGAGCAGTAGCCGGATATCTGCGTGACAACACAGTAGCCCCACGTAACCAACGTCAACTAGTGTGTAATTTTAATCGGAATCTAGTCATACGAAACTGACTACAATTATGCAACTGTGCCAGACAAAATAAAATTTAAAACTTATAAACAAGTTTGTAGTTATTTCATCATTATGAACGAATTTTTACAAATTACTGGATCAGTTAGTTTTTACTGTGTCGCCATTTCTGATATACTTCTTAATGACACTCTGCAGCCTTAGTTGCAGGGAACTGACATGCAGCATTTATTTAGAATAATGTTGTAGCACAAACCGTCACTTAGTCTATGTCAGTATTTACAATTACTTTAAAGATATTCACTTATACTTAAGGACTTTGAAATCATTTACTAATTTCGAAACCCATTTCTTATAAAGAAAACGACAACTATTCTCGATCGAACGCTTCACCATAAACAGACAAGTACATTGAAAAACTGACACGCATCACTCATCAAATGCACAGAAATCGAGCTCAATAATTACAGTGAACACATCTTTTACATTATTCAGAAGTTATAACTGGGTATCGTCATGTTTCATTATTAACCAACTGATATTGAAAGAAAAGTAATTATGAAAAAATGTGAATATTTCTTTTATATCACACTTGCGAAAATTGAGAAATATCATTACTGAACCTTGCTTGATCGTCTGTCTCAGATGCACAAAATTACCGGCCACAAACATATAATCTATATGTTCCTATATTAAGACTTTTAGTGTTTAAATAATCTTATTTGCATCAAAAATTGTAAAAAATTAATCAATACTTCAGGTCATGCTGAAATTCATCTCACACGTAGCAAAAATATTCCCGGCTCGCTGTCGTCACAGAGAGCAACCTTTTATACTTGCGGCTGAAACGAAACACCTCTACCGGTGCCACACGGACCAACGATAATATTCACGGGGTGGGAGGGGGAGGAAGGAAGGGGGCAAAGATGTTATCGGCGGATATTACACATCCCAAAACCATCTAATCTTCTTTTTAATATTTGAATGACTGCCTTTCACGTGGATCTACATCTGGTACCTCAATACCTCCTGAATTTTTGAACTGTAAGTCTAATACACTACTGGCCATTCAAATTGCTACACCAAGAAGAAATGCAAATGATAAACGGGTATTCATTGGACAAATATATTATACTAGAAGTGACATGTGATTACATCTTCACGCAATTTGGTTGCATAGATCCTGAGAGTACCCAGAACAACCACCTCTGGCCCTAATAACGGCATTGAACATTGAGCATTGGGCATTCAGTCAAACAGAGCTTGGATGTCGTGTACAGAAACAGATGCCCATAGAGCTTGAACATGATACCACAGTTCATCAAGAGTAGCGACTGGCACATTGTGACGAGCCAGTTGCTCGGCCATCTTTGACCAGACGTTTTCAATTGGTGAGTGATCTGGAGAATGTGCTGGCCAGGGCAGCAGTCGAACAGTTTCCGTATCCAGAAAGGCCCGTACAGAACCTACAACATGCGGTCATGCATTATGCTGCTGAAATGTAGGGTTTCGCAGGGAACGAATGGAGGGTAGAGCCACGGGTCATAACACATCTAAAATGTAACGGCCACTGTCCACAGTGCCGTCGATACGAACAAGAGGTGACCGATATGTGTAACCAATGGCACCCCGTAACATCACGCCATCTGATACGCCAGTATGGCGAACTGTTCGTGCAGATTGTTGTTGTCTTGCTAACGTCCCCATCTGTTGACTCAGGGATTGAGACGTAGCAGCACGATCCGTTACAGCCATGTGGATAAGATGACTCTCATCTCGAGTGCTTGTGATACGAGGCCACTGGAATTCAGCACAGCGTTCCGTATTGCTCTCATTAACCCACAGTTTCCATATTCTGCTCACAGTCATTGGATCGCGACCAACGCGAGCAGCAATATCGCGATCCGATAAACCGCAATTAAGATAGGCTACAATCCGACCTTTATCAAAGTCGGAAACGTGATGGTATGTATTTCTCTTCCTCCCACGAGTCATCATAACAACGTTTCACCAGGCAACGCCGGTCAACTGCTGTTTATGTATGAGAAATCAGTTGGAAACTTTCCTCATGTCAGCACGTTGCAGGTGCCGCCAACGGCGCCAGCCTTGTGTGAATGCTCTGAAAAGCTAATCATTTGCATGTCACAGCATCTTCTTCCTGTCGTTTAAATTTCGCTTCTGTAGCACGTAATCTTCGTGGTGTAGCAATTTTAATGGCAAGGTGTGTAGTTTCACGAACTCCATATGTACTGTGTCAACATTATATCTTGAGAGCTTTGGAAAATTCTAATAAGGTACATCTGCATAGAACCGTCTCGTCATCAAGCCCATGTTTGGTATGTAGGCATGACCGAAGCACTAGATGACATTGATGATTTTTTCTACCCATGCTGAATGGTAACAGAGTGACAGCTGCAGGTAATACGTGACCGCATCAGTACAGTGTTTTCGCAGTGCTAGGTAAGTATATTATGTCTCTTTTATATTTGTAACTAATACAGTGAAATGAAAATCGACTTTTGTACTTGTTTTGTATCGTGGGATAAAAACAATTGACGCAAAGAAGGTGTAAGAGTTTTTATCTTCGTTGCATGAAGTACAAGAGGAAGCATGCCTAGAAGAAAGATACATTTCTAGATGCCTGTGATGCTTTTGATGCTCATGACAGTATTATTTGAAAGATTCAAGTTGATCAACACCCAACAGCAGAACTGTGTCATTTATCAAGCGCGTATGTTATCGGTTGCAGTTTTGTTTAAAATGTTTCTGTATCAAGGCCATAAACATGCTTCATAGTAGTTAGATGGAGCTAAATAGAATACGTAAATCAACAATAATTATCAATATATCGGTAACTGCCTCCCCTGTCCTGACCATTATTACAGTACTGTCTATAACGCTGACCAACATGCAGGAGGATCTGCATAGAATTGACGCATGGTGCAGGGAATGGCAGTTAAATCTCAATGTAGACAAGTGTGATGTGCTGCGAATACACAGAAAGAAATATCATTTATCATTTAGCTACGCTATAGCAGGGCAGCAACTGGAAGCAGTTAATTCCCTAAAGGATCTGGGAGTAGTCATTAGGAGGGATTTAAAATGGAACGACCATATAAAATCAATCGTCGGTAAAGCAGGTGCTAGACTTAGATTCATTGGAAGAATACTAAGGAAATGCAGTCCGAAAACAAAGGAAGTAGGTTACAGTACACTTGTTCGCCCACAGCTTGAATACTGCTCACAGTTGTGGGATCCGTACAAGGTGGGATTGATAGAGGAGGTAGAGAAGATCCAACGGAGAGCAGCGCGCTTCGTTACAGAAACATATTAAAGAAAACTGCAACCGATAATACACGCGCTTGATATATGACGCAGTTCTGCTGTTGGGTGTTGAGAAAATTGAATCTTCCAAATAATAGCGAAAGCGTTACGGAGATGATCGATAAACTCCAGTGGAAGACTCTGCAGGAGAGACGCTGTCGCTCGGTACGGGCTTTTGTCGAAGTTTCGAGAACATACCTTTACCGAGGAGTCTAGCAGTATATTGCTCCTTCCTACGTATATCTCGCGAAGAGACCGTGAGGATACAATCAGAGAGATTAGAGCCCACACAAAGGCATACCGACAATCCTTCTTTCCGCGAACAGTACGTGACTGGAATAGGAGGGAAAATCGATAGTGGTACTCAAGGTACCCTCCGCCACACACCGTCAGGTGGCTTGCGGAGTAGATGTAGACGTAGATGTACAATTACCGCTATGAGCAGCCACAATTATTCTAGTAATTACTGATTATACCTTTAGTTATATTTTGTGAAATGTACGCTGTAAGAGGGTGCATAAGTATTCATTTTCGGCTTTGTAATATCAAAGAGTGTCGATGAACAATTCAGCAAATACTTGAGTGTGATTTGCAAATTAATTTTGTATATGTAAATGTAGATCTTCTTTCTTTAACCACTCTTAAAGGCTATCTGTGTATGATTAAAGTTTCCCTGTTTAACACGTTATCTAGTTACCCTAAGATACCACTAAGGTAGCATTAATGTCCAGAGTATGAGGTGCAGCCGCGGTGGCCAAACGCTCTAGGACGCCTTGCTGCGAAGCGAGCACGCGGTTCCTCTCCGCTGTAGGTTCGAGACTTCCCTCGGGCGTGGCTGGGTGTGTTGTCTTTAGCATAGTTTGGTTTGAGTAGTTTGTAAGCCTAGTGGCTGATAACCGCAATAGTTAAGTAACATAGATTTACAAATATTTGAATATATGATGCACGAATTTTATGCGTCTCTGCCCCCATCCAGTTGCAGGTGTGGACACCAGTTGCCGTAATCAGTCATCGTGATTCATAGTCGCACTGAACTTGTTGAGGTGTCAACATGAGCTTGCATTCACTCCCTGAAGTGTATGGTTGTGGGTTATCTGAAGAGCAAGTTTTACCAGGCGAACATTCACACATATTCGGATCTGAAGTGCAGCATATGAAGAGTGGTCGACAGCTTATTACGGACCTGCTTTGTTGTACTGAGCAGAATGTGATCCTGCGCTTTCAGACAATTCTGGACATTGACGCGTGCCATCAACCCTTTGTGGCAGTAATTGTAACCATTTCGGGCAAATATTATAACTGGGAATATATTGAGAAAAGAAATAATTTTAACTATGACACTTGTTCTTGGATGATTAATCAATACGTAACACAAATATTATACAATTACAAATGTTAGTATTAACACATAGAAAGGTTACAGAATTGAGAAAAATCGATCCAAAATGTTCCACACTAGCTACAATTTGTGATTCCTTCCTGGTATAATGTTGATCACTGGCTTCTTCCACATAATAAGCACTTTTTCCCTCGGTCACCAACGCATACTTCGTGGTACGAAACATTGCAATTTTTGGCAGCGAATCCCGTCTCCCCTAGCTACTGATTTATAGAAGCGCGTTAGACTAAGTAGCTTCACGTACCTATTAACAGGAAAAAAATTATATCTCCGTAGCACAAAGTGGTGCATTCTTAGGAAAGACAGGAGGACCTGTAGATACCTGCTACACTACAACGCCACACAAAGGCAAGTGCTGCCAATACTACGAGACTGACAAATGGCGTTGATCGGAATTGTACCTATATCGAATTTGTACCACCTTACCCTATATTATGGTTTGAAGTCCCATAGCAGTACATAAATTTGTTTCAGCTGAATTGATTCTTCATTATTTCTCTTCCGTGTTATATTGTAATGATTAGGGTAAGCTTAAGTACATCCATCACTCGTGCTTCCTACAGTCAACTGAGCGAGTTTGAAAAAAGTAAAATTGCGGCCTTCCAAGTGGCGAGATAGTGCTTTCTGGGAATTTCCACAGAAGTGGGACGTGCTGCGTCAATTGTGCAAAGAAGCTGGCTACAATGGTTACATGAACACACCTATAGTCGAGTTTCAGGAAGTCCAGGTAGCACAGATGTCTAAATCGTTGTTTATCAAGGGCTGCAGTTGTAGGTCGTATAGCTACCACAGCAAATATAAGAGGATATTTCGATCCATAAACTGTTGCCAACTGGTTACAAAAGGAAAAACTATGGGTAGGCACATTAAGTCCATCTTTCTCTTACGCTACAGAATATATGTTCTTGCACACATATGATGGTAGTTTCAGTGTACGACGTGGAATTGGGAGGCGCTGTCTTGTAGAGTGGATTGCTCCAACACACACTGTCCTATCATACAATGTAAACTTTCACGGCCGGCGTTGTCTTCAGGTAAAATTTCCGGGCTAATGGGCCGTGGTCCAGATGTAAAACTTCCTCCCGACGTTTCGTCTCCAACTACGGGAGACATCTTCAAGGGTCTTCCGGCTATTGCCCGCAGTTGGAGACGAAACGTCGGGAGGAAGTTTTACATCTGGACCACGGCCCATCAGCCCGGAAATTTTACCTGAAGACACTGTCCTATCTCAGGCTTTATGCTGTGTAATACAATAAGCTGCAACTGTAGTTTAAGTTTACTCTTCATGGAGGGAATGCTGGCGGGTTCCTGTACGTGCAGAATCTAGCATGCACCGATCATTTAGCATTCTTGCAACAGGAAATTGGTATGTTTTCCAAGCAGTATAATGATTCTGCACACACGGCTGAGATAATGAACGTGTTGTACGAGACACAGTTCAGGAGATATAATGAAAATAAAGGTAAGTAAATTAATAGTAATTGACGATAGATAACAACTCACCGTAAAGAGGTTCCCTGAGCTGCTGACTGGCACGAAAAATAGAAAATCACGTACACAAAACTTTCAGTCACGGACGTCATCAGAAAAATGAAATAATCGTATGGTATTTTTGACCGGGAGCTCCCGTCTGGGAGCCTAGTGCAAGACTTTATAGTTGACACCACTTCGGAAACTTTCCTGTCGATGATGATGACTCTCGATCCAGTCCCATGTCGGAAATCGAACCCGGCCCCTTCCGTGGCAGTGAGAGACGCTATCAACTAAACTACGGGGGACGGACATCAGAAAACGGAACACATACATGCACAATCATTCACACAACAACATACACTCAATTATTGTGTCCGGGCACTCAAGCGATACAAATATCTAGACTGTGAGTGAGGTGCGGAGTGCAGGGAGAAGGATACCGGGTAAGGATGGGGTATCAAAAGTTCCGCATTGCATAATGGATCGTATAGGCTCTGATACGCGGGAATTTGAATTGCGGCAGTGAATATAGCGACGAGAAGAGGCGAGAAAGGATAAAAGGGAGGTGTAGAGAAGTGTGGGGAAGGAGTGGGGGGATTTGAAAAGATAAAAATATTTATCGTGCCTGTCACCAGCTCATCTTCTTTACGGTGAGTTGTCATCTCTCTTCCATCATTGACATTCAAATCGGATTTTCCATTCGTGAAGTAAACCAGTCAATGACCCAAAGATTCATTTCAACACCTTAGTGCATAATAGGCCTGGTTCTTGTGGTGTCGCACAAGTCTGAAGTGCGCGCCACGTACTTTCGCCACGCGCCGCCATGCAAGCACGGCGCGGCGTTCTTACGACGTCGGCCACGATCGCGCTCTGCTGCAACTCCGCTCGTGGCCACCACTGAACTGCATCGACCACTTGGCAATAGGACAGGTACTGGAACGGACTCTCATCAGTAGGAAGGCCTCAAACTAGTTAAACTATCTATCAGCATTAGACTAGTCTGCAGCTATGAAACTTATGAAAGTTAAGTATTGTACTATTTCTTCGAAGTAGAAAGTACTAATCTAGCTTAGTGTTTCTAGTTTCTGCTGTCCAACTGGCTGGTCACCTCAGACTCCGTACCCGCACACGCGTGCATTCTATTTCTCTGTGTCGGACTCTCTCTACTCGGCCACCGACACCCAGGGCAACCGGCGGCAACGAGACACAAAAGTTCTGTTTGGAGGTTGTAAGCTGTTGCCTTCCTCCGATTTTCGAACTGACTTACTCAGCCAGTTTGACGTGGATTCAGAACACCTCTGGTACTCGTTACTTTTCACAGCAGCGACATTGCCAGAGGGGAAAGAAACGGAAAGTGAGAGATAAAAATCCTAAGATTTGGCGGGGATAGAACCCTTGACCTTTGGATTCATAGTCTGCAACTCTATCGCTGTGCTATCTAACCACGTAAAAGAATATAAAACTAAGACCTTTTCGGGATTTTCAAATTGGAAAGTTGGCGTGCATTCCCATTTCATAGCAAATATCGGTAAATTATTGATCCTATTGATTTGAAATTTTAACTTCCAATACAGGCACTGCATTGCTTTCCGGGTACAGGTAGTTAACACGTTCGTGACGGCTGACGCCACTGGGGCGTGAGGGCCGCCTTGCCTCCCGGACGGCGCACGCCTGTGTGGCGTCACCAAACCCTCACGTAACCAAGGTACATAGGCTCGGTCCGGCTTGCAGATTAAAAGAAACACACCGGTCAGGCCCTCACTAGACTGTTTGCTGTCATTCAGGCTGGTTCGTCTATGAGTTAAAGTGATTTTATCCAGCTCTTCGAATATTCATCTTCATACTCCAACACTTGGATATTTTTCGTTCGAAGAGCAATTTGCCAGGGACATATCAAAGATTTTTATGGGTACACTGGGAGAGGCTTTATGACGCTATTAGAGAGGGGATCGAATCACCTCTGGCTACATCGTTCTCCGGGCGTAGTCTGCGATCGATGTAAACAGTTGTGAAAAAGAAGTAAAACATATTCCATTAGGCAACAAATTGTCACTAATAGGATTACTTCCCAAGTGGAAATGATGTTCTTTCAATTACTTTTTTTCATGAATTTACAATTGTTTTATATATAACTATTTTCATATATAATAAACAGATTCTTTACGGTTTTTTTTTTTTTTTTTTTTTTTTTTTTTTTTTTTTTTTTTTTTTTTTTTTTTTGTATAGCTTATAGGACTTAACTACGGGGTCATCAGTCCCTAAACTTACAAACTACTTATGAACCAGTTAATACTAAGGTCGGCACAAATACCCATGCCCGAGGGGGGATGAGACCCCTGACCGTAGTGGCCGTGCAGACCGTGTCTGGAGTGCCTCAGTCCCCTCGGCCACTGCGGCCGACAAACAGATTCTTTACATCAATTTTTACGTGTCCCACATTTTCTGAAACTCTTGTCTCTAAATTACATCGGGAAGTATCCCATGCAAGGGGCAGAAATAAAAATTAGTAACGTTACAAAATAAAGAAAAATATGAAATATACCGTTCAAAATATGAATTCAAACTGGAAAATAAGAATTTGCGATATGGAGAGAGGTTCTTTTGTGGTTGTTATTCGGGTTTGCCTACCCTAACACCACTATCTATTCAGCGGCCTGCGCACGCCACTGTGGCTTGACGTCAAAATTATACTAATATCCTGGTATCCTTTTTGACCCACTTTAGGTTACGGTAGTAATACTAAAAGTGGGCCTTTGCGATCGTATTTTGACAGCTCGAAATTTAAATGAAAATAACGGCTTAAACATGCATCTGACACGAAAATTGAATAACCGAATGTGTAGAGGAGAAAATTCCCTACAACTTTGCTCTCTTATGTTTTTTTCATATCTCGTATCGTTTCAGAGATATTTGAAAAACCGTTCAACCGATCAGCACCAAATTTTGCACACGTAAGTGTAAGCCGCCAGAGACCAGAACCTCCCATTTTCAAATTTTTCGGACAAACAATGCGGTAGAAATAGCATAATATAATTGTAATTGCAAACGAATCGTTCATGTGACACGAAAATTGAATAACCTCATTGGTAGAGAACCTAATTGGTAGACGGGACAATTCTCTACAACTTCGCGCTATTATGTTGTTTTTTATATATTTCATCGTTGCAGTGATATTTGCAAAAATAACGGCGATTTTACGATGTCTGTCTGGATGTAACGTGTTCCCACTTTTAGATCGAACCGTTCAACCGATCGACACCAAATTTTGCAGACATAATTGTTGGCTACCAGTGACCAGAACATCGCTTTTTGAAATATTTCGGACAAGAAATACGTTAGTAATAAAAAAAAAGCTGTTTGTAATGTAATTTTAATTGAAAATAAACCGTTCATCTGACGCGAAAATTGAATAAACGAATTTGTAGAAGAGAAAATTCTCTACAACTTATTTTCCCTTATGTTTTTTTCATATCTAGTATCGTTTGACAGATATTTGCAAAAATAACGGAGTTTTGACAACCTTCATTAAATTAACGAAAACCAGCCGTTCGCAGATGTCACGTGACATTCCTCGCCCAGAACTGTCTCTGGCCCAACGCCATCTTGCGTGGCGTATTTGATGATTTTCTTATTGTAACTTACACGTTATCATTTCAAAGCAATGGCGCACTGAAGAATTAACAAAAAGACGTCGTTCTTCGCACGATAAATGATAATCTAGTGTCTACAAATGCCATATTAGCATCAGTTAACAACGGCCATTAATCAGTGGCGGCTCGTACAAAATTTGACCAGTGTGCAACAGTATTACAAAAACAAGCAGGAAAGAAAATATACAAAATAAAAGTACGACTTAAAATTGTTGTGATATTAGCTTTACCTAATGAACTAATATCAAGTGTGTTATTTATATGTTTATGATTTCCTTTATGTTTTTTTTTTTTTTTTTTTTTTTTTTTATTAATGCATTAATTTGCCTGAGGTCTTTCTCTCCCACTGTACTCCACGCATCATTGTTCCCAAACAACAAATATGGAATGCAAGAAAGGGCATTGCGAATATCACATCCGCAAATCCAACTGTTTTCATACACTTTCGTTCTAAATTTCCTCGTGTACTCACTTTTCTTGCCACCTCCATGTTGCTCGCACAGTACGTAACGCGCACTTTCACGAAGAAATACACCGCGAAACACTTCTTCAGCGAACGCACAAAGCGTGACTGACTATGGAAATAACGGAGCTTAGGAACATCCCCACCACGTCATCTGCGTTCTACACAAGTCACCAATGAAACTGCTTGGCTGAAAAGCGAAGTTTCACTCGCATGTTGGCTAAACATTACCAATGTTGTTTCTGATTGTAGTTTTACGTCAAATACGTTAAAATTTGTATGATTGCCTTTAATTAAATAGCAATTAATGCTGTATTGACAGTAATACCTTCAGGGCAATTTATAACAGCGTTGCCAACTGCATGTATTCATTACAGGTAGTAAATATAAAGTTTAAAAAATATTAATATTATTTACAGAAATTAAAAATTTAGACTCAGAGGTATTTGAATACGAGCCTCACACAGGTAGGTTTGAGAGAGAACGCGTAAGACGCCTGAGCCAGCGCGCTAATTGTCTCTGTATGCCGCAACATTCGTCACATACTATTCTTCCGCAACCGTTACACGCAGCGCAGGAGAAATATTGATCTGGTGCTGCAGTCGGCCTCAGCACACGAGCCGTCAGGCCTGACGTCACGTCTGCGCATGCGCACTAGCGAACAGATGACTGCGCGACGCCTGTCTGCTCACTCACCAGCGCGGCTGAATCCCACTTCAGCACACGGAGCTGGTTTCCAACTATCGCGGCGAGAGCGCTCCAAAATGTGTTTTCATCCTTATTACTAGCATTCTAATACGCATTCGAAGGGAATTGGCATAATTTTATTGTGATATCTGGCTCGCATTCCAAGAGAAAGGATGTAATTTTACAGTGATTTCTCGCTTGCATTCGAAGAGAAATGGCATAATTTTAGTAATATATTTACAGTGTGCTGCAGCACCTTAGCACATTATCACTAGCCGCCACTGCCATTAACAGTATAAGATTAAAGAACGCAATTCCTTACTGTTAGCTCTAGCGTACTGGGCAATTTGTTAGACTGTGACACTGAAGGTCGCCGGGCGTAGTGGATCAACGCGCCCGGTCAGAGGGCTCAACGCTCTCTGTAATAAAAAAGATGAGCCAACAACACATCGAACAAGAACGAACAAAACCGATCAGCGTCCGCAACAACGAAAAGTACCCATAGATAAAAAAAAATAAAAAAAAAAAAAAAAAGTCTGTGGTTCCGAACCCGCCAGTACATTTTTTTTCCGTACAAGGGTTTCAGATACTCTTATAAATTAATTTTTTTATTATTTAGGTCCAAAATGTTTGCAAAAACGTCAGTGCGACTTTTTCTTGGTATATTTTTTATTTTTATTTATTTATTATTTAACATGCCCCATTACATAGCAATATTACATGTTTGAAAATTTTGAACCGCTGATAGTAGGCTTTCAGTTTCCCATGACCTGTTAGCATAGCTGTAAAATTCGGAGATATTGGAAGTTTAATCATTAAACGTTGTCGGATCGTAGGAAAATACGGTTTAGTGCTTCCCCCGTTTTTTGTTTTGTGCCACTCAATGTCCCATTTGTTCCTAAACTCTTCTCGAAGTTTCTTCTTTACGGCACTTGTAGGTATTTTGTTATAGCGTGTTGACTGTCGTGATCGAGCTGCTCTTTTAGCAAGGTTGTCAGCTAGTTCATTTCCCCATATCCCTTGATGTGCCTTAACCCATTCGAAATGCACCAGCCAGTTGTGTGTCTGCAACCTTCTGATATTACTTCTTATTTCTTCAATCAACAAGTTGTGGTTCTTGGGATTTCGCAAAGAGTCCAAAGTAATTTTGCTGTCGGTGTGAATTACTGCAGTTGTATCAGTATTCGAGAGATTATTTATGAACTCAAGAGCATTGACGATGGCAAATTGTTCCGCTTGATTGTTTGAGCATTCATTAGACAGTTTTAGCTGTATCTGGTAAGTAAGCCTCTTATTAACAAATATTGCTATCCCCGAACCCACTCCGTCGTCTGATTTGCTTACCGTATTGTTGGGTATGTAGTGTTCAATTTACGGCACAGAAGAAGTCAGGCCCAAATGAAAATAAGTCACCAGTCAATTATCCAGAACGTGTCAATAATAAAAATCGGTACTTATGTGACGATCGAGCATGCCAAACGAATGGTTGGTCCCCGCGCACGAGTTGTGCTGCAGCCCGGTGGGCGTCTGTGGCTGCTGCGCGCGCACAGTGCGTCGCGGCAGGACAATTTGCGAGCGTCGCGCGCGTCGGTGTCGGTGTTGGGGCCGCGGCGTGCGTCGGTGTTGGTGTTTGGAACACGCCAGCTGCCGCGGACAAGGGATTACGGCGGCTCTGCGACCGCAGCCGCGGCCGTGGCGCTAAGCCCGAACGCGTTTTAAAATGTCAGCCGCGTATCTGCGCCGGCGGAGTAAGCTGCAGAAAAACGTAAATACGCCCGCGTACAGTGGAAGGGCGGGGCGTCCTTTTGTCCCGGCGCGCCGCGCGGCCGCGTAAAAGCCGCCACTCGCAGCTCTGGCACTGCGGCGGTGTCGCCGCGGCGAGTGGACAGTCCGAAGGCCGCCGTCCCTCCGTTACCTAGCAACCGCTTCTCGCCGTTCTGCTCACACGGCAGATTCCTTGCGAGGTGATTCTACGCCTCTCGCCGTTAATGTTGGGGCAAGTGAACAAGGACGCAAACTGATACAAAGTAGGTTTTTTTTTTTTTTTTTTTTTTTTTTTTTTTTTTTTTTTTTTTTTTCATTATGTGACTTAACTACGGGGTCATCAGTCCCTAAACTTCCAAACTACTTATGAACTAGATAATTCTAAGGACGGCACAAATATCCATGCCCGAGGGGGGATTCGAACCCCCGACCGTAGTAGCCGTGCTGACGGTGACTGACGCGCCGCAGTCCCCTCGGCCACACCGCGGCCGGCACAAAATAGGTAAATACATCTTAACTTTCAAATTCTGAAGTCAGCAGGGGTAAATACAGGGAAAGGAGAGTTATTTACAACTTGTACAGAAGCCAGGCAGCAGTTATTAGACTCGAAGGGCATGAAAGGGAAGCATCAGTTGGGAAGGGACTAAAACAGGATTGTAGCCTTTCTCCGATGTTATTCAATTTGTACATCGAGCAGGCGGTGAAGGAAAGCAAGGAAAAATTTGGAATAGGGATTAAAGTTCAGGGGGAAGAAATAAAAACATTGCGTTTTGCTGATGACATTGTAGTTCTGTCAGAGACAGCAAATGACCTGGAAGAGCAGTTGAATGGAATGGACAATGTGTTGAAGAGAGAGTATAAAATGAACATTAACAAGAGCACAACAAAAATAATGGAATGCGGTCTTAGAAAGTCGGGCGATGCTGAAGGAATTAGATTAGGTAACGAACCAATGAAGGTAGTAGATGAGTTTTGTTACTTGGGTAGTAAAGTAACATGCGATGGTCGCAGTACAGAGGATATAAAATGTAGAATGGCAATGGGAAAAAAAAGTATTTTTGAAAAAGAGAAATTTGCTAACATCGAATATTAATTTAAGTGTAAGGAAGTCTTTTCTGAAGGCATTTGTGTGGAGTGTTGCCCTGTACGGGAGTGAAACATGGACGATAAGCAGTGCGGACAGGAAGAGAATAGAGGCTTTTGAAATGTGGTGCTACAGAAGAATGCTGAAGATTAGGTGGGTAGATCGCATTACTAATGAAGGGGTACTGAACAGAATTGGTGAGAAAAGGAATTTTTGGCATACCCTGACTAAAAGAAGGGATCGCTTGGTAGGACACATTCTTAGACACCGGGGAATCGTAAATTTAGCATTGGAGGGAAGTGTGTGGGGTAAAAATCGCAGAGGGAGACCAAGAGACGCACATAGTAAGCAGATTCAAGTGGATGTGGGTTGCCGTTCTTATGAGGAGATGAAAAGGCTTGCTCAGGATAGAGTAGGGTGGAGAGCTGCATCAAACCAGTCTCCGGACTGAATACCATAACAACAACAACATACAGGGTGAGTCACCTAACATTACCGCTGGAAATATTTAGTAAATCACATCAAATACTGACGAACCGATTCCACAGACCAAACGTGAGGAGAAGGGCTAGTGTAATTGGTTAATACAAACCACAAAAAATGCACGGAAGTATGTTTTGGCCCACTTTAGGTTACGGTAGTAACACTAAAAGTGGGCCTTTGCGATCGTTTTTTGACAGCTCGAAATTTAAATAAAAATAACGGCTTAACCATGCACCTGACATGAAAATTAAATAACAGGATTTGTAGGGGAGACAATTCTCTACAACTTTGCTCTATTATGTTTTTTTTCATTTCTCGTGTCGTTTCAGAGATATTTGCAAAAATAACGGCGATTTTCGGATGTATGTATGTATGTATGTCTGTCCGTAAAAAAAAAAAAAAAAAAAAAAAAAAAAAAAAAAAAAAAAAAAACGACAAGGACGCAAACTGATACAAAGTAGGCAAATACATCTTAATATATATATGTGTATGAAAATTAAAGTGTTTGTGCCTATATTTCACTCTGCAGCCAAATGTTTGTATGTCAGTAGGTATCATTCTCCCATTGTGTACTGTGGTGGTAGGGGGATTCTTACGATAAGGGGATGGAAGATATGGGAGCTGGGAGTTACCGACTGACATAAAATTCTACGTGTGGTGTCAGTATATTGCTCTTCATGAAAAACTATCCTGCCGCAGCGGAGTGGCCAAGCGCATTGGGGCGCTATGCTACGATGCGCGAGGTCGTTCCCCGTCGTGGGTTCGAATCCCCCCTCGGGCATGGATGTTTGTGCTGTCTTTAGTATAAGGTAGTTCATAAGTAGTTGGTAAGTTTAGGGACTGATGACCCTGCAGTTAAGTCCCTTAAGCTTCACAAACATTTAAACATTTGAAAAACTACCCAATCGAGGCGAACGATCTCTCTGCGTTGTTGTAGTACAAAGTCTCCCATTGGAAACCATATCAGTTCCGTGTCGATAGCTATAAGAGAGTGGAAGATTTAGTGTGCCGGCCGCGGTGGCCGAGGAGATTAAGGCGCTTCAGTCACGGTCTACACGGCCACTACGGTCGGGTTTCGAATTCCCCCTCGGGCATGGATATTTGTGCCGTCCTTAGTTGTAGGTAGTTCATACGTAGTTTGTAAGTTTAGGGACTGATGACCCCGTAGTTAAGTCCCTTAAGCTTAACAAACATTTGAACATTGAAAATGTAGTGGTTGAAAGTCGTCAGCTTATCTAAAATTCGGGCTGAAGACCAGCGATGACTTTTCATCCTGTAGTAGCAAACAGGTTATATACAACGAAACATGATGAACATTATTCCGTAGTTTTTCCGCATCAACGTACGAATAAATAAAAATATGTGCATATTGCAGTTTCGAAAGTAAAGGTACCAAGAAAAATGCCAAAGCGTAAAAATGATATTTCGCGTTCTCCATCCGTTTCTAAAACACAGAAATTCTGAAAAAGTGAATCTACATGCGATAGAAACTTCAAATTTGTGGAAGTTGATTATCTTACACTGTTAGAATTAGCGATTTCTGGATATTTCCATCCCTAAGGGAGTGAAATACATGATTTTGGAAAATACGTTGCTATTCAGGCAATTTTGAAGCAATAAATACAAAACTTCGGATTTAGATTTTTGATTGGAATTTTTAATACATTTATATAGATATTTCTGGAAATTCAGCCATTAAGCGCGTGAAATAAGGGAAAATCTTTTATGGATGCCACTAAGATATGAAAGTAGCAAGAATGATTGCAGGTACTAATAGATGGGAACAATAACAGGAGAGTGTCCATAATGAGGAAATCAAAGAAAAACTGGGAATGAACACCATAGATGAAGCAGTTAGAGCGAACAGACTGAGATGGTGGGGTCATGTTACACGCATGGGAGAAGCAAGGTTACCTAAGAGATTCATGAGCTCGGCAGCGGAGGGTAAGAGGAGACGAGGTAGACCAAGAATAAAGTACTTAGATTCGGTGCAGAATGATTTTGAAGTAAAAGACATAACATCAGACGAGGCATCAATGTTATCATTGAATAGGGGATCATGGATGAAATTTATTACAGGTACTTTGCTCCAGACTGAACGCTGAAAGGCATAATCAGTCTCTAATTATAATAATAATGATGATGATGATACCTAAGACTATTTTAATGCTACAATTGCGAAAATTTGGATTTGGAACCGTGGTTTGAATTTGAAGTGTTTTTCGGGATGTTTTGAATTCTTCCATCAATGGGGCAATAGGGGGTGCCAATATGTATCAAAATACTTGATTAGGAATGCATTTTTAATGTTAAATCTATGAAAATTTGTATTTACAATTAGAAACAACCAATGCAGACCATCCAGTCTACGCGTGCGAAGCAGCGGGAATTAAGCTAGTACTAGATATAAAAATTTGTACTCCCTATATTTCCAATTTCTTAAACATTTATTGTTGACCAGTTTAATATGGTCTATATCAGCTTTTCCAACCTGTGGGTCGCCGTCAGAGTAGGAAGTACTTGCAACATAAAATAACTAGAGGTGCAATAATACACAAACTTACGCCTAACTCGAATATATTTCATGTCAAAATTACGTAGTTCCTTGAATGGATAACATATTCCAGACTGATAGTTTGGAAAGTAGGAGGCGTGGTACTGGCAGAATTAAGGTTGTGGGGCGGCACAGTGACTCGTGTCGGGATAGCTCATTGGTAGAGCACTTGCCCGCGAAAGGCAAAAGTCCCAGGTTCGAGTCCCGGTTCTGGCACACAATTTTAATCTGCCAGCAAGCTTTAGATCATAGATTGCGCTTATTCATCATTAACACACTGTATTATAAAACAAAGTCTGAAATCTGTTTTCAGGAACCAATTGAGAGGTAAAAGAATTGTATACAATAAGTAATTCTGAAAAATTGGAAAGAAAAATAGACATAATTATTTGCAAATGTTCTATTAAGTGGGACGTTTCTTCACGAGCATAATACGCTTCTGAATCTCGTCTGAAAAACAGAACATTTGTTAAGCAAAATACATTTTTCTGTCTCAAATCGTTCCGAAAAATACATAAAACATTTTGTACAATCATTTAAAAGAAATCTGTTGCAAAGAAAAGAAAATGAAATTGGTTTCCTCTGAGGTCTGTCAGGGTGGAAAAGGGGAAGGTGGTGGCCCGAAAATTTTTACTTTGTTGGATGGGGGGTTGCATATTCCAAAAGGTTAGAAAACACTGGTCTACATAATATGATTACATTTACAGATCAAGCGGTGGTGAGGCACCAGATGTCGATCCATGCTGCAAATCCGATAGTAGTATGTGTGGTTACCTCCACAGGTACCAATACAGATGCTGATTCTGCAAACCAATCGATCACACACATGGCATATACGGTCTTGGGACACATTATTACGCTTCAGCTCCAACTGTTCACGTAATTCGGTATGAGTCAGTTGTTGTCCCACTATTACACAAAAACATGTCCGGTTATAAGCGAATCCGAGGATGGCTCCTCCGGAATATCTGCGTGGTTCTAGGCACCATATCAGAGTCTACGCGGTTGGTCCAGGTGGAGGTTCGGAACTTCTTTCGAGCTTGAGAGGGGGTGTTGTCCTTAAAATATAACTCTGTTAAACCAGTAGATTAAAAAATATAAAATTAAAAAATTAATCCAAGTATGTTGGTTTAATTAGTCTGTATGCCTAGGGACTGAGGACCACAGTAGTTTGGTCCCACGGAGTTACAAACATTTCAACACATGAAGTCCGGGGATCGGAAATTGCAGCACACCTTGTAGAGCACATTGCCTTTCAAAGTATCAAAGGTTGTGTAATTGAGGGTCAATAATGCGAAGGTCATCAGTCCGTAGTGATACATACTATTCAAACTAACTGATTGTCAGGAAAACACACACATACGTTACACACACACAAGCCCAAGGGAGGACGCTAACATCCGACAGTAATGGCTGCGCAGTCCATGACATAGTGCCGCAGACCACATGGCCATAACCACACGGCACGTTGAGTATCTTGCATAGTGTGAGGGCAAGCTTTTTGATGTTGGAACAATACATCATCTTCCAGCTGCAAGAACGGCAAAATAAGGGTTCATACAAGATTCTGCACGTGCAAATCGCTTATCAGGATTCCCTCCACAAACACCAAAAGTGAACTAGAGTTGAGGCTTATTGCACTCCAAACCAAAATGCCTGGATTGGCGCAGTGTCTGTTGGCCCGATGTAATCTACGAGGCAGCACTCCCCATTTCCACGCCTCCCCTCAACGACCACCACTTTGTGTGCAAGAGGAATCTCCTTTCATAGCTGAAGACAATGGAAGCCATTCCAAGTGAAGTTCTGAAGGCACCATCGAGCCGTGAACATATGTGCTGTAGCGGGAGTGAAAGACGGATTTCATTTGTGCATGCCTCTTGGCCTCCCTGTTTAATTCAGTAAGGCTTACAACTTTTCTAATTCTGTTGAAGGAGCTAATATAGCACGAGAGGATTCATATTCTTCTCGTTGTATACATCGAATGGAAAATTCACTACGTTAAAACTGAATCCTTACTGTGTATATATATATATATATATATATATATATATATATATATATATATATATATAAATTTCATCAGAAATTCCCCGAATTTATGCAGTACTATTTTTCCAAATTTTGATTCAGCCACAATAGTGATTCAAACAAAGAAATATATTCGGTAACCAAGACTGATCCTGGAAAAGAAACTATGATCAGATCTTATCAAAACTGACACTGATTTAACTTTATGTCTTCGAATCAAGAACTTATGGTGAAGTCTTGGAAACAGCCTTTGAGATGGTGCCATTTCTAAATTCAGTCATTGCTTTTTTCATAATGAAATAGCGAGAACAATTGGACTCACAGTTTTTGGTATTCAATGTGTTTTGGTCCAAGAACACTCATGATTGCTGTGGCCACTGGAAAACTCTATTGGTTTATATGGGTTCCAAACACCGTAATCTGTTGGCAATCGTTGGTATGACACTTCTGGGCTCAAAAACTCTCTTATCTGTTCCCTAGTAGCTATAAGGGCTGCCCTTGCAGCCCTTAAAAACAACTCTCTCTTCAACTAGACAATAACGTTCGTGTGAGAGTACCATATTATGGCGTATACTAGTGTCTGTGATCAGCGTCGGTTGAAGTATCCTATTAAGAATCTCCTTATGGCTAGTAAATGTAGGTATGATACGCTGCAGGGATAACTTTTACCATATTATAGTTTGGAAGATAAGGATTTTATATGTGTCAGTAAATTCACTGAGGACCTATCGTGGCGCCGCATAGGAATGACCGATCGGTGTAAGGCGCCATGATAGGGGCTACGCGCTTGCTCTCGCTGTTAGTTCGAGTCCTCTCTCGGGTATGAGTGTGTGTGATTGCTTTTAGCTTACTTTAGATTTTGAGTCTACACACCGATGACTCTGCAGTTTATTCTCACAGCTTTGCAAAAATCTGCCGTGGCACGGTGATGGCTCCCACATCCTTCAACTTACCAGAATTATGAAATACTTTGAAGTATTTTAGTAAGTGTCAGTAGTTATGACCTAATACTTCATATACATGTTGTTTGTTCTGTCGCACTAGTCAGAAAGAAAAGACACATGATGTTCCTCAGTCAATATGAAATACGGCCATTTGATTAAACACTTTTCAGTTGTTTATCGTGGGCCCTGAATTATATTCAGTGAGGCAACGAAATGTTTGTGACACGTCAGTTGATGGTCGCTGGTCTTGTGCTTGCAGGGAATGTGATGTGATCACTAAGCCACCTGGATCTCGGTGGATATGAAAGCTACAGAAAATACCTTGGCAAGCTCTGAGCCATACAAAAATTCTGTACTTATACCCTACTCTACTGCCGCATTGTCCCTTGACCTTCATTCTCGTTTACTCGCGGCTATTGTTAGCCGATTCCCGTGAAGAAATAGTCTTGTGAGTATCCGCATTCCAATTAATGTATCCGATCGCTGTCGTCACATTTTTATACACGTAATGAGTACTGTTAGTTCTTTCTTAGAAAAACAGACACCGTATGAGAAATATAGCGAAGACAAGCAGTGAGGGAGATTAGGACCCAGGGGAAGGTATACAGTGTAACGTCCCACCTGAAGGCATAATATTCTTTTTATCTTCACCTGAGGCAAAGAGATGGTGTTAATATAAAAAGTCCATGAAGCAGTGTATTGTATGTATTTGTCATAGGTAGAAATCTAATGATAATGTATGTAATTATTATTTTACATTGGTCCTTTGAGTGGTATGGCCATATTTGAAAAAGAGCTATATATAATCAATAGATGAAACATTATGGGATTAATGGAAAGAGGTCTGTATCCTGTGTAAAAGTGTAATGATGTTTGCTTACTGGTCAGAATAGAAGGATATTTAAACTGTAACGTCTTTTATTACGTATTTAGACTTTGCATGTATCTGAGTATTTTTCAGAACATGTCTTAACCAACAATAGAAGAACAATGGATGTGGATGGTGAGCCGCCATTAAGTGCACACGCGGCAAATTCAAGAAGGACCGCATTCCCAAACGCTGTCTTGAGTGAAACAACAATATTTGAACTGCAGTAATAAATTTTATTTCCAGGCACTTAATAAATAGTAATATTTGCTGGACTAAATGAGTAAGTACAGACTGAAGACTGTGAGGACATGCACATATCATTACGTGTGTCATAAGAATAATACGAATCTTTTGTGGGCAATATTTGTAATGTACTCTGAGTGGAGTGTGAAACATGTTTGTGTGTAGGAAAGAGTTTCGTGTGCTTAAAAAGCATTGCTTGGAAATTTTCGTTAAATAAGGACAGAGATCAGTTAGTATTACGTTTCATGTTGTTTTCACATCAAGACAGCTTAATTTTACTAAAATGCAATCAGGAGTGTAATAAAGAATTGACTACAATAGTGAAAGGACAGCTCATAATTGTGGCCCTATGAACTTACATACTTTGACAAAGTGAACAGAAATTAAAATTATAAAATTAAATATGTTATTTGCAGCAGTAGACTAGAATGATATTTTCAATAGCAAATGTGTAACAAGTGTCACACTTTAAATTCGCCATTTGCTATCGCGTACAATAATCACTTCCCAATACTAAAACAGATTTACAGAGTTCTTGGCTTCAATGTGAGCCAATAACTTCTCCGTTTGCATACAGATATATGCATGTATGGTAAAATACATACATACAGTTACAACACACACCAGGCCAGGAAATATAGCCACATACAATCATTTCTGCCGCGAACCATACGCATCTGGTATAGGGGCGGAGGGTAAGTCACTTAAGCATAATACCCTACGGCATACACTGCTAGGTGGCTTGTTGAGTGTGGATGTACACCTAGATGTAGATGCTGGGGATATTTTATAAAAAGACAGATTATTCACGTCAAATTACCTGTTGTTTTACTGGATCCCCTGATGTAGGATAAAGCACGTAATATCCTAAGAAAGTGTATTTAGATAGTCGTCTTTACAGCAGGGTACAATCACATGATTCTTGCTACTCGCTGCAAAACCGTTTCTGACGTAATTTACGATTTTCTTAGACGAGAGCTGCTTCTCCATTTCGGGGCGCGGCTTCGTGCCACGGACGCGGCATATTGTCGAGGTTCCAATGAATAATTTTTCGCGCCCGCGTGCCTGTCCGGGCCGGAGATGCGCGTTATTAATCAGCAATGCTGAAAGCTTTCTTGTTTCGCCGCCGGAATTAACTTCTGTGCCGAGGCTAGCGCGCCGCCACTGATATGGTAATTACATGGCGAGCAATATATCATGACGAGATTCTTGCGGGGGAGAAGAGTTCTGGAAAATTCAAATGCCCTCATTCTTTTTTGTGTTCCCACTGCGCAGCTGGGCTTCGCACAAACTCCTCGCTCGTTCCAGGTACGTGAGGATTAATAACTCAAGCCGCCGAGTCGGCGAGGAATTGAACTTGACGGGAGAAGAAAGATGTTGAGTCGAGGCACTTTGCTACAACTTGTGTATTACTCAGTTTGGACGCGGAAGCGCTGAATGCTTTAGAGCTCTTACGTGTGTGTGTGTGTGTGTGTGTGTGTGTGACGAAAAGAAAGAAGTTACGCTTTTGAGCTGCGCTAAGGAAAGGGAGTGTACCGTAATTGGATGTTGAGAGTTTTCTTAACGTTAGGGGCCAATTAAGAATCAAGTTCCACCAAGTCAGCTTTTCCCTTGCTTAAGAATTTCTTAATTGTTTATTTTTCAACTTTCTCCTCTTTTGTCTGTTACTTTCTTGACTTCCTTTTTGTAGGCTAACTTATTTTCGCAATTTTACCTCTTATCTGAGTTGTATTTACAGTTCCTTTCTACTTTGAAGAAATGCATACAGATATGTGGTTGCTTTGCCTAAAACTTTATTTTTACCTTCTAATTTTACAGTACACTGAACAGTTTCTATCCACAACCGTTACTACGTTGTTAAATAAATGTGAATTATTTGTAAATGTCAGTATACTATTGATCTACTATGATCTGATATCTCCCTTACAACTTTTTTTTCTGGAATTTAAATCTAGTAGTAATACTTCGCTTTCTTAACTATTGATTTATTTTTATTTCAAGTTCCTCTCTTTCGCTGTCCTTTTGCTTTCATGACTTCCTTGATATGATTTATTTTTAAATCTTTACCTCTTATCTGATTTATCTTGTACAGTTGTTATTGTAGGATGGCTGGCTCATGGCAACAAAATGCTTGTAGATGACGTCATAGGTGGAAAGGGTATATGTAATATGAGCTCATTTCGTCAGTTTAATTATAAACAGCATCATAAAAATTGAAATTTTGGCAACGAATGTGTACCTTATAATTCTTACAGGCAGGTGTCGTGTTTTTTTAATGTATTTTGTTTATTTAGTAACATGAACATGAACTCATGGCTACATCAATGCACAATGGCGTAGTATGTCACCGAAGCTGCTATGTGTGTCTTGCCGTTTCTTTTGACGTAATTCTAAAAACAGAACACAGAAGACAGCAGCAGTCAAGAGACATATAGGAAGTTTCCCACGCAAAACTGCCATAGTAGACGGCCTTTTTCCGGACGGCTAATAGGCGAGGAGCGGCGCGCAGTCGTTTTGAAGCAGTCGTCAAATGGTTAAGAGCAGCCAATGCAGTGTTCCAGGCTGCAATCAACGGAAATCTCTCTTCCCCGTAGTTCGCATTACTTCGTTAATGTTGCAGTGGGATAAATTTTCTGTCTATTCATAAACCATGCGATGCTCGGTAATCAGGCTGGGTTTTGTAATTGGCGAGTTTTCCTGTTTACATAGACATATACGCCGCTAATTTTCATCACAGCGTTCTTCTACTATTCGATGTCTGGAGCATATATACCGACCATCATTGACAGCGGTTCTTATACGTACCACATTTTGTCAGGCCTCGATCATCCATGACAGAACCTCGATTTTGCAGGTGGTCGAAACACCCAAATAATTCCATTTCTTCATAGGACTCTTCCGATTCCGGAAGACATGGAACCAAAGTACGACAAGAAGACAAAGGGTTTGGTAGCAAATTGGTGCTATAAATGTGCGTTACAGAACTGCTGTCAAATAAGCAAAATACATAAAAAACCACGACACCTGTCTGTAAGAATTATTAGGTACACCTTCGTTGGCAAAAGTTTAATTTTTATGATGCTGTAATTAAACTGATGAAATGTGCTCATATAACATGTAAGTACAAATGCATCAACTACGCACATTGCTATAAAAATGATACAATATTTTTCGAAGAAGTAATAAATAATAATATATTTCTTTTGACCATAAAATGAGTATAGCTTGCAACTCACCGTCCCTCGGTGGAATGACCGAGCTCTCTAAGGTGCCATGCTGCAGAACACACGGTTTCTCCCTTTAAGGAATTTGAGTGCTCCCTCAGAATGGCTGTGTGTGTGTTGCACTCAAGCGTTAGTTAGTTTCCATGTCTGGGGACATTACTGTCACGTGTTAACATGTGCGCTCTTCATATTTGAGTTGGCGGTTGCGTACTGTATTACCAAGTGACTCTGGGCCCAGTGTGTCCCACAACTGAACGGCCATTAATTGAATATCTCTCAGGTTGTTTGGCTGATCTCCTTGTCCAAAAGCAGCCCTTTTCAATATGTTCCAGGCATGTTCCACAGGGTTTCTGTCTACAGAACTTAGCAGTCATTCTAATCTTACGATGTCGATACCTTTAATTAACGCATTTAGAAGACGTGCACGATGGGCACGAGAATTTTCGTCTACTGAGACAACGACCTCATCGAAGGCTGGCAATAAATTTGCTCTGTACATCAGAGTATGTTATTCCTGTACTGTGTAGCTATTTGATACCCTTTTACGACCAGGAGGACTTACGGTGGCTCCACTTAATGCCATCCCTGTCCAACATTTTATGACGTGTATGTATAATCTGTGCATCTGTTTATATGGAACACAGCTCCATAGTTATATTCCAATTTTGGTGATATTTTGCAAATTTGACTTTCAAAAAATGGCAAATTTCACTACATACAAGGTGAATCACGTAACCCTTGCACCGCAAATATTGTAGAACGCAAAGTGCGATTGATGTGCGGTTTTCACAGAATAAATTGGTAGTCAGGGCCTCGTATTTTTATCTAACAAACCGATTGTAATATTACTTAGAAAGTGTATTTTATGCAAACATACAGTTTTTTAATGGAACAATGGTTGTCTCTATCATGCACTGGAATTTTTGACACCAGTTGCGTACAAAGAATATCGAATGGTATTTTTATAGCGTTTAGTTTGGCAGCTATATCATTCAAAGTTTCTCTGGCGGAGACTACGACAGCGTAGCTTACTGGTTGTTCGTCATGAGACAGTGGAACGTTTCCCAGGTGCTAGCCACTAGGCCAGTCAGCTACGCTATCGCAGCCTCCAACTCCCCCCAAACTTTGAACGGTAGTAGCTACCAAACTAAACGTCCTAAAAATGTCATTCGAAATTGTACACAGCTGGTGTCAAAAATTCCAGTTCATGATAGAAACAACCATTGTTCCTTTTTCCATTCTGTGAAAACCCACATCAATCGCACTTTTCGTTTCCGCGATATTTTCGTTCCAAGTGTTAGGTGATTCACCCTGTACACTAAATTTCGAACTATGCATGGCATTGGGTATGGACGTCTAATTATTACATTTTTGATGCAGTTGTGCATACCTGACATTCAAAGCAGAAGGAATGAAGCTGTCTCCATAAGTATTTTTATGGTGTAAAGGATAGAGCATTTTACATATAGAATTCGTCACTTACTGCGATCTTGATGAAAGTTTTGCCGGCCGCGGTGGCCGAGGAGTCTCGGTCTGCACGGCCACTAGGGTCGTGGATTCGAATCCCCCTCGGGCATGATATTTGTTCAAATGTTCAAATGTTTGTTAAGCTTAAGGGACTTAACTACGGGGTCAGCAGTCCCTAAACTTACAAAACTACTTATGAACTAGCTTATACTAAAGACGGCACAAACATCCATGTCGGAGGGGGGATTCGAACCCCCGATGGGGAATGGCCTCGCACATTGTAGCATAACGCCTGAATGCGCTCGGCCGCTCCGCCGCGGCGTGTGTGGGAAAACAGGAATGGGACAGAGAGGGAGGAAATAAAAGACTAAATAAATACCAAGAATAATAAATACGCAGGCAACATCTGCTTACCAGTTATTTTTACATTTTACAAAACCGTAACAAGCACATACCTACTTTATTGATTTTGAGAACGGCCGCGGAAATACACACTCTGTGCAGTACAATGGGGGATAACTTGATACGGGTTATCATTTTACCTTTTACTGCATGGCACTCCCGCTTTGTTTCACCTTCGTTTTGATTGACAGCATCTCTGCAATTTAATGCCATGATACTCTGATCACCCATTAACTAAAAGATAAAATTATCGACACTGAATGACGAACGATAAGAATGAAACCAACGCGGAAATCCATCTGGCGCCAAAAAGGTTGTCAGTTGTGTTTATTACTGACGTAATTATGGGTGACGTGAGAGTTCTCACGTACACCACAATGAAATGGATGCAAAAACTGTATGCACTCCTGTCGGCATCGACAGTGCCACGCAGACAAAATAAGAAAATAACGAATATGTCTGCTTTCACAATTACGACGTCCTCAAAATATATATGAGTGCTGCTGTGAAATTATGTAATCGTGTTTTCAGCTGAAATGCTTCGAACCGTGCACACAAGCCAGACTTTCTCCTCTGACCGTACCTAAAGCGACATATTTATTTCCAATTACTGGCTTAAATAAATGTTGTCGTCATTATTACCTTCAGTAGATAAGAAGAAATTACAAAGACAGAAGGCAAAACAGCTATACTGAAAGAGTAATCGACTACATGTGTAATTGCGGCATGTGAAATTTGAAAAAGAAACCATAATAACGAAATTCGTAGGTGAAAGTTGAAGGTAAGGCATCGTCGGAGCAACATAAAGACTATAGGGTGCAGAGGCAATGGTCTGGCCGCGGCGGAATAGCCGTGCCCTCTAAGGCGCCTTATTGCAGTGCGACCGGCCTTTCGCCTTCGGATGTTCAAGTCCTCCCTTGGGCATGAGTGTGTATGTTTTTCTTACAAAAAGTTAGCTTACGTTGTTTGTGAGTTTAGGGACCGGAAACCACTGCAGTTAGGTCCCAAACTTTACAAACATTTGAACGGTAGTTGTCGGTGTGTCAAGGAAAAAATGTGTACATATTATATAGAAGCACACTTAAAACTGGAGAATGAGAACGCATACTGGAAGAGGTACGGACTAAAGTTGGTAGATAACAACAGAACGAAGTTCCGTAATTAAAGGTAGTTGCAGAACGTCGTTGCTCCAGCCACAATTTCACTTAGGAGGGTATATCTTAATTTCAGACGTTCAAATTGTCGCCATTACTGGGAATCAAGCAAGAACAAAAATATACCTTCTGAATAACCTGTAGATACACTTTCTCGTGCAGGTACCATCAGTTAACCACCTCCATGTAGCACATAAGTGGAGAGACGACTTTTTCGGACTGACAGGACACGCCACGTGAACACATACAGACTACAGAACAAATCGGGACCGAATGAGGTAAGGCACTCGCTATGGGTTTTCTGTAATACATGATTCCTTAGACCACTCGGCTACTCCCGCACCGAGCATGTGGTGAAGAATAGTAAGGAAACAGGGAGAATGAATTAAAGTGAGGTTTATCGAGGACACAGTAATCCTGTCAGACAGCAGTGCAAGTGAACGGAATCTACAGTGTGTTTTGTTTCTTGGGCAGCAAAATAAATTACAATAGTCGTAATTTGAAGATGTAAAATGCAGAATAGCAATGGGAAGAAAAGCATTTCTAAAGAAGAGCGTTTCATTATCATCGAATATTAATATTAGGAAATCCTTTCTGAGTGCATTTTTGTGGAGTGTAGCCATGTACTGGAGTGAAACGTGAACGATTAATAGTTCATATAATAAGATGACAAAGCTTTTGAAATGTGGTTGCCACAGACGAATGATAGAGCTTACATGAGTATATCGCGTAACTAATGAAGATGTACTGAACAGAACTGAGAACAAAAGAAATTTTTGGCATACTTTGACTATAAGAAGGCCAGTGATATTTCCATGACCACTACAATAAAAAATGTACTTTGAATTTCTGATCTTGCGTAAAGGCCCAGGAGGGGTTGAAGTTGTCGAGATGAAGAATTAAACAGACATTCTGGCAGTTCTGGCGTCAACGAGCGGAATACTACAAACAATTCAGAATGCAGTATAATTGTGTATTTACAACTTAACGGAACGAATCCAGATGGATATTTATAGCTTGTATATTTAGGCCTAAGTCTATGCTCAACTGAGTGGAGATTTTATATGTTCATTATGAGTTTCGGATAGTGGAGCACGACGGAATATGAGCACTTCCCTCGGGGTTAGGTAAATCAAATCACTGTTTCATTATCTGCAAAACATCGGATAGGAAATAATGGCAGTTTTACTGTGTCAACAGAACCCTGATTAAGAGTTATCCTGATACAGTAAACGCCAAATAAGTGCACATTAAAATCCCAATGTATGCATTAGCTACGAACTATAATTTCATTAACTTGGTACTAACAGGTGCATTAAGGGATATGATAATTACTGCATCATAATTTCCATAACTTTATCAGTAAGCTGGTTGAGTTTGTGGAAAGAATTTTGCAAATGATGCGCCTGTTAAACACAAACATTACCGCATCAGTGTGTCTACGCTGCTGACTGATTTAACACATTTGCAGTTATTTCACTAAATCCGAATTACTCTAAGCATATGTATCTCTCTTTTAATTAATACTAAAGCTCCTACTGGATGCTGTTTCTAAATTATTTCTTTCAGTACATGGTTTAACATTCTATCAATAAGTAAATAATAACTGTTACTCAGAGTTTCCTCTAGTCATGGATATTATTTCTTCTCTGTCTCATAAAAATCTTCGAGACCTTCGATTAGATTGTATCCGACAAATTGAGACCATCCTATCCGTTCTCACCAGTAAGACTTGTGCAATACATAACTCGGGTAGTAAAAGTATATTGCTCGTTGTCTCTGTACATAGCGGTGAGTTATGTATGTCAGCTTCTGTGCCCTAAACAGCTACCCTATCTGTTTAAACAAGATCAATAATTAATCTGTAGTTTAGCCATCTCTATCAATCTGCATATGATCAGGTGAAAATATATTTAACAAACATAAATTAAACCTCTGAATGACCAACAAAATGGATTCTAAGACAAAGAAGTGATTCACTCACAAAGTAATTCTTTAGAAATGGAGTTTATTACTCTTATTAAAAATGAAACGCGGAGGTGGTCATACTTTATACATCGGTAAATAACTAAATATTTCCCCAACTGTTGTTAATGAGAGGCACAATAAGTATCACACGCACTCGAGAGTAAAAATTCCAAACTATCACTCGTAAGTTAGAGTAGTCCATCGAACTTCGCAGTTACAAGTTAATACGCGATAAAAAAAATTTGTTATAAAACACAGTTTGTGATCAAACGAGTACACGATTGCTGAATTATCACAGTTCCACAGCCCTACTACTGTGCATAGTTTATCACTTTTCACCAGAGACTAATTTCGCATTCACAGTCCCGTAAATTTTCTACGTCCACACATGCCTATCTCTTCACATCACAAGTTCGTAACGCGGCTTCAGACCGCCCAGCGTTACAATCTTCCACCACCACGTCCAAGTTACTAGTCCCTTTCCAGTAAAAGTAAACTTTTCGGAAAGCGTGCTCTCCCTGCTCCCAAAATTGTATCCTTCTGCGCATCCTGACGCCTCATCTTTAAAATACAATTTCTCTTCCAAAATATTATACATTTGTATGTCACAGAGTTAAATGCTTTGACCACCTCCCTACAAATGTTGTTTACACTTATCAAACAGATATATACTTAACAATAGTAAGAAACGGTTGAGACTGAAGCTCTTTGTTCAGATAGTCATTATACGTGGCGTGCCACTGTTCATATATACTGACGCCGTCGAAATATATTTACACAATTAATATTTAATTTATCACGGCGTTTTATGCTAACATATTCAGTTTTTGTTCACAAATACATATAATTGTTTTTATATAAATTATCTGCTGCATATCGTCTATTTTTAGTCGGCCATGAAATATTTAAGTGACAGTCTACATCATAAAAAATGAACGTTACTAAGAATATGCAATATAATAAAATACATATATAAATGTAATGCCTACTGGGGAAACCAACGCCGTGGCAAAACTCGCCTTTCACATGGAAGCAATCAGCTTCCCCCTGTTTCTGTAATATCACAAAATGCTACACTCGTGTTTCCATCTATGTAGTCTCTCGCTTAAAATTCATCTGTGCATTCGTGTATCATTTTTTGATCTGCTGTGACAGTTACTGATAGCATCAAATACCATATCTGCTACACTATTAATAAATTCTGTCACTTTCAGATGATTAACCATCCATCTGCTTGCATCGTACTGAGCTAAATGACAAGGTTGCACGTTTTTACAAAGTGTGGATCATGTAAGCCTAGCGTGCTATAGAAGCTATATCGCCTTCCCAAAACCGAAAAAGACTTTTTTATAACTTCTCAACAGATATCAGAAGAACACTTCTCTTTCTCTTAAATCCTATAGTAAACGCCTAACTTATCTTGCAGTAACGACATATCTATATTTAATCGTTTTCGAGCTACTCATTCCTCATTAACTGAATTGCACACTTTAAAAAGTTCCTCTATCTTTTCAACTATTACGTCGTTTTGTGCAGCAAATCACAATAAAACTGTAAATAATCTCTATCCTACTTCACAAGCCAATTTAAACTTTTTACGCTTTGAATCTCTACACGTATCATTTTCTAACAGGTGTGTCATAGTTTGCTGATGAAATCCGAATAATACTTACAGGTAGTTTTACAGGATAAAACATGAAGATGTAGACAGAGGTAGAAATAAAACTTCAACCGAGTTGATGACATTTCATGCAATTTCTTATCTCAGAGATCAAAAGAAACGGCTACCTAAGTGTTTAACAGTTTTCTATAATCTCTTGCTTTGCATAAGCGTTCTTACTGTATTATCTGCTTCGTTCAAAGCCAGTGAATACTGTTACTATAATAGCTTACCAGTAGTCAATTATATACCCATGAATTGCATAGATTCGTGCGTACTGGATAGTTAAACATGTGTCCCCTCTGCAACTGAATTTTCTAATCTCTTGTAAAATTCTGGATACATTAAGGTAGTATTATTTGATTCTTTTCTGTTCATTGTCACTCAATCTCATATTTATTATTGCTGGTGTAATTTTGAGTTGTGTACAATATTTGTTTAAAAAATTAAACTTTATTAAAAAAATTCTAATTTTACAATTCAAAATCCGTTTACCGTAACCGTCCGTGCTCATCTATGCTGCAGGTTGACCATTTGCCATGGGAACAAAAATTTCGTAACCGCTATATCGTATTTGTGTCGACCTATTTTTAAAAAAATTATATACTATTATGAATATTAATAAGTAAAATCTTATGCTGAGTTAACATGATACGACAGGTGTTACGATTACATACTGTGTGTTGTCGTGGAGGTGATGTTGATGAAATATTGCAAATTTGTTCGTATCTTTGTGAAAAATGATAACAGTCGGTGACTTCAGACGAATTTACAATCATTTGATACTATTAACACAATGAACATTTGATGGATACGCATATCCCTCTACCTCACATGCAAAATTATATCACTGTATGGTACAGAATTCTGGAGATATAAGCGATAAACACTTCGGCCGGGCCTTCAAATTGGCATAAACTAAAAAAACCGCAATAACTAAAACATATTATAAATTTTTCAGTGGAGCCATTTTTAGCATTCTTGCGTTACATTTTTGTACATATCTAAAATTGTAAGCACCCACCGCGCCTTCTTTAGAAGTTAATGTCAGACGCTACTGCAGCGGCAAATTTACGAGGAACGTGCAAGTGCTTGTTGGAAAGTAACAGTACCGATTTCTTTAGAATTTTCAGTACCATGTGAGTTATTACAGGACCCCTGCTTCGCTGAAACAAAGTATCTTCCCTCAGTTGCGAGATGGCTCATAAAAGTAGCATGCAGTGTGCAACGTGGACAAAATAATATTAACACATAACATAGCGATAATTTTTATCTATTAGAAGATGGTCCACTATTGTCTTCGAGAGCAGCTGCCACTGTGATCCACAATGAATCTTTATACTTTCCAGGAAATGTTATCCGTTATTCTACCAAACCTTGCCCCAATTACGTCGGCGATGTTAGAGCTGTAAATTTCGCTTTGTTTCAAATCAACAACTCGCCATAACGGTTCACTCATATTGAGACGAGGTGATTTTTCTGTTCACAGGTGATCTATTCTGATTTTATGACGCTGTACAAAGCTACAAAGCGCGCCTGAACCTTTTAAGCACTGTGGATATATATATATATATATATATATATATATATATATATATATATATAATTTTTTTTTTCAGTCACACAGTGTTAAGGTTTTATGATACTTACTTGACAAACTTTTGTTTCCATTCGGAATTAAGGTTTTAGCAGCAACTGTCATTCCATGAGTTACGCTCCAGCCGCACTGCTTTTATGGAAACAGTAGTTTTATGATGCCTAGCCACAATTGATCCAAACGCTCGTTGGTCATGTTCGATTAATTTTGGTTTCACCTGCAATTCCTCTTTGCAAATGGTGATTTACGCTGTCATTGACGAGGATACTGCCAAATTGAAACGTTAAAGCGCTTTCACCATAAATTCTCCCAGGAAATACGTACCATCGAGTCTAAAATATTACGCATTTATGTCATCATTTGTGTTGGCCGCCACAGATAAAAGTCTATAATATACCGCAAGGTAACGTATAGGACTTAGTAGGACTACCATGCACTGCGGTCGCAATCAACTGTTAACATTAACTCAGTTGTGCTATCTTGCAACAATATTTAGCAAAATTTATGGTTTTTATAATATTTTGGCGGTACGTAATTGAATTCTAACTGCAGAAAACGTGACACTAATTGATATCCAAATTCGAACAACAGCTCTTTGCTGAGATAATTTGTACCGAGATCAGAAATGTGGTGCTAACCTCATTGTGTGGCACAGTATTCCGTAAGGTTGATCGACAAGGACAACCGTTGAACGACATCGGAATTAGGTTCATGAACCCATGAAATAAAATTTCCGATAACACACGAAAATGTAGCGTACACGTAAAAACAGCAAATCACGAAATGTGTGGAGTCCATCCATGCAGAAATGTCGTACAAAAATACTTTGTGTATGGTGAATGTCTCGAATTGTCATTGTTGACATGAAAGTGATGCCTTGCCTAGAAACATATGAAATGTGAGGAAAGATTTCATAATTTTGCGGAGAGAATGAGCTGTGCGAAAAATCTGTAATACTGCTACTCTTGAATTATTATAGTATTGAAGCAACTACTGAATATACTCAAATGATGAACCTTCACATTAATCACACAAACTATGCAATATAAGCGTCACCCTTGATATTATGATAGGTAGTGTGAAACTGAAATGGGAAATAATAGTCTGATAATGTAAGTCATGTAGCAGCAACTTCAAGGTGTAGTAAAGAGTACAGAAAAACGGTGCTTGGACCACTAATAAATAATGTAAGTAAAATCAAATAAAAAATAAAGAAATTTCTTCGTGACTGCGTCACCTTAGTAAAAATTGTATCCCAGTAGCGTTCCACGCTTAACGATTTGGCAATAAGAGCGTGCTTAGTCGCTTACGTAGGCATAATCTTACAAGGTGATAAGCGGTGCAGATACCAGAGAAACGTTGAAGTTAGTAGTAGCTGACGTCATCTCAAATATTATATTGAGACGAGAAAATATTTCGTAAACATTACGTTACTTATATGCTTGAATCACCTTAAGTGTCACCTGCGACATATGAGATGTTAGAAGATAAATTAAACTCATTTGATCGATTTGCAGTAATTTAAGGATAAGTTATCTCATCATGTTAATAGTTGTTTACTCCTGTTATCAGCGGTGCAGTCATACAGTTCTCTAAAATTTTAATCTCTGCTATTGTATCTCATATACCATACTTGGGGAATAGCATCAACAGTCTATAAAAACGTGAAATATTGTTTGAGTGATGGATGTCTGAAGTTAGCATCATTGGTCTTCATAAAAATCTGTGAAATGTGTCTATGACAAGAAGATACCTGCCTTTTGTATTTTGGCATGGATGGACAGAAGGCATTAGAAAAGTAAGCAGTTGTGCTTTCTAGAAGAAGACCCCAGGTTTACGCAGGATGTCGTGAGCACTGAAATCAGTTCTCATGAACGATGCCAGAAATGGGGTGGTAGTTATTTCAGATGATATTTCTCATCTTCCAGATTTCCTTTTGTCTGGAGAAGAGTCCGTTTCAGAAAAATTTCGGCAAAATTTCACAATTACGCGGTGAGTAGTTCGTAGTGTTGATTGAATTCTCGCCCATAGTAGAGTGGTTTCTTCCTCCAAATATATCGACTATCTAAATGAATAGGCATTGTGTCAACGGCATTAGTTTCCACGTTATCGGTACGTAAGGAACTGTCGCTGTGTTTTTGGATACCTAGAATATAAACATCATTTGAAAGTCCACGTTACCGGTATTACATCCTCGGCACTTGTACTAGCCAATGACTAAACACAGTCATTGGATTTTATATGTGGGCCTGAAAATACTGTAGTGCCCAAAATGGTCCTTAAGTTAAAGCTAATATTTTGCAGCTGTTGGTTTCCTCACTTCATCTAATTCATTTACCGTTCCCAGTATTTTAAATATAGCGATCATTTTCACGTGACTCTTACGACGCATCTCATATCCGAAGTCTCTATCACTTGCCTACCTACAGCTTGATCCTCTTGCACCTGACATCTCACATCTTGTACTTCTTCCACCTACCTGCTTCCTCAAACACCGGCCCATGTTCCCTCTACCTGTCCACATCTATTTCCATCTGCACTACCACTATACCCCAGATCCTCTCCTAACCTCCATTTCCACCACCTCGGTTTATCCCTTCTTCCCACCTCTTCCCGTACACCCCCCCCCCCTCTCCATCCCCTATCACAGACTCTTTCACATAAGGTGCCCTGCTTTCGATAATAAATATTTTATGTAGCTCAGTGTCCGGCTGCAAGACGTTTCAACTGAACGCCACATATCCCATATCTGCAACATCCGACGGCAGAAAGGAGACCTACAGTTTAACGTGGAATAAGAACGACTAGTCATCCCATGACTTGTGATATATGGTTGAGAGACAAAGTCAAAGTTAAAACGCAGAAAGAAAATCACTAAATATCCGGGTTTCATTCCAGCGACGTTTCCATTTCCCTTCAAGCGTTTCACCTCTGCAGTTTGTCCCACGGTATGTTAGTAACAATGAAAGTGGGCTCTTTGTGATGTCCTTTTGACAGCTCGAAACTCAATTGCAAATAACGCCTTAAACGTTGAGTTAAATATTGAATAAAGGGATTTGTAGTGGAGAAAAATCTGTACATTTTTTTTTTTTTTTTTTTTTTTTTACAGTTTCAAAGATATTTGCAAACAGAACGATTATTTGATACTGCCTGCGCTTCTGTGTGTCTGTCGGTAACGTGTTTCCACTTTTAGATCGCATCGTACAACCGATCGGTACAAATTTTTCAAATGTGTTTATTGGATGCTAGCGACCAGAACCTCTTTCTGGCGGAGTAACCAGACGCCGCTAGAGGAGAGCGGCACAATGCCCTGTCTCGGCTACTGTGCACTGGATTAAAAATATTTCACGTGAGCATTGTTGAGAATTTAATATCAAGCAACTAATGTTTGAAAACAAGGTGCTTGGAATCACAGAGGCAGATCCCAACCAAAGTTATGCAGAGAGAAATGACATATTCTGTGTCTTTCCGTAACGTGGGAAGTGGTTAACATTATGTCTTCAAATTTTCTTGTTCTTTAATGTAATAGATTTTAAGAGTATTGTTGAAATTTTTGATGGATGTATTCAATAGTATTTTTTTGTTTTCCGTTTTTGGACGAAATGTATACAAAAGGAAAAATTGTGTAAGAGAGCCTTTTCTTTCATTTAACATCTGGAAACAACTAATCCAGCTCCATATAAAAATTTTCACAGTGTTCTTCATCATCAACTTCATTACGAAGAAGATGGTGGTATATATTTTTCCATAGACTTTCTCTTTTTTTCCCCTTTTTATTTTGGGGGGGGGGCGGCGGAGGACAGTTTGCGGAATACGCTACATTGACTACAACGCATTGTATTTGTAACGGACAGTAAGCAAAGTGACGTTTGGATATGTCATTTTTACATTTTTACTTTGGAAATGTGATCCTTTTCACTAAGGACAAGCTTTGGCATATCACAATTGGTTTGTGAGTTAGATAGTATAATTGTACAGTCATGGTTCTACCTCAATATTCGAGGTTAGTTGGGATCTGCCGTTATTATTCTGAGGGCCTCAATGTTCTCCACATTTTGGCTCTGAAACTTGGTACACATATTTATGGATAACATTCTGCATATGGTTCTACAGTCATATTCTTTTGCTGTAATTCAATTTAATTGTGGTTCGAAGAATGGTTTGAGGTATATGTGTGTGTTTCTTGTAGCAGATTGCCACTTGCTACCGCTTTTTAAAATTATACTATTTACAATTCCACTTTTTTTTAAGTTTACGAAAACTCGCTGTTTTGAAGCCTGAGGCTGCGTTTGTCTTTTGTTTTGTTTATCGTGTTCATGTGTGTTATTTGGTTATACGTTCTTTAGTTCGCACTGTGAGATGTATTCTTGTTTTGTTTCTGACAAAATAGGCATCTTATAGCAGTTTGTATGTCATATTTTAACCGTCTTGTGTCTATGTTTGTTAATATGATTTTAGTTCAACCAGCGAAGCTGTGTTTAAGTCTGTGTGTGTGTGTGTGTGTGTGTGTGTGTGTGTGTGTGTGTATGTGTCTGAAGATACTATAAGGTAAACCAAAACGCGTCTGGTCGGTTACTTAACCTACACAAATTGCAACTGTGGCGGAGAAGGAGGAGCTGGGGATGTTATATCCCTTAGTCGGCAGGGAGGGCAGATAATTGAAAACGGAAAATGGATAGGATAAGGTTAGATATAGTGAGAATTAGTAAAATTCGATGGAAAGATTAACACCATTTTTGGTCAGGTGAGTACAAAATTGTAAGAAATAAATCAGTTGGAAAACGCGAGGCAAAACTTTATTTATAGCTTTGTAGGTTTGAAGAAAGCTTTTGACAATGTTGACTGAAATACACTCTTTCAGATCCTGAGGTCAGTAGGCGTAGAATATAGAAAATGGAAACATTATTTCAACTTGTACAGAAATCAGACAGCAGTTATTAGAGTAGAAGGGCGTATAAGACTTGCACTGGTTGAGAATGAAACAAATGCGGTTTGTACTCCTCCCCCCCCCCAACTTTATTGAGTCGGTACAATAGGCAAGCCGTAACGAAAAGCCAAGAGAAATTTTCAGACTGAATTAAAGTTCATGGTGACGAATCAAAATAATATTGCACTTTGTAGATGATGTTGCAATTCTGTCAGGGAAAGCAAAGAACATTGAAGAACAATTGAACTAAATAAACAGTGTCATGAAATGAGCGTATAAGATGAACATTTAAAGTGCTAAGTAACGAAATTGATAAATATTCTAAGAAAATCGATAGATGATGAATAAATTTGATTAGCTAACGATACAATAAAGATGGTAGATCAGTTATGTTACTTGGACAGTAAAATAACTTTTGATTGTCGCAGTGTGATTACATAAAATCCAGAACGGAAATGAGAAACAACGCGTTTTTTAAAACCATAAATATTAATGTTAGGGTTTTGAAGTCTTTTCTGAAGGTATTCGTCTGGAGCGTTGTGTTGTGCGCGATGGAAATGGACAATGAATAGACTAGAGAAGAAGATAAAAGCATTTTCAGAAAACTACTGATGAGTAGTTGGATAGATCACATAACTAATGAGGAGGTACTAAATACAATTGAAATAGAAGAATCGTCACTAAAAGAAGGGTTAGATTGGTAGAACATATTCTGACATATCACGGAATCGTCAATTTAGCGTTGGAGGGAAGTGTGTGGAGTAAAATTAGCAGAGGAAGAGCAAGAGAGGTATATAGTAAGCAGGTTCAAATGAACGTGGGTTATCTCTTTTGTGCGGAGATGAAGAGGCTTGTTCATTGCCTAATAGGGTGGAGATCCGGCTCAAACCAGTCTCGCAACTATAGACGACAGTACAACACATTGATAGATGCAGCTCTTCTGCTAGTCAGAGGCTCATAAAACTTGCTTGCGTATTAAATACAACTTCCCTTGTTTTTGTACATTAATTATGACGGGGATGACATTCAAGATGTGGAGACAAAGTTAAATGTTCACACGACGTTTCACTATGACTGTTCCAGTATTTATATGTAACAGGAACACCTGCACGGAAGCAACTATAAAGCTTACAGACAACTGTATAACGCTTTATAACGTTTGCATTTCAGGAAACTTGCAGTAGGAATGTTTGCAATTATTTTGTGCACTTTGTAAAACTTCAAGCAATGAGTAGTTGTTATTAAAGACCAGGTTGAGCTGGATTCCTATAAGGAATAATTTTGTTTTACAAATTCACTTTTAGATGCGCTAGTAGTCGGTGTAGCGTACTCTTCCGTCAGCCACTTGCGATTCCCTCAGCTGCTGAGCTACCGGGTGATAAAGCCGACGTCCGTACTCAGCTGTCTCTGATAAGAGAGCAGTCGAGCAAACATCGCAATCTAAACACAGAGATCGGAGTTTAAAGCATCCTCCTTGCATCTCAGATAAATGCGGAAATGATAAGCGAAAAGGATTTCACTCTGCCGAGTTCTCTTTGGTAGTATTAAATGTACGTTCTCCGTGTTACTCTTCCGCAAAAACAGTTACGAGTACAACAGCAGGAAGTATGGCAGATTTTAATCCTTGTTAACTTTTGTAAGGTATTATGAATGGGGAATTTTAAGAGATGCTGGGATATACAGGGCGTTAGTGCTTAAAGAAATAACGGTATTTATGTCTGGGCTCCGCCGCGCAGGAGTAGCCGCGTGGTCTAAGGCATCATGTTACGGACTGGGCGGCCGCTCTCGCCGTAGGATCGATGCCTCCCTCGGGCATGGGTGTGTGTGTTGTCCATACTGAAAGTTAGTTTAAGTAGTTCGTAAGTCTAAGCACAGTTAGTAAATGCGAAGAATTGGCAGGTTAATTATACATCCATGTCTCATCTGCAATAACGTAAGCCCTTACATTTTTGTGTAGATTTTAACGTCGTATCGTAACATTGGTAGTAATTAAGTATCAGTATCGGGAACTCAATGGGAGTACCTTGATCATCCGCAACGCTGCTTTCGATAAACTTTATGGAGGAACTTTAGAAAAAAAATGTTCAAATGTTTGTAGAGCTTTAGGACTTAACTACGGGGTCATTAGTCCCTAAACGTACAAACTACTTATGAATTAGCTTATACTAAAGATGGCACAAACAGCCATTCTCTGGAGGGGATTCGAACCACCGACGGGAAAACAGCTTCGCGCATCGTAGCATAGCGCCTCAATGCTCTCGGCCGAATTCAAAAATTTAGAAAAATATTTCCCACTCCAGGTAAACAAAAATTTTTACTACTGTGATGTAGCCCCACACCGCACAAGGACCGAAAATTCTAGACGCCTCTACATCTACATCTACATGGGATACTCTGCAAATCACATTTAAGTGCCTGGCAGAGGGTTCATTGAACCACGTTTATACTATTTTATCTCTCATTCCATTCTCGAATAGCGTGCGGGAAGAAAGAACACCTGAATCTCTCCGTTCGAGCTCTGATTTCTCGTATTTTATTCTGATGTTCATTTCTACCTATGTAAGTGGGACTCAACAATATATTTTTGCATTCGGAGGAAAATGTTGGCTATTGGAGTTTCGTAAGTAGCCCACGTCGCAGATCCTGTATCATTTCTGTAACGCTTTCTCCCCTGTATCGTGACAATACGAAACGAGCTGCCATTCATTGGACTCTTTCGATGTCCTCCGTCAAACCCACCTGATAAGGCTCCCACACTGGGCAGCAATACTTCAAAAAAAGGACGGACAAGCGTAGTCTATGCAGTTTCATTAGTAGTTCTGGTGCATCTTTTAAGGGTTTTGCCAATAAAACGCAGTCTTTGGTTCGCCTTTCCCACGACATCTATGTGTTCTTTCCAATTTAAGTCTGAAGTAATAGTAATTCCTGGGTATTTAGTGGAGTTTACGGCCTTCACATTCGATTCATTTATCTTGTACACAAAGTTAAAAATATATCTTTTCGTACACATGTGGGCAGCTTCACACTTCTCATTATTTAGAGTCAATTACCAATTTTTACACCATAGCGATATCTTATTTACATCGTTCTGCAGTTGGTTTTGATCTTCAGATGATTTTACTGGGCGCTAAATGACGGCGTCATCTGCAATCATCCTAAGAGAGCTACTTAGACTTTTTCCCAAATCATTTATGTAAATACGGAACAGCATAGGACCAATGACACTAGCCTGTGGAACGCCCGATATCACCTCTGTTTTAGTCGATTCCTTACCATCGATTACTACAAATTGTGTCCTCTCTGAGAGGAAATACGCTATCCAGTCGCAAATTTGGAACGATATACCATAACGACGCAATTTGATTAAAAGCCGTTTGTGAAGTACGACGTCAAAAGCCTTCTGGAAACCAGGAAATACGGAACTAATTTGCGAACCCTTGCCGATAGCACCCATCACTTCGTGTGAGTAAAGAGATAGTTGTGTTTCGCATATACGATATTTTCTGAATCCATGTTGACCTTGGAACAATAGATCATTCTGTTCGAGATAATTCATAATATTTGAATACAGGATATGTTTCAAAACCCTGCTGCAAATTGACGTAAATGAAGTAGGCCTGTAGTTTAATGTGTTACTCTTACTGCCTTTCTTGCATATAGGTGTTACCTGTGCAACATTCCATTCTTTTGGTAGAGATCCTTCTTTGAGAGAGCAGTTGTATATGGCTGTTAAGTAAGGAGCTATCGCTTGAGCATAATCTGATAGAAATCAAATGGGTATATAGACCTGGCGAGAAGACTTTTTCTTGTTATTTTAGTTGCTTCACTGCTCCGATGATATCTACGTTACTCATTACGGCCTCTGTTCGTAATTCGAAATCTAGAATATTGGTTTCGTCTTCTTTGGTGAATGAGTTTCTAAAAGCTATGTTTAACAACTCTGCTTTAGTAGCGCTTTCATCGGCAGGATCGCCATTACTATCACGTATGAGGGTATTATTTGTATTTTGCCCCTAATATATTTGACATATGACCAAAATCACTCTGGGTTTTCAGTCAAATTTCGAGAAACGGTTTCGTTGTGATAAGTATTGTAGGCATCTCGCTTTGAAGACCTTGCTAAATTTCGAGCTTCTGTGTAAGATCGCCAATCCTGGGGATTTTGTGATCCTTTAAATTTTGCGTTCCTTTTACGTTGATTTTGCATCAGTGTCCTCAGCTGTTTTGTGTACCAATGGGGATCACCTCCTTCTTTTATTAATTTATTTTTTATAAAACTGTCAATTGCTGTCGATACCACTTCTTTGAATTTGAGCCACATATGGTCTACATCTACGTTTAGTGTTAGAAACGAGTGGAAGTTGTCTTTCAAGAAGCAATGTATTTTACTTCTATCTGATTTCCTGAACAAATATACTTTTCGTTTATTTTTTGGTAACTTTGTGACTTTCGATATTCAGTCTCGCTACGACAGCTTTGTGTTCACTAATACCTGTATCCGTTTTAATGCTCGTTATGAGCTCAGGATTATTTGTTAGAAGTAATTCACAGAGAATGCGTTGAGTACAATTTCGCACGATGTTTCATGCGTACCTCCTGAATTGAAAATATAATTTCGCCAACAGATTGAGGTAAATTGAAATCACTGCCTACTAACGTAGTCAAAAAGGAAATTATGAATTAAAAACAACAATTAAACGTAAATTTTTCTTTCTTGTTTCAGTTGTACAATCAGAAAAAATAGTAGTTATAGGATAAAAAATTAGTCCAAGGTTTGGAAAACATGTAAATGTGAAACAAATTATCGCATAGTCAGCATTCAGGTTGTTTTAATAAAATATCGCTTACGGAGCTTTGAAGTTCACTGTTGTCGATAGTATTGTAAGATCCATATTGTTATATATTGATGTATGATTGAGTACAAAACGGCTTTTTAAGGTATGCGCTTGTTAAAATACGTACGAAATTCATCTTCTCTCTTTGTTTAGAACATAGCTTCAGATTCGAATAAAAGTATCACAGGGATTAGTTTCTGTAACACATTTAAAATTAAACATATGTCACTTTAGTATCCAATTCAACACAACATCAGAACAACATTTCTTATTATGAAAAGGTGCTGATTCATGTTAGCAGTGTGAAAAGTGGGAGCACAAGATGATTAGTTTACGTAAGTGCTAGCAATATATTACATATATTGTTGGTGTGTATTTCTACCTTTGTTAATGTTCACCTTAGACCCTCCTATCAAGACGCAGTCCATTCCATTCAATAACTCTCTTTGACAGAATACTATGTCACCGGCTAACCGCAACGTTTTTAATTCTCCACCCTGAACCTTCTCCAAATTTCTTGTTGCATTCCTTCATAGCTTGCTCAATGTAAAGGTAAAGCAATCAACAATCCGAAGATTGGTTTGAACACGACAGTACTATACTAGGCATGGTTTGGAGGTGGTAGCCGTTGCCTTCCTCCGACCTTTGAACTGACTTACCTAGCCAGTTATAGGGGAACCTACAGTTTAACGTGGATTCCGTACCACGATGCTTCTAGGTATTTTTCACATCATCAACACTGCAAGAGGTGAAAGATGGACCTGGCAACTTTTGGATTTGTAGTCTGGCACTCTTACCACTGTGCTACGGAGCCGCACCCTGAATTACATTGTGGAAAGGCTACAACTCTTTCTTACTCCCTGTCCAACCACTCAGTCCCTTTCATTGTCTTCTACTCTAATAACTGCTGTCGGATTTTTGTACTAGTTAGGTATAACTTTAAGTTCCCTACATTTTACCCCTGCTACCTTCAGTATTTGAAACTGAAGAAACTAATATTCATTATGATAATGACTTTCTGTCTTATATGTATTCCTCTGACATTAACTTAACACGTATAAATATGATTTTCAAATGGTTGATGGTTTTAAAATATCTAAGGTCGAAAGGTATTTTTATATCATCTGAGTAAATAAAGAGAGGAGTTAAAATTTCCACTTAGCATTTACTATAAAGTTGTGATCACTTTGGTAGTTTTCCTTTCTTGAACAATCAAGTAATCAGTACGGGAAGCATTACTTGGTTAAGGAAGAAAATTCAAAGACACTAGATAATAATCGTTAAGTTCTATCAACAAGAACACAATAGACTGTCGTGGACTCAGGCATCTCAGAAGTTTGTGAATTGATATTTATTACATATATCTACAATTTCGTGTTTCGAGGCATACAGATGGTTTCCTATTACATAGTACAATTTGTCGGTAATTGACATAGTCATCTCTACAACATACTACATTGCAAATCTTACATTAGTAATCGGCGATTGTATAACGTTGGCGGAAATCTATTGGACTTAATACAGGGGCATTATACATAATTACCAATTCGTTTAAATACATTAAAACAGGTGCAATTAATTAATAAACATAATATCCGCAGTAAAATGAATTGATTAGGTGGAGTGAATGCAGGATTACAAAGGAATGTAAAACGTTAATTTCTCTGACTATAATGAGCACAAACACTTTTCATATTTGAAATATGTAAATAAATTTCTGTAACTATCCAGTACTTTCCGTTTTTCTGCAAGTGCTTCACGTGGGTTTTACAGACGTATAGTGCACATTATATGAGACAGAAAATTGGAAACCCTCTAATTGATATTTAGTAAAATTGTTACCTTAGATGAGGCTCTAAATATTACGTGAATAAATAAACTATAAATAAATAATATAAATTATACTAAGCTATCAGGTAATAATACATGATTTCAAGCATAGTGCTACAGTCTCAAGAACATAAAAATTACATAAAATTAAGTAAAAAATCTTAGAACTAAAATTGTAGGAACAAAATTGCATTGCCGGAATGAAACTTTCACTCTGCAGCGGAGTGTGCGCTGATATGAAACTACCTGGCAGATTAAAATTGTGTGCCGGAACCAGGACTCGAACCTGGGACCTTTGCCTTTCGCGGGCAAGCGCACTACCGACTGTGCTGTCCCGACACGACTCACGGTGCCACCATATCCTTTGTTCCAGGAGTGCTAGTCTTGCATGGTTCGCAGGAGAGCTTCTGTGAAGTTTGGAAAGTAGGAGGCGAGGTACCGGCGGAAGTAAAGTTGTGAGGCGGCATCGTGAGTCGTGTCGGGATAGCACAGTCGGTAGTGCGCTTGACCGCTAAAGGCAGAGGTCCCAGGTTCGATTCCCGGTTCCGGCATACAATTTTAATCTGCCAGGAAGTTTCAAAATTGCATTGAATGATACACTATAAAATTAGGAAACTCAATCTTCCCCGTAATGAGGACGGCTAATCTCTAACGCAGACATTGGACGGACAACTTGCAATGAACTGTTACTACAGCATACGTAAATTAACGAGGAGACAGTCAAGTCGTATTGAAAACACACATTGTTCACTAATCGCAGTCGAGTATTGGTCCAGGGTTGAACCGCAGACGCGGCTCGCATAAGTAGAAATCGCTGAACTTCCTGTGCGATCTCAGCACACATTCAGGTCCACAGGTAGCGTTCGCTGTAAGTCGATGTTTCCGATAACCGTCTGTGTCAAACCTCAGTTGAATCGACTGGACGCAGTCCTCTCGGCCCAGCTTCAGCAGGCTGCGCCATGCGTTCTTGAGCCACAGTCTGGAGCAGTGGCCCGCACTCCTAACCGTCCTACAACCAACCACTGAGACATGGTCCACCGTAAGCACCAGTGCCAGGGCAATGGCAACGAACTTTCCCATCTGGCACGACATTGGGAGGCTGTGTCTGGAAGAGGTCTGTGTGGTTGTATATAAAGGTATATAAAGCGCGATAACATTCGGTACAGGTGAATCACACTGGGAAGAGGAAGGCGGCTGCGTTATCCCGTCATCTGACAATCGTAGTGACGAGCAGGTACGTCATCATAATTCGTCGCACCCATCACAGAACATAATAACGGAATTGTTAACTATTGTGGTAAATGAAAACTATCCGATATGCTGAAAATGTTTTATTATTTGAAATGAAAAGTAGTCTTTGTTGCAAATTATTATATTTATTTCTCTTTAATGCGTTTCGCGCTTTTGGCGCATCATCAGAACACTGTAACAGGGAAAATATACAAATACGTCAGTTTCATACCGCGGATCTATCCACTACAATATCAGGAAACAATGAATTGGGGGTGTGAACATACCTCAGAAACAACTGGATGGCATTAATTGGTGTAAAAGCACACGGTGCTCAGCATTTTGGACTGGATAATCTGAGAATTTAATGAAAAGAATCATCAAGTGTTAGAAGAGGTGGGACAAAAAGTTCCTAAAGTGGAAGTCAGAGAATTTAAAATCCAATCGTGAATGGACAGTGGTAAGCAAAGCGACTGTGGAGATGTATAAGTTACCACATCAGCAGCGTTGTGATGGATACGACCGCGTTCACAGAATGAATATCGATATATCACATGAGCAAACGTTACTACACGGACATCTGATGGTCAGGTGGCGTGAGAAAACCGCAATATAGCAAACGCCGCTAGGCAGCGCTGATAAACGCTGGCTTTCGTGACTAAGATTTGGGCGGTTAAATTTGAATATAAAATCGATCAACATGGTTGTGAATTATTAAAGGATGGAAGACATAACAATGTATAGTAGAGATGAAGTATTAAATACTTTTAAATTAGAATGGATGACAATAATATTGATAATTTATGTTAGTAAAATGATCATAAAATTATATAGCCCTGATATGCAAATTAATTATGAATGTATCCAGTTACAGAACAATAAAAACAAATATGGTTAATATGTAGAAAAAATGAAATGGTGTGAGCTGGGTGGTGGCGTAGGAGAGGGGGAGCATTTATTAAGGGGGAAGAGGGATTGCGAGTTATAACTTACAATAAGGGAATCAGGTAACTTTTTTGTAAAGCTGATATCAACATGTCACAATAGTACTGATCTTTACTTGTCAGTTGGTCATTGAGGCACAGATGGTCTGTTGATTTAAGAAATTTCGTAATTTTTTTTATTATTTCATAACGGCTGTTTCCCTTTATGCCATTGTGAAGTAATACCTGAAAAGAACCAATTAATAATTTTGTACACACGTTTTATGTTCGCGAGTGTGAAATGATTTTCTTCTAATCAACAATACTTGTAAAATGTAAACTTTCACGGCCGGAAAGGTCAAAATTACTAAAAATTTCCAAGATATTATGCCTTGGTCTCAGGGGTTTATTATGGAAACTCAAAGTTTCGTCCCCGACTGCGGAGAACATTTTCAAGGGGCATCGTGGTACTTTTGAATGTCCGATTCACACCCTGGATAACTACTGACCACGATCCCCCTTGAAAATTTCCTCCGCAGTCGTGGGCGGAACTTTGGTTTTCCACAAGAAATCCACAAGACCACGGCATAATAGTCCGGAAATTTTTAGTAGTTCAGTAATACTTACACTGTGTAGACAGATATACCATATAGCACCTGTTTGCTTTGGAAACGTTTTATTTAATTTGATGTTTTCGTTTCTGTACGTGAGCAAGATCTCAGACAGTCATTGTTGTTATCTTGCGAATTAATTTTTTTGTTATGCTAAGGTGTATCTCTTTTTAATCAGATGTTATGTGTCAATATTTTCTGAATTTTGTTATCCTTGAATCTAGAGTACTTCAACCTTGGATCATCCGTTATCTTACTGTAACATTTCCATAAATTTTTCATCCGTTATCTATAAATTTTTCCAAATCAAGCTTGTGCTTCACTTAAGAGTAGTCATTCAGAATTCCGTTAGGGGTTGTCTTTAAATCGATTAATATTTTTAATTTTTCCATAAAATTCGTAATTATATCTAGAGAGATAATGTGTAATATTTGTAGTGCCTTGTAAATACGAGTATTAATTGTGGTAATGGGCTTTTTGTGTCTGAGGTGGGAGAAGGTCGAGGGGCTGTTTTCAGAAGTTCTGGTGTGTTCTCTTCATCATATTGCAAAATTTCTTCTTGTGTGACAGAAAAAAGTTAAGGAAACTATTCACAGTTTCACATAATGATTCTAAAATTGAACAGATCTACACGAATACAGCCGCCATGGTTGGATTCACATTTAACACACTTCCATGTCTCTTTAACAGTCTTGCCTGAATACGACTAGGTATTATTTCACTATACACGTTTTTAAAACAACTGCCAAAAAAGTAAACAGTGAAGCATTCAATTTGTAAAATTAGACGCGTTTTTATGGCTATATACTTAATATGCAACGGAAACTTCATTTTCATATTTATGATACCGCAATCAAAAAGAAAGCGGTACGTGCATCAATGGTGAATACATAAACAGCATACTAGAAATTTGACATGTGTCACGTTTTACTAATAAATTTATGTGATAGATTGGTATTTTCATCGTTTTGGCTTAATCCACAACATTGTTCGTCGAGCACTAACGTGACGCTAATAAATGGTGGTAGACTGTGCCTGCCAGTGACGGTATATCTGCTGGTCCTACAGAATTAGCCAACACCTTTTACATGTTTGAACCTCAGAGTGTATTGGGCACTTCTACGTGAACTTGCTGTTCGCGGTTTTGTTCCCAATGGATAAAAGACAAGTTTTCATCGTTTGGACATTTACATACAAAGAAAATTGAGCCCTGGAAATTACTTATTTGTTCTCTAGTACCTGTGGGGTGCCGTAAATCTAATTCAGTTTTATTTAACATGATAAGTAAGCAAGGAAAATATTAAACGTGTTAAGTATAAAATACTCACCATTAGGCGTTTATGTTTCTTCGCTGGCGCATGCGAGAAAGTGACTAAACATGCGCATTACACCCAGTAAATGGGAAAAGTGAATATTTCAGGAAGTGATGGCTGAGGTGGTCCACCTAGAGCTCCTAAAAATACAGGCTGGCGCATTCGCCATATTGTTTCCAAAGAATGCTAAATACAGCAGTTTGTTTATGTGAACTCTGTGGTTTAGTTAAAATTTTGTGAATCCCTAGATCATGTTATTTGCATCATGCGTTCCGCTCTTGTTTACATCGATATGTGGATTAGACACAAAAATCTGCTGCTTTCTTTGCTTTCAGAGTAAAGACAAAAGTGCAAGAAACACGAATATTTCTACGATAACATAGCGTACTACATTTAGTTCTGCCGAAAACGGTTATCTAAATGCGTTTTAAGAAACCTTAGTTTGCATTTGAATAATGACTGTGAATATGAGAAGTTTGTTTCACGTCTTGCAATTAGTGTTTAGGGAGCAGCCGAGTGGTCTGGAGTGCCATGTTGCAGATCGCGCGGCCTCCCGCGTCGAAGGTTCGAATCCTCCCACGGGTGTGGCTGTCTGTGTTGTCTGTAGTATAAGTTAGTTAATAAGTTTAGGGACTGATGACCTCGCATTTAAGTCCCATAAGCTTTACAAACATTTTCTGAATTAGTGTTTGCACAACATCGGATTTTTGCTGTCACATTGCTGAATTCTATTAAGTTATTGTTAAAGTTTCAGAATGTATTACAAACACTAAAAAGAAGAAGTATTTTAGTAAGCAGGATCAAAAATTTACTTGCTGTCGTAGAGGCGCACAGTGCTCATGTTGGTAACCTAATCATATAAAATGAGGGGAATAATCCTTTGTTTTGCCCATGAAATAAATAAATAATGCTGTTCCTTCTCTAATTTTGATAGGTATTTGTAGGTAAAAGTACCCTTGTCTTGTCAGTTTCTTAATCAACCTTGTAACGCAAATGTTTCGTTGCCAACATTAGCAAACTACGCCATTTTACCTGTAATAAAACTTCACCAATTACTCTATATCATTTATGTTACAATCTGTTACAGATATGCGTTAATATTTACTTACAAGAAATTAAAGTGAGTGTGCGTTGTGACATTAATCGTCAGGTACCGTTCTTTGAAATTGCTAAATACTAAAACTTCGAAATACCACAAATTGCATTAAACGGTAGTTGCCAACAACAGCACAGTCCACAGTCACAGCCTTAAGCTTATTGTTTATCATTTTAGTGATTGTAATACTTTGTCAATAACTTAAAGGAAGTATCTTTGGCAATTTGTGCATGTTAGTAAAAGCATCTTGATGTTGTATATTTCACAATGTACATAACACACAGCTATTCGCTTTAAATACTGTAAGTTTTCTGTTTTCCTGTGTTATCATATTTTGAGTTTGCTAACTCCCTATAGCCAGAATATCTGTCACGACATAGTTATTTCATAATATCTAAACAGAAACTGACGTAGGAATTTCACACACTGTTTTTACAATTAAAGCTTCAGGTCATAATAAATATTATTTACTTACAATACATAACTGTGCGCTCTGTCCGTGTTCCCAGTATTCACGACGACAGTTACTAGTCCTTTTCTTTCTTCTCTCAAAATTTAAAGTCTAAAGCCAATTCGAGAATGATATGAACAGTTTATGACAGCACAGCCACCCATAACTAGATGCTAAAATGCCGTAAGACAAATCCTTTAGCATCATAGCACGTTTACACTTAAGAACGATGGGGAAGAACACATTTCGTCTGGAGTTACGGAATTTTAACCATAAGGAACGACATACTGTCCCTCTTAGTTAAGGCACCTTTAAAGGCGCCGAATCGAATCGTCCTGCACTCTCGTAAATTGGTGTGATATCTGGTGATCTGGGGATCCATTTCACAAACACACAGTGACCACGGACTTACCCTACCGTTGATGAACAATTGTTCCATAGTGTGGTTGAACCCCACCCAGTTGAAAAGAAGAGAAAGAGCTGCCATATTTATTCAGAACATAGGAAAGCATCACTTCTTCAGAATTTACAGGTGATATTGACTATATAGGTTACGGTCATTGGGAATTCGAACAATTATTAAAGTGCCGCATATTCCACACCATATCATCGACTTTGATCAACTTCTTCTGAAGGTTTCATACAGTGAAGATTCTACTCACTCGAATATCTTTGGTTGTCACGGTTGACTTCACCATACAGAAAAACGTTCGCCACAAAACTGAACAAGATATGGCGTGCAGAAGAGGGCTCCTTTTGTAACTATTGAACCGTAACTGCTATGTAGAATCTATTTATAGGAATGTAATTGTCAGAAATGCTGATGTTTTTTGATATACCACGTGACCCCTTGCCTCTGCTTCTCCACATCTGTTTCCATCTGCCCTCAGAATGCTTTCTGTGACCATCACGTTACAAACAAGCATTAGCATGTATGAAAATGATAACGCGCCTACGCCCAACAACGAGAAATCTTCAGGCGTATTTTGTACGACATCGGAAAGTTATTAAGCGCCTTCCATAAACCGCAAACAAAACTGAACCGTTATTGGTAGTTAAAAGAACAGAGAGTCAGAGTAAAATTTAGAAATCTTACCGCGGTGAAGTAATATGGAAATGTTTCGGTACAATAGGGACAACGCTCAACTGGAAACTGTGAAGACACGAATCTCTTCTTCAAAGTCTCGCAACTGTTCTCAAAGCCATTAGTGGGCCAACGCCTTACTGATAAATAATTATTTTCTCCATGTTAGGTTGTTTTGTACATCCACTGTATGTAACTTCAGATGTTAATTTCAACTCTGATTTGACATATATCTCACTTTTATCGCAGCGAGGAATATCTGATGTATTTCACGTCTGTTATGAAACTTGCCGTTACAGGTTTGGATAAATTATTAGAATCCCAAATCTAAATAACGGTAAGCAGGTTTAAACCGTATACTTCCCAATAGTGCACAGTGCTAACCTTAATGTTAATTTCAACTCTGATTTGACATATATCTCACTTTTATCGCAGCGAGGAATATTTGATGTATTTCACGTATGTTATGAATCTTGCCGTTACAGATTTGGATAAATTATTAGAATCCCAAATCTAAATAACGGTAAGCAGGTTTGAACCGTATACTTCCCAATAGTGCACAGTGCTAACCTACCCATATTCGCGGTTGTTGTTTCACCAGCACATTCTATAAGTGAAATGGGATTATGTCTTCCGTATCTACTGCCTACCATACACGTTTCCGTTGGAAACTAACGAATTCAGAAAGTTGCCATGTGCTGGTAGTACGACTACGGTTGATCAGTTCGAACGAGTGTTGTTCTTTCTCGCACAAGTAGTTGAACTACAAACTCAACATAAATTAGGCAATGGAAGTTTTTCTGTTACAGACAGTGCAGATAACTCTGGTGCCCAGCGTGCGATTAGAAAATCGATTGCCGTTGGAATACGACGACGACAACAGCCGCAGTGCCGTCGCAGAAGCCGCCATATCAGCACATCTTTCATCAGTATAGATGGCTGGTATTTTAACCATCGCATGGACAATACATAATTAATCAATCCTTATCTCTGATCCCCTCTCAGTCCCCCGCACTACATCACACCATGGACACACACCGTAACAGTACATTAAACGGGCGAGTTTAAAGACTAACAGATAACTCGTACAAAGAGGTTAAAAGTAATGACGGTATTTGTCCTGAGATAAGTCGTCAAATAATTTGCATTGTTAAGAATCGTAATCACATTACATTTGAAAGAAAAGTACATAACGTGTGTCCTGTTTTGGAAACTATTCGTATATTGATTGATTTGATTTGATTTTCTCAGGGAAGCCAAAACAGTCTTGGTCCAACCCGCTACTGCCCGCACCGAAACTAAGTTTATTATGCGGTATCGCTCCCTGTATATCTAGTAAAGTCAACCAATGCCCTTGAACAGTGCAAGGAGTCCCTTTACCAGTTCTTTATTAGACACAATATCTTCGGAACTGGTTATCCCAAATGTTCTGTGCCTTTTACTCTCCAATGCAATGCATTCGAAGATTAAATGTGATGCAGTTACATCACCGTCATCACAGATCCTACATTTAGGGTCTTCTTCTGTTATTCCCATTATATGTAGGTGTTTTTTGAAATTCCCGTGGCCTGTCAGCAATCCAACCATGAGTCTAATCTTTCTACTGTTCAAGCCCAGGATTGCAGAGCTTCTTTTAAAACATGGCTTTGGCATCATTTCCTTGCCACGTTTTTGTTGATAGCCTTTGGTCCAATATTCTACGTGCTGTCTTCCTGAGCCAGTTACGTAGCTCCAATTTGATCATTGCCTTGGTGATTGTAAGGACAGGTTCCGGTCCAATAAATGGAGTCTCTGCCCCATCCTGGCTAATCTGTCGGCATGTTCGTTGGCACTGATCCCCGAGTTGCCAGGGACCCACAATAGGTTTACTCTATTGCTTTCCCTAGCTCCACCAGAACCCTGTGACATTCTGCAACAAATTTACACCTTGTTGCAGGAGCTGCCAGTGATCTCAGGGCTGCCTGGATGTCTGAATAGATATAGATGCTACGGTCATTGTAGCACCTACACAAATTCTCCTCCACACACGCCCTGATGGTAGTGATTTCGCTCTTGAATACTGAGGTCAGTTTCCCTAGAGAGATGACGCCCTACAGTCTTGGCTGCACCCCGTATACCCATTCGTTTATTAGTTTGTTTCGTATTATCATTTGTCATGTCGCTGAATAATCACGATTCTTTTTGGGACGGTAAAAATTAACTACATACTATTGACGATTTTACTTTTCTTGCTGAAATTCAACTTTCTCTGTTGGCTTCCCTAAAGTTTTTTTTTGAACTGTCGTGTCCGGTCGATATGTTCTTCATATCCTTCTGAAACTGCATACTACATTCGTCTCTCGGGCGCACTCAGCGACCTTTACCACGTAAACAAAAATGATGATTTCTCAATGTCTAAGAATATGTCCTCCCAATCTATACCTGCCTTTAGTAGACATTTTCCAGAAATTTCTTTTCTTAGTAATTCTGTTCCGCACGTCCCCCATGAATTACGCGATCTACACATGCAATTTACAGCACATTTCCGCAGCTACATATTTGAAACACCTTATAGACCACATATAGTCCAGAAAAATTCTATTTTCTTCACAAATACTTCTCTATTTTTCAATAAGTTATTTTACTGTATAAACAACAAAACTGAGCTACCAGTTTTATTGTCTCATTTCCAATTCCCTTAGTTTGAATTTCATGGTCTGTATTCCATTACTTTAGATATACACTTGTTAATGTTTATCACATAACCTCCCTTAAAGATACTTTCCATTACTCTTACATGTTCATTTCTGACTTTGATAGAATTACTAAAAAAATGTATCTTAGTGAGTGATTGGGTGGATTTTCATGACTAACATTGATTTGACGTCAAAGCTCCTGAACTATGTATCGTAGTACGATATAATTTCGCTGTAACGTTCAGTGATAGATTGTGGATACGATCTGAAAATTTCACAAAAAAACAGTTGTCACCGTGAACGTAGTACGTTTTTAAGGTCAAGCAGAATGATGTTGTTTCGCTGCATGAACGGAAGGAACATGGCAAGCAGGAACATGGCAAGCTATAAAAATGTTTCCTCTCATCATTTTATTAGAGTTGTCAGTGAGAATTCGTAAAGGTTTGAAAATGTGAATTACGTTAATTAGAAACAGTGGATGATTCAAATCTGCTTACTCACGCATTTCGAGCTGCCCAAGGTTCGTGAGCCTTTCCTCTACCCCCCACCCCTTGAATGGAAGATGATTCTTAAGGCGATTGTTTCCAGTTACTATGGAATATGTTCACCAAGTTTAAATCACTCCAGACAGATGCAGAACGTATTACAAACACCTACGTCAGTTTCTTTTTAACGTGCATGAATTTAAATCATTCTGAGTCGTAGTACCATTATTGGTACCCACAAAAAAAAAATCATCGTTTCCGATTCATTCTACCTCTTCGAAAGTGCTACACTGAATCAATAGATAAGTGTAATTACATATTGTTAAGTCGAAAGGTAGACACTATTTTCAAGTTGAATGTATAAAATGATGCATTTGCTATTGATACATGATTTCCTCTTATGGAACCAAAAAATATTTATACAACTTTGAGATGTATTGTTTGACGTACAAACTTTTTAGTATACAACGTATCAAATATTGTACTTGGTGGCATGATACGTATGGAAACTGAGCGAATATGTTGTACGTAAGTGTCAGTTCTTAATCTTGTACGTTCTCCTCTTATATGTTCAAGTCCATGTCGAGGTCTTCTTCTTTCCTTCCTTCCTTTCTGTCAGTGCAAAGTATCTTACATCGTACATACTTCGTATAGTATTTCCCCAGTTACCAGCTCAGTGGAACACTTCGAGGCACTCATATCATGCTTTAGCAATCAAATCCATAAACTGTTTCTGATAATACAAAGGGAAGAACCCAGAAGAGGTGAAGACGAACGTTTGTTATTTCAATGACAGGGACTGATGACCCCGTAGTTAAGTCCCATAGATTATACAAACAAACAAACATTATTTCAATGATAATAAACTCGAGTCAAATGCGTACTTGGCATACGCACACCTATCACTATGACGTTTCATTCTTGCTGTTTGGATGCATGTGCAGATCGGTTATAAAGCACTTTACAAAGCCATTGTGGCTTTCTCTAAACAATCTGGTCCGCAGCTATCGTAACTGATTATCCTGGAAATGAGTTAAGACTTGCAATGAGACTAGGATGATATCATAGCTGCACCTAACTTTGTTTTATCTGAGCACCGTGTGGGGACTCTGAGCCGAGGGGAGTATCTCAGCATCACGCAGAACACTTGCTATATATGGACGTGCATCATCTTGAATAATGGATCAAGATATCTGTGTTTAACCTTCGTGCCGTCAGGAATTTCACTGTTTATGATTAATCAATGTAAACTACTTAAAATAGGTGATCTAAAAGATCATGGCGATCATTATAGGTTATCTTCTTGGAGGGTAATAAAAATATAATTGCAACATATCGCTTGTCACTATCTAGTTAAGTTCTACTGAACAAAACATAAAAATACTTCATTACGGGTTTCAAAATCTAATGTTGGTAAATCTAAGGGACTTAACCGCTGTGCGTGTCAGTCCCTAGGTTTACAAACCACCATTACCAACGCACTCCATGCGATTTTCGATGGACAGACAAGCAAAATGCTTCAATTTCTTCATTTACCAACAATATACATTAGAGTTGCGATTACCTACTTTCTTTGTAATCACTAGTTTCGGATGATCAGGTCCATTTAAAAATCAGGATCCACAAATAATTTTATGATGTCAACAAAGGGAAGTTTACAATATACATACATGACTATAGATACGAGATAAAGATTACATTAAGAATCACAGAATTTTATGTTGTTAAAAGGGAAATTTGATTCGCATACACTCTGAAGTTAGTAGGGAAGTGTTATGCAGCATTTATACAGAAACCAGGCAGCAGATACAACGTTAGATGGGCATAAAACGGACCTAGTGGTTTGCTGAAGCAGCGAGGGTTTGAGTGGGCACTCCTCATTACAGACGTTGAAAGTCCCAGTCTGGGGAGACTTGTAAAATTAGACAGGCGGCCACCTCTGGAGGAACCAATATCGCACTTTAATTCTGAGCAGAGAACAAAAGTGTGTAAACACTCAGTGCACTTAACACTCCTAACACTGGGTCTCCACAGCTAACGACGCATGTTCCTGTGGTAAAACCACAACGTAGGGAACTACAAACTAAATTGCCACGTGACCGTCGTCACTTGTTGATCACAGAGCGTGGCATGAATCCCGTCTCCATTATGCAAGAGAGGGTGCGACGCCGTCGTCTTCTAGAGGAACAGCTAGCTGACATTTGTACTGTGGGGTGCTTTGGGAAACATTTACGTAGCTTACAGGAAAATAAAAGAGACATTAAAAACAGGTCTATGAATATAAAGAAATCTGATGGAATGTCAGTTGTCGGCAAACAAGAGAAATTTGAAAGTTGGAGAGAGTATATGGAGTTAATCTGCAAAGTAAATGAACTTACAGATGGTATTGTAGGGAAGGTAGAGAAAGTAGAGGAAGATGTAATAGGACATAGTATACTGAGAGACGAATTTGACAGAGCACTGAAAGACCTAAGTCGGAAGAAGTCCGCTGGAGGGAACGACATTCCCTCACAACTATTGAAGCCTCTAAGAGCCAGTCATGACAAAACTATTTCGACTGGTGCGAAAGATGTATGAGAAAGGAGATATTCACTTTATGAAAAATGTAATAATCCCCATTCCAAAGAAAGCAGGTGCAGACAGATGTGAAAATTACAGAACCACAAGTTTTATAAGTCGTGGTTGCAAATTTTAACACACGGGCGCTGATGACCTTGCTGTTGAGCGCCCTAAAACACCAACCATCATCATTGTAACAAGAGAAGGATGGAAAAGCTAATAGACGCCGAGCACGGGGAAGAGAGTTACATCAAAACCAGTGTCCAGAGTGAAGGCTACAGCACAATAACAAAATACAATTGGTGCAGTAGATTAGATGACCAAGAATTATCGTACACAGGTTGCAGACCACGTATACACCCTGACTCGTGTTTCCCAATGAGAGTGGCAATTTCCAACAAGATAATGCACCATGTCGTAAGGCCATGTGTTCGTTAGGTGTCTATAAGAACACAGTAGCGCGTTACAATTTATGTGCTGCAAACCCCTGCCTCTCAGTTCTCTAGATCCCAGTTCGATATAGTACATGTGGAGTATGATTGATAGTGACGTCATTCCTTATCGCCCCCTTCCAAAGAATTTACTGATATCAGGTTACTTGTGTGTAGAGATGTAGTGCCATTTCTCTCCACTGATTTAATGATCCATGTTAAGATGCAACACCACATACATCTGTACCGAATGTGAACATACCAGCTATTAGTTTCGTGATGTACTGGCTGATCAGTGGACACAAAATGTAAATTTCCTTGTTGATTTCCCTGCATTCGTTTGGGTTAACGCCGAACAGTTTCATTAGTAATATTACACAACACTGGTATTGATCGTTTCGTTGAAGGTACAGCTGCTGTGTTCCTGTCATCTGCCATCCCTGTCACAGTTGAGCAGTCTCAGCCAGGCGTCGTTCATTCCACACTGTTCAGAAAACATTCTGCATTCCTCGGACTACATACAGCATTGCCTAAGGCATCGCATCATAAGTTAGCAATCCGCACAATAAATAATAGTCGGGAGCTGAGATATAATCTCCACCATAATGTCACTACGTTCATACTGTGGAACGACGTCAGTACAGTTTACTGTCACTACTCAATTCAAAGGAAAAGTCGGTCTAATTTCTTATATGAATTTAATTTGACAATTACAGGGGCATGATTCTCTCAAACGCAGTTTACGAAAATTTATTCGAAAATAATAAACAATCCTTTGACACCAAAGGGAGGCATGCTTAGGACGAAAGTAAAGTGCTGTCACAATAGTTTTAGCATCATGTTGCTTTCGTTGACTTTGAAATGTATTCGAGTGGATAATTGGAAGTAGAATCTGGACAATAATAGGTAATGGGGTATCCCATATATTTTACAATCAAAAGTGTTTAAGAAGATACAGAATTAATCGCAATCAATGGTAGTTCCAAAACAGATATGATAGCAATAAATCTGAGGGTGAGACAAGAATACAGCTTATGAAGAACTCTATTCAGTGTTTATGATGCTGATATCATATAAGATGGTGAAAAGAATTCCTTGATGGTATACAGCTAGAATACAACAATCATCTAAGTATTACGCCGTAAATAGAATGCGTAATTCTTTTACAAAATATAGAGGCAAGCTTACAACGCTCTGCGTAGAAGTTTTACTAAATGGAGAAAAAGCATTGCTATCTAGAAACTAGAATCGTCTACGCGTAAAAAATATCTGCTATTAAAATGGAATTATAGCACACTGTGCAAAATGTCCCGTTATCGAAAATACGGCATTTGGGCAATCCTCCAGTTTCACTTATTTAGCGATCGTTATAAGTCTGTACATCGAAAAGAAAGCTAACAAATTTCAACATAGATGTTGGACTACACTTAAGACTTTAAACAACATGCTTAGAAAAAAACAACAACAAGACATTGAAATTGTATAAGACAATGACGTTGCTTGTGCTCCTTTATCACAGTGAATGATGGCCTGATAGAAACAAAGATACAAATAACATATATCCAGCAGAAATTACATTTCAAGAACTGTCAAAAGTTGCTCAAGGAAGGGCTTCAAGAATTTACATCAGGACAGAATTGGAAATTTATAGTACAAATGGAGGACAAAGTGCGCACTGGTGCTGCGGTGCGCGTGGCCGTTCGTCGTCGGGCTTCGAGTCCCCCCCTCGGCAATGGGTGTTTGTGTTGTTCTTACGTTAGTTTACCTTAGTCGAAGTAGTTCGTAAGCTACGGACTAATGTGCAAGTAGTTTAGTTCGATAGATTTACAAACATTTGAAAATTTAAACTTTTTGGAGACAATCCTTTAAAAGGAATGATGACGAAGAAAAGTTAGAATCAGGATGGATGGAGAGAGAATCCCAGTCGGGGTTAACGAGTATAAGCTACTGGGAAGAACAGATGTTTCATGATCGAGAAAAAGATGCAGGAAAGCGTGTGAAGTAAGAATGGAAATACTGCATAAGACTTGAAGTGAAAAAGTTGATGATCGTGAATCGTGTGCGATCTTTCTGAAAGTTCCTTTTAAAGAAAAACAATAGCCTTTATTAACTGCAAAAATTATTAAACGAGGTATCTTAGTACACATTCTTTAGAGATCAAATAAACTCCTTCCATATTACTCCAGCATTCTTCATATTTGAAAATATATTAAATATCTGTATTTCCTCACCACATCTCATTTCAAGTTATTGCTGTTTGCGCCTAAGATGCGGAAAAAATCATTTTATTAATCCATTCTTGTCGTGTAGGATGTGGAATACTCGAGTGACAGCATCAACTTCAGAGAATTGTAAGTTCCATCACCTCGAAAAGATTGAATCACATAAAAGGAGAGAAGCCTGATTGAAAACTTGGTCAGAGTTACTAGATACGAATCATATTACATACACAGCAGTAAGCAATTTATCGAGGTTTAGAGCCATAAGACCAAATGATGGCAACACACCTTACACAACCAGTCGTCTGGAAAAAAGTTAGAATATACTATCTTGGCATATGAAATATATTTAATTAAACCTATAAAACATATTATGATGTTGTACAGTAAAGAAATCTCAAAATCATAGATTCCAGAGGAGAGATAACTGATGATGTTCGAAAGTGTCATTATAAATCTTTCACTAATCTCACAATATTGTTTAAAGGGGATACTTGTCCTGTTCTAGAGATGAATCGTGATACTTCGATATTACCGTTGATATACGAGGATTGGAACGTAAATAGTGGCAACTATTTATTCACAACCAGTACAAAATCGTTACATTTTTGCACTTGTTACTGTCCTTCAAAGTAGTCACCAGCGTTGTGTAGAACACGTTGCCAGCAATATGGAAGGCGTAGTATGCCGTTAACAGAAACTGTTCTGCTGACGGTGCCAATGTAGCGGTCTACTGCCTGTCGAATCTCTGGAACAGTTCTGAAGCGAATGCCACAAAGTGGTTCCTTCATCTTCGGAATAAAATCAAAGTCACTAGGTCTTAAGTCCGGGTAGTATGGTGGATGGTACAGTACTTTCCAACCCCATCGACCGTACAGAGCAGCCACAGCTTGTGGTGTATGCGCCCGCACATTGTCGTGAAAAATAATGTGTGTTGTTCAGAAAATGTTGCCGCTTCTTTCGCAAAGATAGTTGTAGTTGACACTCCAAACACGAACTGTAATACTGTGCACTGACGGTCTGCCGAGAGAGAACGTAATGCATTTGTATGACACCATCACAGTCGTACACGAGAAAAAGCTTTCACAATACAGGGGCTCTGACGCACGTTCGACTTTCGCGGCGACCCACAATGACGCCATTCGATGGATAGGCGGTTCAGTTTTGGCTTGTACGATGTGGCCCACGTCTCATCCCGTGTTAGGCCGCTTTCATACTACACGATTTCGCCCGTACGGGAAAAAACCGTAGGGTCAGTCACGCTGCAGTCGCCTGATGAAGAGCGTGAGAGCTTTCACACTATACGGCTACAACACGGGCAGGGATTTTAGCCGTGTTGCAGCCGTCGAGTGCCATTGCAGCCACACGGGACCGTACCGTGTTCTCGGCTCAGTGGCCCACGTGGTCAAGTGCGAGCTTTCACACTGCACGATTTCAGTCGTATGGGAGCTGTCCCCAGTGTCGTTTCTGCTGCGTTCAGTTTGGTTTCAAGTTGCGTTTTTCTGTGTTTTCAGTTTGTGAGTGTTGTTAGCTTATTTTCACATTATGGAAGGAATTGACGCTGAACTTTTGATATCGATAGTTGAATCAAAAACTGTGTACCGGGACAAAATTTAGATATTTATAAGAAACGCAACAAGAAAAGCCTGGGAAGAGGTATGTTTAGCGCTCAACCCAGATTTTAAGTGCAATAGTGATACAGAAAAGAATGCGTTTGGTAAGTAGTATCTATTAAGCAAAGGAAATACTTATTTCTAAGTACTTATTTGTATTATAGTTGAATAACATTCAGCTTTCCTTACAACACATTACGGCCGTGTGACGTTGATCTCGCAGAATGTTATCATCTAGTCGTTAGTTCCTTTCTACTTCTCGATAGTTCCATAAAAATGTTATTTACTTCCGTAAATTCTGTTAAGTAAATAATTAAAAACATGGGGTATTTTTTCTCTTAATATAAGGTGGTCGAGGTATAACTAAATAAATAAAATAGTATTGAAAATTTAAAAAAGCAATTTATTTCATGAGAGCTACAAAACACGGATTTTCTATCCGCAGAAGGGACATTTCATACATACATACGATATTTTTGACAGTGACTCTCCACAAAGTGAAAATGTTGCAAGTCCGTCTATTTCTCCTTCAGGTAATTCCACACTTTCTGATTTCTTCAACTGATATTATCAGTTTCATTTTGGAATGTCACAAATAATCTACCAACACAATAATTTGATCAGAAACCTACAATGTTTTTATTTTCCAAATTTACTATTTCTTCATAATTGTATTGTTACTGATAACATAATCACAAATCTAGCCTAATAAATAAAAGCGATTATTTTACTTGTGTTTTACTGTTTTGCCTAATAATTACTACAATATCATCTTACTATATAACATAGTTTCCTAATACGAGTTTATACATGTATTATTTAGCTTCAGTGGCATTTGTATTCCAACACCAGCAATAACAAAGCTATAGACCTATTTAAAAACTTACCTTAATGTCATAGGCAGCATTTCAATGGGTTGTATACAATTTATGAATTGCGTGTTTTGGCGTTGCAGAACATTCTTCAGTTTTGAATTCAATTCATCGAAGGAGCCAACTAACATACGAAAGTAGTTTAAAAACTTTCGGTCGTTGTCGTCGTAGTTTCTCAGGTGTGCAAATAAAGTGTAGAAAGCACCGATTCCCTCACGTCTCAGATTAATTTGATGAATCCAGTGAAGACGATTGCACCTTCGTCTTCTACGACGTCGATACAGTATCCACAACGCAATGACTTGTTCACGATCCATAACTGGACCAGGCCACAGTTTCAAAGGAACGATGTTCTTGTGTGAAAAATCAGCTTCGATTTAAACCCGTACGATTTTTTCCCGTAGGGGCGAAATCGTGTAATCACCCAGACTTAAATCCGTGCGGTTTTTCCCGTAGGGGTGAAATCATGTAGTGTGAAAGCGGCCTTACGATACAGCGTAAGCCTTCATGCGCTGTCGTATGCGCTGATTCGGTTTAGTGGGTGACATCACGAATCATATGGCGTCGATCACTGTCCACTAACGTGGCAAGATATGCAGTTCTTCTTCAGAGACGATACAACAACCTTCCCGATGCATCCTTGCCACTGTTTACCGACCTTCGTTGAAGGGTTCTGTAGGCAATGGCGATTCCCGCACACCTCTTTAGGACATTGATGACAATGTCGTTCTGTACGACATCTGACACATCCAGTCTTGATACAATTCCGTTGTTCCTGTTGCGAAAATATAGTGACACCGTTACGTTAGACAGCTCGCTCACAAGTGACTGTGTTTCCCTAGTCGTGAGCACTCCGGTGACGTGGGACGGTCATTTGTTCGGAGGAAATGTTGGTATGTCAACAAAGTGTGCTATTAGTGACAATTGTAGATTCCATGGCATAGTGTCTCCACAGCAGTGTTGCCACTATTTAAGTTCCAATCCTCGTACGCCAGTAATTCTGTATCAATAGGCTGAGTGTTCAAATGTTTTTAAACCTGTTGGAACAAACTACTGAAGTTGTCATCAGTCACTAGACTTACCAACAACTTGAATTAACTTACACTAAGGGCAACACACACCCACACACACACACACACACACACACACAGATGCCCGAGGGAGGGATCTGTCTCCCATGATGCCTTAGATCATGCAGCTACTCTCGCGCAGATCTATACTGGACACGATTTGGTGATATAAGTTGTTTTCTTTGTGGGAGGAGTGTCTTTATCCGGTAGTGTAGAGTTATTAGAGCTTTGTAATTCCGGAAAATATGCCTCGACACTGAAATGTTTAGAGGACTCCCTAGAGTCGTGATTTATCTGCGGACACAGGTGAAGAAGTTCTCGTGCACTTGTTGACCTTCTGTCAAAGGACGTTATACGAAAGCCTGGAACGTGCGTTCCACTTTTCAACAGTACAGCGAGAAGATAAGAGTGAATGGTGCCTTATCAGTAATTCGACAACTTGCGAGAAGTACGTTCTGCCAGATAGCGTCGTTATCCAGGCTTCAGTGATCAGTGAGCCACTACACGATTATGAATAACACACATCAGCAAGGTCAAATGGTGTTGCGATTAGTAGTTTTTATCCTATTAAAATATTATTCTGAACACAGACAAACACCACATGAATTAAAATTAGATAGCCCAACATCAACTCCATCAAGCATTTGTAGGACATGCTCGAAAGGCATTTTCTTTTCTTTTACTTTTTTTATCACTATCGCAATGATGAACGGTTATAGAAAAAGAAAAATTCAATACTAGCTGAAAGCCCGATGTTGCCGCGGTATTTACTTATTTCTTCAAACCTTGTTTACTACTCTATCTTCTCTGTTCATCTTCTTTTCGCTAATAAAATGTTTTATTTATCGGTGAATATATAAGAATTTAAGCTCTCTTGTATAATGTACAAAACATAAGTGCTGCATCCAACCAAAGAAAGATAGTAATAAAAATAGAAATGATATATAACATTCATCCATTTAATTCAAAACATAACAATTTTTCTCATGCCCACCCTTGATAAAGCAAAATAAAGCTGGATCTGCGAGAAACATGGAGATTGAAATGTACTCTACATTATTTAATAGATTGCCCTGTAATTTATTAATCGTCATAGAAAATGCAAGTCTCACGGGAAACTGCAGCTTCTTGAAAAAAGGTGGGACAGATAGACGAAATGGGTATTCGTTGGATGTACACTGTTTCATTCTCTTCCTTTCCTTGTAGCTCTATAGTAGTCTATAGCTTTCACCTGTAGCCGTGAGCGCTTCACAGTTCGAAGTTGTCAACAGCATTTTCAGCACTGTCAACATGATAGTCAGCTATCAGGAATTACCTTAAGCTGTCTGGAATACAGGAGTGTCTTAGTTGTCAATAAGAAATGCATTCATTCTTGGTGCATGGTGTGGCTGGTTTTACCTAACGCAGTATACATGATAGCAAAAAATGTTCAAATGTTTGTACAGCTTATGGGACTTAACTACAGGGTCATCAGTCCCTAAACTTACAAACTACTTATGAACTACTTACGAACTACTTACGAACTAGGACGGCACAAATATCCATGCCCGAGGGGGGATTCGAACCCCCGACCGTAGTGCCCGTGCAGACCGTGACTGGAGCGCCTCAGTGTCCTCGGCCACCGCGGCCGGCTACGTGATAGCATATTTATTGAATTAAATATTGTAGAATTGAATAATTTTGCACGTTTATATTCATTTGTAACGTACATGTACAAAACGTCCTGGTTCCTAGTAAGGCCCACTCTCATTTTCTGGCGTCAAAAGTTTGAAAACAGTGCTAAATGTCATTCGTAATGATAGCTTGTGACATCTAGTGGACAAGGCAACAACTACTTCCGCGCCCGCTCTCGTACCAGCCATTTTACTTTCTGTTTTTTTTTTTTTTGTTTTTTTTTTTTTTTTTTTTTCCTCTTTATCGGCCCACTGACTCAGACGATGCGGTTGCAGAAATGTTCAAAGAAAGCTTGAATCATATTTCCAATAGGTATCCGAAGCATACTGTTATAATCGGTGGCGACTTTAATTTACCCTCGATATGTTGGCATAATTACGTATTCAAAACCGGCGGCAAATATAACTATTTCTAAATACTTTTTCTGAAAACTACTTCGAACAGTTAATGAGGAACCCACTAGAATAGTAAGTGGTTGCGAAAATACCCTTGATCTCCTAGTAACAAATAAGCCTGAGATAATAAAGAACATCAAAACAGATACAGGGATTAGCGAACATCGAGTTGTAGTAGCGAGACTGAATGTAGAAATTCCCAAATGCACCAAAAATAAACGAAAAATATATCTATTCAATAAAGCAGATAAAAATTCGCTTCACGCTTTCCTGAGTGATAGTCTCCAGTCTTTCAAAACTAAAAATGCGAGTGTAGATCAGTTGTGGCTTTCTTTCAAAGACATAATATCAGTAGCAATCAAGAGATTTATACCAAATAAATTAATAAAAGAGGGAGCTGACAACCCGTGGTACACAAAACAGGTCAGATCAGTGTTGCAGAAAGAAATAAAAACGCATGCAAAATTTAAAAAGAAACAGAATCCGCAAGACTGGCAATCATTTACTGAAACTCGCAACCTAGCGCGGACTTCAATGCGAGAATCTTACAGTTGTTTCCACAACGAAATCCTGTCTCGTAATCTTGCTGAAAATCCAAAGAAATTCTGGTCATATGTGAAGTACGCTAGCGGCAAAACGCAAACAATACCTTCACTACGCGATAGCAATGGTAATACTACCGACGACAGTACAGCTAAGGCAGAATTACTAAACACAGCTTTCCGAAATTCGTTCACCAAAGAAGACGAAGTGAACACTCCAGTATTCATCCAAGAACAGCTGCCAGCATGCGAAGGTATGTAAAAATGTAAATATAGAACACTAGGTATCATCTCATTCCACTTATGTCTAAAATAAAATTACAACTCTGGCAGTGTGTTCCAAATATTTTCCTGCTATTTACGTGCCTCATATTGTTAATAAAAACTAAATGTAGCTACGGGCCATATTAGGAACAGGATCTCCTAACAAGGCCCTCTTGCAGGGGTTAATCATTTCTTTAAAGTGATGATATTATTACATAAATTTTACATTTTAAATTATTTTAGAACTGAATATAGTTGTAGGATGTTGCACGTACGATCTCGTAATGTTACCACTTACACATACTGCATACGAAATTCCTAAACGTTTGGTGGGCCTTATTTCGTTCACGTACCTTATAAGTGATATACGTCTGTAAAATCTGTTGCGAATACAGTGAGTAGTTGTTCTCATATCTCATGAAGTAAGTGTCGTACTGTGATATGTTCAACTGTGCGTGCGTGTGTGTGTGTGTGTGTGTGTGTGTGTGTGTGTGTGTGTGTGTGTTTACTGTCATTAGATATCCTGCAAGTACAATACGTATTGTAGAAACTATAAATTGTAACTCATACCGGAACAGCGGAAAAGTAGTAGGCGAGAAACTTTCTTCCTTGCAGCACATGGGGTGGATGTCATCCAGAAAATGGTTATTAAACGTTTGATAGTATCTTCAAAGTTTGTTGCAACTCACACACACTCACACACACACACGCACGCACAGTTGAGTATATCACAGTACGGCACTTACTTCATGAGATATGAGAACAACTACTCACTGTATTCGCAACAGATTTTAAAGACGTATATCACTTATAAGGTACGTGAACCAAATAAGGCCCACCAAACGTTTAGGAATTTCGTATGCAGTATGTGTAAGTGGTAATATTACGAGATCGTACGTGCAACATCCTACAACTATATTCAGTTCTAAAATAATTTAAAATGTAAAATTTATGTAATAATATCATCAATTTTAAGGAAATGTTTCACCCCTGCAAGAGGGCCTTGTTAGAAGATCCTGTTCCTAATATGGCCCGTAGCTACATTTAGCGAGAAAAAGTTCGACAAATGTTTCAAATTATGTAAACATATTTGGCAAAGCTGTTGCTAATTACGAAAAATTATAAAAATTTCTTTAATTTAAAGTTTTAATGTAAAAAGCTGCATAACACCTGACAGTTAAAGCAACAGTTACGCCAGATGTCAACATTAATTAACGGCCAAACATCGTAGACGCGCTTGAGAATGAGAAACTGTCGAAACAGCTGTAGCAATATTAAATAAAACACAAGCAGCAAACTGGAACTTTATGACAATGTGTTTTTACGACATATATGGTGCTGCAGGCCCTACAATTAGAAAAAAAAAAGTTTCAAATTATGTTTAAAATTTGTTGAAAGTCGCCAAGTAATCTCGTTATCATACAGTGTGGGTGAATAAAGTCTCATGGCATCATGTGGCAGTTTCTTGCAAATCCAATTGCTTATGACATTACATCTCCAGAACCATGAATCGTTATGGTTCTTACCCCGACAGCATTGTTGCAAGGAATATGTGTACAAAATTTAGTTGCCGTCGGTCTGGTGGTTGAGGAGGAAATGTGCAACATTTTCGTTCGATGCAGCAGTTTTTCTAGCATTTCATTATTTATGACGTAATATGTCGTGAACAATGTGTTGTACGTGAACCTTACTCTTGCGGCGACAGTCCTCATGGAGTGTGAAGCTTACGTGGTGCAATATCTCATAAAGATTGGAACAAATTGAAGATTTGTATGAAATAAGTACACACAAGCACACAGACACTCTGCGTTATATATAAAGAAAATTTCGCGGTCTGTCCCGCAGTAGCTTTGAGTTCTCCCTCAAGCATGTGTGTGTGTGTGTTATCTTTAGCGTACGTTTAAATAGTTTGCAGGTCTAGAACACCATAGCAGTTTGGTCCCTTATGATTACAAACAAATTAATATTTTTAACTTCATTTGTGATGTTTTATTTGAGCAATATCTTAAACGACACGACCGTGTCCAGAAACATACGATTTACAGATGAAGGCAGAACAAGATTATTGTGGCGGTCGATACATCTGGAGGTATGCTGTAATTTTTAGCAGTTTAATTTCCAAGAAGTGACAAAGCCAAATTTTGACAGCAATTGACTCTTACGGTACCTCATTTGATCCGACTGTAAAATGATCTACAAATGTAGCAGACACATCTGTGGTAGCCTATCTAATGGAATACGTACATATGTTAAACTGTTCAATAAAATCGACAAAAAGACTACACGTCACTTCCAACAGGCCAAAGCACACAATTCAGTGATAAGAATCTCCAATATGCGTAACGCAGCATTTCTCACTTTCACTCCTTTTATGGTAAGGTCCAACGCGCTTTCTTAAACAGTTACGTCATCGTCTTTCGAAGAACTCTTATCACCTTACTCTAAGTGAAATTGTACACAACAACCAGGTGCTGTTAATCGTAGTGGAAATAACGACACGAACGACACCATATCGATGACGAAATAATGAATTATAAAGTACTCTACGTTAATGTGGTACTTAAGCATTGGTAGTTGAAACAGAAAACATTTGGTGCCTCTTTGTGTGTTGCAATGTAAGTGAGGATATGGGTGTCGATTTTTGTACCCAAACAAATCAAATGCAAAGAGTTTACTTTTAGTAGAAAATAACCAGTAATCATTTTCACTCCGTGACGCTGCCTCACTGTTGATCTGCGAGGTGGCCAAGACTGCCTGAACCAATGAAAGTAAATTACTCTTATCGGTGTTACCTGTTTCTTTCCAGTATTTACATTACCCAGTCAAAGAAATGCTGTTCACTGGTTCTCAAGGACGCCAACACAGTTGATAAGATGGATTAGCAACCTACTGAAACGGTGTGTATACTTGGTTTTTGAATAAACATATTTATGTCATATTGGTAATGCAGCTAAAAAAAGGCTGTTGTCGGGTCTTAAACCCACGTCCCTCCGTTCGATGTACCAACTCTGTACCAACTAGCCCACGGTAGCACAATGCGACAGGCTCTCACAGTTATGCTTCACCTCTGTACGGTTAGGTGTTACTTATTATTATAATTTACGCATGTTCTTCTGGACGGCAGCACACAGCACGAATTATATATAAGTTTCGGTTGATGCTCTATCGATATACAGCGTTTGGTACCGATCTGAGTGACATCTGAAAATTTGGGTGTGAGAGCATTCAAAGCGTCATTCTGAACGACATAGAGGTCTGTACGCCCGCCATTTTTTTTTTTTTTAGCTTACATCGACTGTGCAACACTTCTGTGTTATTCAGAGACCAGTTTTATGTTCTATCTTAGTGTAGCGGGTAAGATAAATATTCAGTAGAATTATGTGGGTATAATTTTGAGTACTTTTCTAAGAATGATCACATGTCTCTTCAGATGGGAGAAAGAGAAAAAGCAGCTGCAGCGAAGAAAACAATGCAACTTTTCGTGATAAGCATGTGTTACATACTCATCATGGAACATCTTGCTCGTTGATGGTTACGTTAATGTACTACACACTACTGTCTTCTATATTGGAGTGAAACATAAATGAGGAGGTGTAATCTTATATTCAGATTTTAATTGGATGATAGGCATAGAATGATTGGTTGAGTGTTTTATACACTGCATCCTAAGTGTATCACCAAACAGATTCAGATATCACAATCACATTTATTTGGAGGCAACAAGTTCTACTAAAATAACGTGATTTAAAGTGCAGCCATACTGCTTGCTATACCCGCCTCAAAATTGAATGAGAGAAGCTCAGGATGTGTTGCTGGGTTATAGCAGGCCATTCTGATTTTGCATGCTGCCCAATTTGATCTGGCGTTTGAGCGGACGGTGAAGCTGCCTGGTCGTTCCGCAATCATTGATCACAGTGTTTTCGATAAGCGAAGTCGATGCGAAACGCCACATTTCAACTGTTTCGGTCGGCGGGCTCCAACCCGATAATCATTGTGGTGCAAAAACACCTGTAATTAAAAAAAAAGTGATTTCAAAGAGCGAGCATTCAAATGAAAAGTTGTTAAGCTATGGAACTATTCATTGGTCCTTAGACTTACGAACTATTTACATCTACATACTTATTCCGCAATCCACCCAAAGATGGGTAGCGGAGGGTACACAGTACCACTTACTGCCTACTTGCTTTACTGTTCCACACCCATGTAGAGCAAGAGAAAAACAGCTGCTTGTATGCAACTTTAAGAGCTCTGATTTATATTATCTTTGTGGTCTTTACGCGAAATATAGGTTGGCGACAGTAGAATCGTTCTGCAGTCCGCTTCAATTTCAGGCCCTCTAAACGTCTTCAACAGTGTTTCTCGAAAAGAACATCGCCTTCCCTCCTGCGACTACTTTTTGATTTCCTGAAGCATTTCGGTCACACTCGCGGATTCATCGAATCTACCAATTACAAACCTAGTCGTCCGCTTCTCAACCGCGTCTATGTCCTCCTTCAGACCGATCTGGTGGTGATCCCAAATAGCCGGCCGCGGTGGCCGAGGGGACTGAGGCGCTCCAGTCACGGTCAGCACGGCCAGTGCGGTCGGGGGTTCGAATCCCCTCTCGGGCATGGATATTTGTGCCGTCTTTAGTCTTAGCTCAAATGTTCAAATGTTTGTTAAGCTTATGGGACTTAACTACGGGGTCATCAGTCCCTAAACTTACAAACTACTTATGAACTACTTACGAACTAGGACGGCACAAATATCCATGCCCGAGGGGGGATTCGAACCCCCGACCGTAGTGGCCGTGCTGACCGTGACTGGAGCGGCTCAGTCACCTCGGCCACCGCGGCCGGCTAGTCTTAGCTAGTTCACAAGTAGTTTGTAAGGTTAGGAACTGATGACCCCGTAGTTAAGTCCCATAAGTTCTACAAACATTTGAACATTTTGAACATTTGATCCCAAATACTTGAGCAGTACTCAAGACGAGTTAGTAACAGCGTGTTATATGCGGTCTCCTCTACAGACGTGTCACACTTTCCCAAAACTCTTCCAATAAAGCGAAGTCGGCATTCCCCCTTCCCCAGAACTGACTTTATATGCTCGTTCCATTTCTTATCGCTGTGCTGCGTTAACCTAGTTATTTAACTGACGCTACTTTGTGAAGTAGTATTCTAATAATGCCGTAATCGAACATTACCAGATTGATTTTCCTACTCATCTGCATCACCTAACACTTTTCTACATTTTGCCCTAGTTGCCATTCCTCGTACTACTCGGAAATTTGGTCCATGTCGTCCTGTATCCTACAGCAATCATTGAATGTCGACACCCTCTTCTACTCAGTCATATCATTTACATAAATAATGTGATTTGAACTGCAGCCGCACTCCTGGCTATACCCACCTCCAAACTGAATGAAAGAAGCTCTGGATGTGATAATGGGTTATAGCAAACAAGGATGACGTGGTACTAAATTATACCATACGCACTATCAGCGCCACAATTAAATCCACACCTACTGTTTGGCTGTCAACCCTGAGCCATATTCCACCACCAGAGATACGGCGAAAATATGTCCTTCTCAGCTCCCCATACACAACGATGTAGCTGATCTGGAACACAGTAGACTCAGATCGAGAAGACCAGCATAACTCTCCGCTAAAGAGCTGACGAACTCCAACTTTGATGTCCACAACTTTGGCAACAGCATTTGCAAACACTGTCCACAAAACGACAAAACTTCTGTACCAATAAGAAATCTCCTGGCTTCAACCAGACACGCAAAGTGTGGGCTACGCTAAGCCTCATACGATCTGGCCATGGAAGAAGTGCTGACGCTCTCCACAAATGTGGAAAGAAGCCAACGCCAAACTGGGTCTGCGGGGCAGAGAGACAAACGATCCAACACACAGTGGAAAAATCCCCAGTCCGATCCTACAAGGATCCTTCACCGATTTCCGAGCTGCAAGAAGGGAGGCAATTGATTATATTCAGTTTCTTAATGTCATTTTGTAATTACTGTATAAAATTATGAGATTTAACGATGTATGTCATACGATAAATAAATAAATAAACATGGATAGAAAATAACAGGGGTCGAATCACACTTGCCATGGGCAGCCATGACGATACACTACTCTGAAGAAAACTCGCCATCAAAAACGATGTACTGGGTTCTATTACTTGTCTTCCAGCCATTCACTTATTTGGATGCCTATTCCATACTCTCGTACCTTCGGTAGCAGCCTGTAGTGTGGTACCGTGTCACACGCTTTTCGAAAATCAAGAAATATGCGCTCTGCCTGTTGCCCTTCTCCCATAGCACGCAATAGGTCATGAGAGAAAAGGGTAAGCTAGTTTTCGCACGATTGATGCTTCCTAATGCCGTGATCATGCGCGAACAGAATCTTTTCACTCTCAATTTAAACCACTGCTAAGGACAACAGATCCATGCCCGAGGGAAGACTCTAACCTCTGGCTGGCGCTGTCGAGCTGTCCATGACATGGCGCCATGCTCGCGCAGGAGAGCGTGTGGCGTAATCTGCATTAAGCTATGCACCCGTTAAGAAGACACTGTGAAAGCTGGTGTTGGGTTAATGGTGTGGATCCTCTGGTCCAACTGTACCAGTCAGTAACTTTATGGTCCAGCTGATCCTAGCACTGAGCTGACAATGGTTATCATAGTCTAACTGAACACCTGCCACTAACGGACTAAATTTTCTGAAACAGTGATGGAATTCTTATGGCTCGCAATGCGGTATGTCAGTGACTCCCGATTTGTCAGATAAACACCCTGGATGCTTCCTGGATGCTTGACACCCAGATTACTCGAAATTAATACCATCATTAATTTACGAGACATTATCGAAATTTGAATTTCTATTTCTTTCAACCAAGAGCTTGAGAACTTGTGTTCGTATTTTCCTATTTTTTCACATTTTCATTTCTTCTAACTTTATTACTAAAATTTTTTCGGTCTATCATGCCGTGATCTTATGGATTCGTTACTCAAACCCATAAGACCACGGCGTAATAGCCCGGAAAATTTTTGTAATATTGACCTTTCCGCCCGTGAAAGTTTACATTCTTCTAACTTGTTAGTATTTCTATAAACCTGGAAGTAAATGCCAATTTTCAGCATACTCTTATGGAATTGCATTTTCAATCGAGTCTTTAATGACATAAATAAATTTAGAAATTTGTAGCAATTCCTATCCCAGGAAATGCACCATTATACGATATCCGATACATGCACTGGTCAAAACAATTACAAGTTCAGTTGAGTTATAAGGGTTCTGAAATGCAAGTATATTTATCGTTAGAATGAACTGAATGGGTTAGACTTCTTTTTGACTGTTCTGTGGAGTGGAGACAACAACATTAGGACAGCCGAGATAGTGGAAATAACAGGTAGTTTCTGCACACGTGGTCTGCCCTAGCAAACGAATTACACAGTAGTTTGTTTCAGACTATGTAGTGAGCATATAGTGCAATGCAATATGAATTATCCGAAGCTACGGTATGGATAACCACTGAAATGCTGCAAATGGGACAGACACAGAGGGAGGTGGTTGTAGCTATTGGAGTGTCCCAGAGTGTAATTCGCACCACCTGGACGTGATTTATGAGAACAGGGACAGTTAAAAAGGAAAAGGTCGTCCACGGGTAACATCAGCGAGAGATGTCCGTTACCTGCGTTAATAGCACACCCAGGCAGGACGCTGAATTTAACTCAGATGCAACGCAACCTCCAGGTAGCAATATGACGCGCAATATCTATACAAAGAGTCCGAATTTGCTTTCGGAAATGTGGCCTGTACGCCTATGACGAGTGTCCCATTCAAACCACGACACCCTTTAGTACGCAGAAACTTAGCGGGCCGGCCGCAGTGGCCAAGCGGTCAGCAGCGCGCCAGTCACGTTCTGCACGGCCAGTACGGTCAGGGATTCGAATCCCCTCTCGGGCATGGATATTTGTGCCGTCTTTAGTCTCAGCTAGTTCATAAGTAGTTTGTAAGTTTAGGGACTGATGCCGAACATTTTGAAACTGGGCGGATTGGAGTCGTAATGAATGTCGCCGGGCTATGTTCACAGATAAGTCAAGATTTTGTGTTCTGCCGGACGATCGTCGTCTCTCATCTGGAGAGAACTCGAAACAGTGAACAATCCTGATTACGTGCAGCAAACGTAACTATATCATGGTGGTGGACGAATGACGTGGGCAGGTGTCAGTATTGGCGGGCGTACGGACCTCTATGTCGTTCAGAATGACGCTTTGAATGCTCTCACACTCAAATTTTCAGATGTCACTCAGATCGGTACCAAACGCTGTATATCGATAGAGCGTCAGCCGAAACTTATATATAATTCGTGCTGTGTGCTGCCGTCCAGAAGAACATGCGTAGATTATAATAATAAGTAACACCTAACCGTACAGAGGTGAAGCATAACTGTGAGAGCCTGTCACGTTGTGCTACCGTGGGCTAGTTGGTACAGAGTTGGGACATCGAACGGAGGGACGTGGGTTTAAGACCCAGCAACAGCCTTTTTTTTAGCTGCAGTAAGTTGAAAGTTGTTAAAAGAGAACTTCACTGACGTTCCACGGGTTCATTTCGCAAAACAGCGCCGTCAGCTGCAGCAGTAGCAGTAGCGTGCGAACTGGACTGCTATCTCAGCCCCACTTGATGGTGTGGGCAAACATACGGCACTCTAGCCAGAACACGCACATTAGCTGAATGGCGATGTTGCCTATCTAGCAGTCATTTATAATAATAATAATAATAATTATTATTATTATTATTATTATTATTATTATTATTATTATTATTATTATACATGACTGCTAGATAGGCAACGCCGCCATAATAATAATAATAATAATAATAATGAATTTAATACTTCCGCACGTGTGGTGCAATTGTTTCTTTCTTCTACTAATACAGACTACAGGTTTGCTACTTTCAATTGAAACGAAGCAGAAACAAACTGCCGATAAAATCCAACCAGTCCTTACTCTTATGTTTCAGGTACACGTTGTGTCATGTAACACTCGTTGTACGTCTATCGACGTAGAACAATTTGCAACGTCATACAGAAAAAAAAAAAAAAAAAAAAAAAAAAAAAAAAAAAAAAAAAAAAAAACAGAAGAAAGAAATTCGCAACACCAGGTTTTGAACCGACGGCACTCGCAACGACAAACATTCGCTCTTTTAACTACCCCATGGAAGTTCAGCGTGGCATCCTCCTACACATATGCTTTTCCTGTGCACCGTCGGACAGGTGTTATATATTATTTCCTGTTTACGCACGTTCTCCTGGACGCCAGAACTTAGCACTTTCACTGATTATCGATATACAACGTTTGGTACCGATCTGAGTGTCTGACATCTGAAGATTTGGGTGGCAGAGTTTTAGAGACGAGATAATCCGACCTTTCGTTGTGCCTTAGGAAAAGAATTCCTTCTGGTATAGATGATAACCCTAGTCCCCAAAGAGCTGTCCTGCTTAAAGCTGGAGGAATTGAGTGACCAGCTTGTTCACCGAACTGAAACACGATTGAGCATGTGTAGGATGCACTTGAAAGATGCACTGCAGCGAAACCAGTGATGTCTCACAACGGCTACAACATGGAAGACATTTTTATTAATTCTCTTGAAAATGCTTTTTCTTTGCATCTACCTCAAATTTGCACAACAAAATAAGATTTTATGCTCGGTATGTAGATGACATAATTATCCTGTTTGACGGCAATGACCACGAATTAGACCAGTTATTTACGGTATTTAACAACTTCCATGAAACCATTAATTTCACTAAAGAAGTTGGAAATGAACATGCCGAGCTTAACTTCCTCGATCTAAAATTAGCCATGGTAAACGACTGTATAACCTTCGATGTATACCGCAAGCCAACATATTCTGATATGATTATTCCAGCTCATTCTGCACACCCACGTTCACATAAATTAACCTTTTTTCATTCCGCTGTCAATCGTACTTTCACAACTCCCCTGTCGCCTGCTAACTTAGAAAAGGAGATTAACACAATAAAATCCATAGCCATCAATAACGGATACGATACAGATGTAGTGCAGCGCATCGTTGATTCGTTGATCAAAAGACTTCCCAACAGTTTTCAACATTCCTCAGTACCAAATCGGACCTTGATAAAACTGACAGTCAGAGATTCATTTCTATCCAGTTTTTAGGCATCGTATCTTACAGATTACAACGTCTATTGACGAATAAATATGATTACACGGTAACTTTTTCTACTAACAACAATTTAAAGAAAAATCTTGTTCATACACTGGAGACCTTAGTAGATCCTTTTTCCAATTCTGGCATTTAGAAGGTAACATGTAACAACTGTCCCTGTTATTACATAGGACAGACAGGAAGTGGAATCAAGGTGCGGTATAAAGAACATCTACTAGGCAGGACAGGACGCAATGTGCATAATTCTACCTTTGCCGAGCGTTTGCTTGTAGCCGATCATGTCCCTAAATCGTTGGAAAACACTGTAATTTTGCATATGGAAGCCAAGGGAAGGTAACTTGATTTATGGGAAGAATATGAAATTTTAAAACACCTCATCATCAACGATGGTAATATGCTGAACGACCAACTCCAACTTGCAAGTAGACAGTACCTAGAAGGTTTCAAACCTATATTGTTTTAGACATTTGTTAATGCAATACTTGTTCCTGCATGGTGTTTATTGTCCTCAAAATTCTAGCGTTGCACTTGTTTATAGTTTTAATACTGTTGTGATCCATAATGTTTATCCTCAGAATTCTAGTGGCGCACTTGTTTATAGTTGTCTCGTGTTGTTATGCGTGGTGTTTGTACCGTTCTCTCCCACCGAGTGCGTGCTGTTTGTTCTTAGTTTGTGTTTCATGCACTATGTCTGGCCGCTGAATATTTTGTAACTTTTCTTTCTCCAATTTTTGCGCGTACGCACGTATATATATATATATATATATATATATATATATATATATATATATATATATATTCTGCCATGCACACGGCTCGGCTCCAGATTTCTTTGCATCTTATTTCCCATCTTTCTTTATTTTATGTTTTCTGTCAGTATCATGTTACACATAGTTTCTGCTTGTCAAATTCATTCGCGTCCGCGACTGCGCGCACGCCCATCAGCCCTCTTGGCGCCACCTAGTGCGGGCGCACGTCACTAGGGTTGCTACGCCTCTGCCAGTACGCAGTGCTCACTTGACCTGTGTGTGGACGTGCTCCACAATTTTACGATGTGACATTGTTTTGAAATTTTACTTTTTAATCTATTGACATGGAGTCAGCCAATTTTATTTAACAACTTTTTAATGTGAGCTTTATGTAAGTACATTCTCACCTATGTTGTAATTTTAATTTCTTATTTTAGAAACACTTTTGTATTTTACTATTATTCATATTTGTGTGTTACGTTTTATTAGGTATACTTCTGAAGAAGGCAAAATTACTTTTGCCGAAACCTAGGTAAAGGTTTATACATGTAAACCATTTTATGCAAATGGTCGGCTGAAACTGTGTTGAATTTTGGATCGTGTTCCACCATTGCTGAATTGCAACCACGTTTAAAATTTTGTTAAGTATGTTGTTATATAAAAGTGTCAATTATTAAATTTTGGAAAATGCCAGTAGCTCACTTGTGCGAAATTTTTTAGCTTTGTCACGGAGTAATATTTAATTCTGTCTAATTTTCCTCTTTTCTCGCATGGCGCCACCAGTCTAAAAGCTTACGCTATGTCCAGCACTAAGCTTGACCTGTTACACTGAACATTTCGTTTCTGGCACCATCAATTAACACATTTTACCTTGTAAATACCATTCTGGTGTTTGACGTGTAATATTAATGAGCGAAACTAGTCAACAACACCTACTAAGTGCGACTAGTATCTGTACTGAAAAACGTGATGAATAAAACAGCAATATTTAGAAATATTTTTGGTACTGAAATGATTCCCAGTTCTCTTATTTTACTAATTCATCGGAATTAATTGTGAATTTTAAATAATATGTAAGCCATGTGTAGATCATCAATTATTTCAATGATAAATATGAAGGGCACATTCTTAGGATTAACAGACCAACAAGTGTTAAAAAGATACAAATTTTATTTATTTTCACTTTATATTGCTTAAATGTAGGTTTTTAAGTGTACAATACAAAAAGCAGTCATGTGGAAATTAAATTTACTTGCACAAAAATACAGTCTTACTGTATAAGAAAATTTTTTGATTTATACTAAAAACTATTAATAAATAACTTCAAAGGATACTAAGATACACATTAGGAAGTTGCATAGAAAATCTGTCAATTGAACAATTCCATATATACAAAAGTTCGAAAGTCATAAGTTAATGGGAGCATATCCTAGTTGAGAAACTATCTCATATCTTAATAATTAGTCTCCTCTCCTTACTGTGGACGGATATTCAATAACTTAAATATTGGGAGATTAACACATATTGGTGAGATAACAGCACATAATAAATTAGAATCCCCCAATCGCAGTCATATGTTTCCTGTTACTCAAACACAGGCACGTGTTACACATTACTAACGAAATATTTTCTGCAGATGCATGGTGAAACTTTGAACAGACTTATTCTCTCTCACACAGACAATATGATTATGGCCGAGTACTAGAAATAAATAAATAATACATTTATGTTACAGACAATTAACTATTGCCACCGACAAGAAATTGGATAAATATTTATGACTGTCACAAAAAGCACAAATGTGAGCATACGGAGACTGAATAACAAACTGTAAAGTTAGTAACATTCGTTCCTGCTGTTACTCAAACGCAGGCAAGTGTTACACAATACTCACAAAATATTTTCTGCAGATTCATGGTGAAACTTGGAACGGACTTATTCTCCCTCACACATAAAATAAAAGTATTATCTGAGTACTAGAAATAAATAAATAATACATTCATGTTACAGACAATTAAGCACTATCACTGACAGAAGAAATTGAATGAATATTTAAGACAGACACAGAAAGTACAAATGTGAGAATGCGCAGACTGAATAACAAACTGTAGAGTTAGTAACATTCGTTCCTGCTGTTACTCAAACGCAGGCAAGTGTTACACAATACTCACAAAATATTTTCTGCAGATTTATGGTGAAACTTGGAACTGACGTATTCTCTCTCACACATAAAATACAATTATTATCTGACTACTAGAAATAAATTAATAATACATTAATGTTACAGACAATTAAGCACTGGCACGGACACAAGAAATTGAATAAATATTTGAGACAGACACAGAAAGTACAAATGTGAGCATACGCAGACTGAATAACAAACTGTATAGTTGGTGTGATTCGTTCCTGCTGTACACCAGACTTCGGACGAATAATGTATAACGTAAGGCTCACATAGTAAAATACATTACGGAGGTAGAATTAAAAGGCATCTAAATCACCCACTAATCGCAGTCGAGTATGGCTCCAGGATTGATCCTCTGACGTGGCTGGCAGAAGAGGATGTCACTGTACTTGCTGTGAGCTCGTAGCACGCAGTCTGGCCCGCAGGTGGCGTTCGCCGTGAGTCGGTGGTTCTGATCCCCGTCTCTGAACAGCCTCAGCTCGTACGTCTCTACACAGTTCTCCATACTAAGCTTCAGCAGGTGGTGCCAAGCTTTGCTGAGCCACCGCTTTGAACAGTGCCCCGCGCTACTGACTGACCTGCCGTCAACCTCTGTGACTTGGTACAGGGAAAGCACCAAGGCCAGGGCAACGAAAAGAACTGCACTCTTCTGGAACGCCATCGTGACAGTGCGTGTTCCATGAAGGTGTGTGGCAGGTATTTATACTGAGCAGCTAAACTGCGATAAGGATCTGCAGTGTGGAGCCCCACGAGGAAGTGATAGGTGTTCAACTTATCTTCACTGTCAATGGATGTCTCAGGGAGACACGTCATGATCAGGGCTCTCAAATTATCGCGGGAAGCAGTGACAGATGGACAAGGCATTTCGGAGCGCCGTAAATGCAAAATTGGGACACGATACCTAATTCCGCTCCCATCCCCCGCCCAATGATGCCTACTTGCAGACAATAGTGACCGTTTGCCTTCTATTGCGATCACTTGCGTCTCCTAAACCGAATAAAATAAAAATTATCGTAATACTATAACTGGCATTCTGAAAGAAATGCTTGTAAATCATACTTCGATGCGAGGACTACTAGCTATGCATCTGTTATAAATGAAATAGTTTTCGGTGTTTACAACAGTTATAATTAAATTGAAAACAATCCAGATAGCAAAATGGTTTCTATTTCATAACCGGTTTCGGCCTATTGGAGACCATCTTCAGATGGAAAACACCATGATGACAGGAGCTGCCACATCTACATGGGGTACTCTGCAAATCACATTTAAGTGCCTGGCAGAGGGTTCATAGAACCACCTTTATACCATTTATCTCCTATTCCATTCTCGAATAGCGCGCGGGAAGAAAGAACACCTAAATCTCACGGTTCGAGCTCTGATTTCTCGTCCTTTATTCTGATGATCATTTCTACCTATGTAGAGGGGAGTCAACAATATATTTTTGCATTCTGAGGAGAATGTTCGCGATTGGAGTTTTGTAAGTAGCCCACGCGTCAGCGATAAGCGCCGTTGTAACGATTCCCATCCCAGATTCTGTATGTTTTCGTAACGCTTTCTCCCCTGTATCGTGACAATACAAAACGAGCTGCCCTTTTCTGGACTCTTTCGATGTCCTCCGTGAAACCCACCTGATGAGGATCCCACACTGGGCAGCAATACTCCAAAAAAGGACGGACAAGCGTAGTGTATGAAGTCTGTTTAGTAGTTCTGTTGCATCTTTTAAGTGTTCTGCCAATAAAACTCAGTCTTTGGTTCGCCTTTCCCAAGACATTATCTACATGTTCTTTCCAGTTCAAGTCTGAAGTATTTCCTAGGAATTTTGTAGAGTTTACGGCCTTCACGTTTGATTGATCTATCTTGTAAACACAGTTTAATTGATTTCTTTTCGTACTCATGTGGAAGACTCCACATTTCTCATTATTCACTTCTGTTCTACATAACTGACTGGCAGTACTGCATTGTTCACAACACGTCTGTTCATCCTATTCTGGCACCTCCACCGCCTGCCATCATCGTGGTATCTAGCAGAAGATGGTATGCAATACCCCGAAACCGATTATGAAATATAAACAACAATTTTGCGATCTGGAGTGTTTTAAATTTTATCTATTGTATCAATATCGCTTTTCATCTCCAGTATTCTATCTAAAATTACTGGTTGCAGTGGTTCTACAACTGTGAACGCTAATTGACTTCACTCTAATGGATTACACATTTTTAAATATCTGGAAGGCTTCTAACACTGTACCTTACAAACGGCCTCTAATGAAATTGCGTACTCACGCAATATCATCCTAGCTGTGCGATTGGTTTCCTGATTTCTTGTCGAAAAGTTGACAGAACGTAGTAATTGACGGAAAGTCATTACGAAAACGGAAGTGATATCTGGAGTTCCTTATAGACGTAGTATAGGCCCCTTCTGTTCCTCATTATAAACAATATAGGAGAAAATCTCGGTAGCAGACGATGCTGTCGTTTATTGGTCAGTAAAATCACCGAAAGACCAAAAGCAGTTGCAAGACGATTTAGATTTTCCACTGCAAAGTGCAAAAATTGGCAGTTGATCCTAAATAATGACAAATGTCATCCAATTGGAGAAAATAAACAGAAAACGCCGTGGGAAACGGTGAGATCTACTTGTCAAATTCATCTCACGAGATTTCTCCTCCAATTGCGAACGTATTTTCGTAGAACCCACCTACATACGGAAGTACGGTCATAATAATAATGTTCGAGAAATCAGATCTGAAACGGAAATTTTTAGGTGTTCCTTTTTCGCTTATTCGCTATTATTTAAAAATGAATGGGACTTAATTACGCTGGTCATGAGTCCCTAGGCTTACAAACTACTTATACTAATGCTAAGGACAACAAATACCCCCATGCTCAAGGGAGGTCTCGAATCTCCGACAGCGAGGAGCAGCGCGGTCCGCAGCTAGGCGCCTTGGGACGCTATGCCACTCCAACGCGGAGACATATTATGAATGCAGTTCAAAAAAATGTTTGTATAGCTTATGGGACTTAACTACGGGGTCATCAGTCCCTAAACTTAAAAAATACTTATGAACTAGCTAATACTAAGGACGGCACAAATATCCATGCCCGAGGGAGGATTCGAACCCCCGACCGTAGTGGCCGTGCAAAAAATCAAATTTCAAATGTTTGTAAATCTTATGGGACTTAACTACGGGGTCATCAGTTCCTAAACTTACAAACTACTTATGAACTACTTACGAACTAGGACGGCACAAATATCCATGCCCAAGGGGGGATTCGAACCCCCGACCGTGACTGAAGCGCCTCAGTCCCCTCGGCCACCGCGGCCGGCGAATGCAGTTCGGTAAACCCTCTGCAAGTCAACAAAAGTTTGATTTTCAGAGTATGAATATAGATTTCAATGTCTGGACACAAATTGAACCTTACGGAGTAGCAGGAAATGGATTCTTAGAACTGAGTGAAGTGAAAGTACTTTTAATTGAAGATTTCACTAAAAGGATGTAAGGAGTGTGACATAAAAGTGTGCAGTGCATTCAAAGAAAGTGTGCAATGCTTATCGAACATTTGATAATATTGTGGGAGCCCAGTAAGACAGTTCCGTTTTAAGCTTCAATAGTAGCAGCGCCTCAACTTACTCCGAGGACGGTTGGTTTTACTGCTAGTGCTGCAAAAAATAAAGAACTTGTTCAATAACAATACTGGTGAATACGTTAATTTATTTGCTCCATTAATTTCTTCAAAGAAAGAGTTTGTCATAAGGGTGCACATTACAATGATGACGTGAAACTTCCTGGCAGATCAAAATTGTGTGACGGAACCGGGACTCGAACCTGGGACCTTTGCCTTTCGCGGGCAGTTTTAATCTGCCAGGAAGTTTCATATCAGCGCACACTCCGCTGCAGAGGGAAATTTCATTCTGGAAACATCCCTTAGGCTGTGGCTAAGACATGTCTCCACCATATCCTTTCTTCCAGTAGTGCTAGTCTTGCTTGTTTGCAGGAGAGCTTCTGTGAAGTTTGGAAAGTAGGAGGCGAGGTACTGGCGAAAGTGAAGTTGTGAGGCGGCATCGTGATTCGTGTCGGGATATCACAGTCGGTAGTGCGCTTGCCCGCGAAAGGCAAAGGTCCCAGTTTCGAGTACCGGTTCCGGCACACAATTTTAATCTGCCAGGAAGTTTCATATCAGCGCACAATCCGCTGCAGACTGAAATTTCATTCTGTAATGATGACGTAATTGTGTTCACAACTACAGAGTATATTCTCATTATTCTTTTTCATATCCAATGTTTTACACTTGGTAAAGGACTTCTTGTTGGGAACCTCGTCTTACGTTTGATCATCCCCAGTGAATATTACACTTCCTTGGCATGGCCCAGTGTATGCCTGTGTTGACTTACACTGTATACATTAGGCGAATGAATTCCTGTATTTATATTTTGTATACGTATGGTACTTCGAACTCCACATTGCCTGCTATTTTATTAATGTATTTTGGATTTATTTGTAATTTGATCACAGATACTCAGGTCGTGCGGGACATCTACTTCTCCAATCTCTCCAGATTCGGTGGACTCTCATGACGAGAAGCTCTTGGTTCACCCTGCCTCCCTCCACATTTAGTTCACTGCTGAGTGACTGAACGGTGTTTGTAAAGTAGGTAAAACGAGGAGCTCTTCGGAGCTCTGAAATACCAATCTGGGAAATTATTAGCAAAGGACGACAACAGTTTTATAATATGCTGTATATACACTTATGCAACGCGAGAGTATAGTAGATTCAATGTTTTGCAAAATATGAAGCATACCAAAATGGCAGCTACACTAGTGGTGCCTTTCTCCATAGTAACCACGTCGATATAGCCGACATCTGGTAGTTGTCGGCAAGGACAAAATGGTATTCAAGCAAATTTTAACTCCCTCTACTTTACAGACAATTCCTGAGTATATTGGAAATTTTCATGTGGCAAGAAGGATTGTGATACAGTTGAAGGTGATTCATGATCTGCATCGAGATATCGTAGAAAGAGTAATATTATGTTTATTGGAAAATATGACTTCCGTAGTTATGGTCATTATGGTGCGGTTGTAAAAAAAGTAAAATGGCACCGAATGAATGTCTGGGAGACCCCGAAAGGCAAATTAAGCTGCCTGCTTGGACAGGTTTTCCTAAATCTTCGTGCTAGCAGACACCTTTATCTTGCGAATACGAGAGCTATGTGTTGAAATATCTGTCATAAGTGAGGTTAATAAAGAGTGGAGTGCACTGCCATGTGCGTATCGGAGATTGGAGATGGTAGAGGGTGAAACCCGGTGCCGACACATAAGTCTCCCCTAGAATAGTACCAAGGGGCTGCCGAGCTTAACGTACCCATGTGACTCACATATCACCATCAACAGTGTTGCTTGCCGTCGCTACTTGGTGCAGTGCGAACGGAAATGAAATTTAATACAGAACGTAGGCGCAATGACTGGTGATGAGCGGTTCTGCACCAGCAATGCCGTAAGGCAGAGAGAAAAATTTCACCAGCCCACATAGTACCCGGAGGCTACGACCGAAAGTGCTTCGCTTCTTTGATTCGGCGGGAAGCACTGTAACAATATTACTAAAGTTTTCCGGGCTATTATGCTGTGCTATTATGGAGTTATTACTCAAACTCAACGTTTCGTGCCCATCTGCGGAGGACATTCTCAAGGGGGATCGTGTTACTACTGTATGTCCGATGCACACCCTGACTCGTTACTACTTGCAGTCAAGTTCTCTCAGGCCCATTCCGCCAAAAGCAACTTGTAATGCAAAAGCCAATCGGAAACTTACATTTTGACCAATAAGGGGGGAGGATGCAACCTCGAATCATATGAAAAACAAGCCATTAAAACACCATTCATCAACGCCCCTTTCCACCAATGGCGTGCAATATTGTAACCGCCAAGAAAAGAAAACCAATGTCCCCCTCCTCTAGTTCATCCGCTGCTATATAAACCCCAAGCTATCCTACATTCAGCAGTCACACCCTGATGAGGGCAATAAAATAGATGGGCGAAGCAATAACACTAAAAATAGATCTCATAGGAGGAACGTTTTCCTTTTCTTTGTGGAATTTCAGCAACCCATAAAACCTTGGCGGTAGTGCAACTGAAAAGACTTTTTCGAACACACTGTTCAATGGAAGACTTTTTTATTAACTGAGTAACAGTCCTAAGAACGTTGCCAGTGGGATATTATCTATGTTCTACATCTATATCTACATGCATACTCCGCAATCCACCGTAAGGCACGCGGTGGAGGGTAGACCCTACACTGTACCACTACTAGGCATTTCCTTCCTTATTCCACTCCCAAATAGAACGAGGGAAAAAAGAATGCCTTATGCTTCCGTACGAGCGCTAATTTCTCCTGTATTTGTGAACACTGCGCGAAATGTAAGTATGCGGCAGGAAGATCGTACTACACTCAGCTTCAAATTCCTACCCTCTAAATTTCCTCGACAGAAATTCTCGAAAAAAACTTCGTCTTTCCTCGAGCAATCACCATTTGAGTTCCCAGAGCATTTACGTGAACTCTCTCATTGGTCGAAATAGGTGGAGGCATGTTTTTCGCCGTCAAAAGTAGCATTTCGTGTAGCGAATTGAAGTTGATAGTTCCGGTGAGCTATTATGGGTAGAGGTTGTACCAGAAAATCGTAAGAAGTTAATAACTGGTTCCTTTTAGCGGCCTCCCGACTCTGACGGTACAATAACAGAAAGGTTCAAAGAAAACCTGTGTCTAATTACAAAAACGTACCAGACTCACACGATAATAGTAGGCGGCGATTTTAATTTACCCTCGATCTGTTAGCGAAATTATATTTTCAAATCAGTAGGTAAGCATAAAACATCTTGTGTAATTGTACTCATCGCATTCTTTGAGAATTATTTCGACAAATTAGTTCGTGAGCCAACTAGAATTGTAAATGGATAAGAAAACACACTTGATCTCTTAGCAACAAATAATCCTGAGCTCATAACGAGCATCAAAACGAATACAGGTATTAGTGAACACAGAGCTGTCGTAGCGAGATTGAATATCGAAACTCCCAAAGTTACCGAAAATAAACGAAAAGCATATTTGTTCAGGAAAGCATGTAAAAATAAAATACATTGCTTCTTGAAACACAGATTCCACTCGTTTCTAACACTAAACGTAGTTGTAGACAAGATGTGGCTCAAATTCAAAGAAGTGGTATCGACAGTAATTGAAAGTTTCAAACCAAAAAAATTAATAACAGAAGGCGGCGATCTCCCTTGTACACAAAACAGGTCAGTACACTGATACAAAAGCAAAGGAAAACGCATACTAAATTTAAACGAACACAAAATCCCCAGAAGCTCGAAATTTAGCGAGAATTTCAATGCGAGATGCCTACAATACTTATCACAACGAAACTCTTTCTCGAAATTTGACTGAAAACCCAAAGAGATTTTGGACATAAATATATTAGGGGCAAAACACAAACAATAGTCTCACTACGAGATGGCGATCCTCCCGATGACAGCGCTACTAAAGCAGAATTACTAAACATAGCTTTTAGAAACTCATTCACCAAAGAAGACGAAACCAATGTTCCAGATTTCGAATCACGAACAGAGGTCGTAATGAGTAACGTACAAGTAGATATCACAAGAGTAGTGCAGCAACAAAAATCACTTCTGGTCCGGATTGTATACCCATTAGATTTCTATCTGATTGTGCTGAAGCGATAGCTCCTAACTTAACAGCCATACACAACCGCTCTCTCATAGAAGGAACTGGACCAAAAGATTGGAAAGTTGCACAGGTCACACCTATATTCAAGAAAGGCAGTATGAGTAACCCACTAAACTACGGGCCTTTTTCATTGAAGTCAATTTGCAGCCGGGTTTTGGAACATATCCTGTATTCAAATATTATGAATTATCTCGAGCAGAACAATCTGTTGACCCTAGGTCAATACGGATTTAGAAAATATCGTACATGCGAAACATAGCTATCTCTTTATTCCCACGAAGTAATAGGTGCTATCGGCAAGGGTTCGCAAATCGATTCCGTATTTCTTGATTTCCATAGGGCTTTTGACACCGTACCTCACAAACTGCTTTTAATCAAATTTCGGGGTTATGGTATATCGCCCCAAATTTGCGATTGGAAAGGGGATTTCCTGTCAGAGAGGACACAGTTCGTAGTAATCGATGGTAGAGCATCGACTAAAAGAGAGGTGATATCGGGCGTTCCACAGGGTAGTGTTATTTGTCCTCTGCTGTTCCTTATTTACATAAACGATTCAGGGGAAAATCTAAGTAGCTCTTTTAGATTGTTTGCAGATGACGCCGTCATTTACCGTCTAGTAAAATCATCTGAAGATCAAAACCAACTGCAGAACGATCTGAATATCAGTATGGTGTAAAAATTGGCAATTTACTCTAAATAATGAGGAAGTGTGAAGTCGTACACATGATTACGAAAAGAAATCCGTTAAACTTTCTTTACAAGATAAATCAATTAAAAGTGAAGGCCGTAAACTCCACAAATTTCCTAGGAATTACTATTACTCCAGATTTAAATTGGAAGGAACACGTTGACAATGTCATGTGAAGGCCGTAAACTCCACAAATTTCCTAGGAATTACTATTACTTCAGATTTAAATTGGAAGGAACACGTTGACAATGTCATGGGAAAGGCGAACCAGAGACTGCATTTTATTGACAGAACCCTTAAAAGATGCAACAGAACTACAAAAGAAACTGCATACACTATCATCTGGTCACATACATATTTACAAGGTGGTCATCTTGTTTCAAAAAAACAAAAAAAGGTATAAAATAATAAGTGCAACATAGCACTTTGTCACTATATAAAAAATATAGAAGTTGAAAACATGACAGCTTACAAAATACTGTGAGCTGTAATGTTTTTAACTTGTGTGTTTTTCATGTAGTGACAAAGTGCTACGTTGCACTTATTATTGAACACCAATGTTTTAACAAGATGATCAGCTTGTCACCAAATGATGGTGACACAGTTCACCGAAACCGCTCGTCATTGAATAAATTATTAATGTGCGATCTTGGTATTTCATTTTAAGACTATAATTGAGATACAATTTGGTGTCAGAGTGTGCTCATGAAATGACCTCAGACGTGACACCACTTTCTAAGCTACAGACTTTTCTCACATGTATGGCTAACTTTTTGAGGCATCACGGAGCCAGAAACTTTATCGGGGACCATTATGTTTTACTATTGTAGATGGAAGATAGAGCTATTGAAATGCTAAATTTCAAACTCGTACTTCTTAGTGGTGTAAAGAAACTGGCCACTTAACTGTTTACGCAATTTGGTAGCTTCATATTTCAAAATGCGTTGTCGCTCATATCAATCACATGTTTTTCCTCATTTAAATGTGCCTTTTAATAGAACATATAAATATGGAGAGTAAAGGTTGAATATAGGATCGGAAGCTTTAGTGATTCCCAGAAGATAACGATTACCGCAGTATTCGTGTGACGTCAGCAAACATCACCTTCCTGACATTATCTTTCCTTGTAGCTACATCCTTGTACGTGTATGAGGCACATTTATGTGTGTAACATCTCCGAGCGGACTCCTGTGTAACTGTGTCAACTATACGTCACATACATGCACATTGGTCGAATTTGATTCATGAGTCATTATGGAGAATTTATGCAGGATAAAGAGGAACATATCCATGTGAACTAATCTCTATCCAGAGAAAAGTGTTCGAGATTTCGATTGTTACAACAGAAGAATACCACAAAAATGCTAATATTCAAGGACGGCCAGCTAGGCCTGTGACAATAGTGACCTCTGCTAATATGTATATCTAGCGTGAAGGTCGTTTATATGGGCAGTTGCTCCATAGTGTTGGATGTGACTGTACAATACATGATCAAAAGTATCCGGACACCTGGCTGAAAATGAAAAAGTTCGTGGCGCCTCAATCGCTAATGCTGCATTTCAATATGGTGCTGGCCCACCCTCAGTCTTGATGAGGGCTACCGCTCTCGCAGGCAAACGTTCAATCCGGTGCCGGAGGATTATTTGGGGCATGGTAGACCATTCTTCACGGATTGTTGCGCTGAGGAGAGGTATGGATGATTTAATGAGAGGCCTGGCACGAAGTCGGCGTTCCAAAACAACCCAAAGGTGCTCTAGAAGATTCAAGTCCGGACACCGTGGAGGTCAATCCACCACAGTCCACGCGTTATAAACAGGTGTTTGATCGTACTGAAACATGCAATCGTTTTCCCCAAATTTAACTTCAAGAGCAAGAAGGTGCTTGAAACTTAAATATACTCCTGTGGTGTTATAATGCCACGCAAAACAAGACGAGAAAGACAACTCTTTGGAAAACACGACCACACAATATGAATACCCCCTACTGTTGGCAGTACACACGTTGTCGAATGAGGTTCTCCGGGCATTCGCCATAACCATACACTGCCATAGGATTGCCACGTTATGTTTTACCACTGTTCAATCGTCCAATGTTCACGCTAATTACACCAATAGAGGTGTCATTTTGCATTTGACCCTGCGTGATGTGTGGCGTATGGGCAGCCGCTCGACCATGAAGTGCAAGTTTTCTCACCTCCTGCCTAACCGTCATAGTACTTGTAGTGGATTCTGTTGCAATTTGTAATTCCTGTGTGTTGATCTGGATAGATGCCTGGACCTAGGGATGTTTAGGAGTCTGGCATTCTTGTGTACAGACTCCTAACAGAAGTGGCACGCAATCACCTGATTACGTTCGAAGTCCGCGGAACGACCATTCTTCTCTCTCACCATTTCTAATGATATGGGGTACCTGGCTATAGGTGGGAGCTCAATGCACCCAATATGAAAAACGTATGTTTTAGTGTGTGTCCGGATACTTTGGTCACATAGCGTAGATCGTTTGAAGTTCTGTTAATACTGAAACAAATAGTTTCAAATTGTAGGAAATATAACGCAGGCTGGATACACTGCACGTGGCCGAGGGGACTGAGGCGCTCCAGTCACGGTCTGCACGGTCGGGGGTTCGAATCCCCCCTCGGGCACGGATATTTGTGCCGTTCTTATTCTTAGCTAGTTCATAAGTAGTTTGTAAGCGTAGGGACTGATGGCCCCGTAGTTAAGTCCCATAAGTTCTACAAACATTTGAATTTGAATTTGAAACGCCAATCTTGAAATCATGAAACAGTGCTCGTGGAATTTATACACATTCTCTGTTGCTCAAAACATGTGATTCCGTGAGTTGACATGACAATTCAGGTGAAAGCAGGGTGCAACACACGTTAATAAGTGATGCATATCCAAGCTTTTCGTTGTTATATCAGTGAACATCCACTTCAAATTACAGGAGGAGAGGAGTAACTTTTGCATTTTGCGTGTGTTGGGTTTATTCCGAAACATCTACATCTACAAGGGATTCTCTGATAATCACATTTAAGTGCCTGGCAGAGGGTTCCCGGAACCACCTTTATATTATTTATCTCCCAATCCATCCTCTAATAGCGCGCGGGAAGAAAGAAAGCCTGAACCTCTCCGTTCGATCTTTGTTTTCTCGTATTTTATTTTGACGATCTTTTCTACCTATGTAAGTGGCAGTCAATAATATATTTTCGTATTCCGAAGAGAATGTTCGGGATTGGAATTTCATAAGTAGCCCACGCCGCAGCGATGAGCACCGTTACTGTAAATGATTCCCATCCCAGATCCTGTACCATTTCCATAACGCTGTCCCCCCTGTATCGTGACAATACAAAACGAGCTGCCCTTATTTGGGCTCTTTCGATGTCTTCCGTCAAACCCACCTGATAAGATTCCACACTGGGCATCAATACTCCAAAAAAGAAGGGACAAGCGTAATGTATGCAGTCTCTTTAGTAGGTCTGTTGCACCTTTTAATGGTTCTGCCAATAAAACGCACTCTCTGGTTCGCCTTTCCTACGACATTATCAACGTGTTCTTTACAGTTTAAGTCTGAAGTAATAGTAACTCCTAGGTATTTAGTGGAGTTTATGGCCTTCACTTTTGATTGATTTATCTTGTAAAAAAACAACGTGAAGCAATGAATTAAAATTTGTGGTGTGGCCAGAAATCGAACCCAGACCTCAATGATTACTAGGCAGACGTCTTACCGTTAGACCACCGCACCTCTAAGGCGTCTACGAATAGTGTAAGTATGACTTCCCCCCATGTCACATATTTTAATTCTGCTTCTCTGTTCCAAAGATTATTGTCACTACTGCCAAGTCTCTCCATGCAGCGGAATAGCACCTCGGTAATGTACATACTGGAACATTCCTGTTGAGATGATTATATATATATATATATATATATATATATATATATATATATATATATATATATATATATATATATATATTGAGAAACCCTGAGACGGTTTTTCGTCTCTAATATGTCCAAGACATTAAAGATAAACGTGAAGCACTGTTTTACAATTTGTGGTGCGACCGGGAATCGACCCAGGACTTCCATGCTTACTAGGCAGACGTCTTACCGTTAGACCATCGCACCTCTAACAAATAAGGCGCCTCGGAATAGTCTAAGTACGAATTCCTTCCACGTCACAAATTTTAATTTTGCTCCTGTGTTCCAAAATTGTAATACATTGCTTCACGTTTATGTTTAATGTCTTGGACATATTCGAGACGAAAAACCGTCTCAGGGTTTCTCAATATATATTTAAAGTTTAATGGATTTATTTTCTGGTGAACTAAATATACTATTTCTGGTGTCCGTGCACGTTTCCGAAAGTGTATTGACTTATCAAAATAATTGTGTCTTTCGCTATTTTCTGAATATTTATTGTCATCATTCAACCATTGCACCTCCCGCAAAGATCTGACATCGCCATTTGTTGTCACGAAACGTTCCACAACAAATGCCTTGTGCTCCATCACAGTTACACTGATCCTTTCACGCTGACACAGCACGCACTACGCTCTGAACCAGTATGGGCGACGTGGGGATGATACACACGGTGTGTAGTCCACGGGATGTGGTTACATGCATAAATTAACTTCCAAAAGTTTACACTCACCCGACCCACTGTCCCTTCAAAAAGCGAGTTCGACCTCAGAGTCAATGAAACAAAAGAGGAATTATGTGAACGGAATGTGGGATTTTGGTATCTCAAGTGAGTCGCGTTATTTTCCGTGTAGAATTGTAAGGATGCGCACTATGTCATTTCGATAGGTACAGTGTCATATCAGATAACCGACGAGAAGAGCTACAACACGTATCAGCCCTACATTGTATGCAGTGATATCGTAATAGTATTTTGATAAATGATGCCCTGTTCTGTGCCAACTGAGTTCAGTCATTCGAATTTCTGTCCATTAGTGGGTCCGTCATTATAAAACGGCACACGACGTCCTTTGGCGAAACGAATTAATCATCAGGATGGACGAATCCCAGCAATAAATAACACTAGCACATTTCATTTCGCGACTGTCATCACATGTTTATAAATACTGTCCAAAATACCTATAAAATGCAGCTTCCAAGGAATCGTTATATGTTACGATTAGAATCACTAGTTAAAAAGAAAAAAAATCTAAATGTTATACAGATGCTGAAAATTAACTGTATGAACTGCGAAAATGTAGAAAGCAATTAATTTCATTATGTCAAGGAGAAAATGTTTCCGTACGGTTTGAAATGAATAATTATCAACATTTGAGGACCGTCAGCTTTAAGTGAACCACGTCTCCAACACTTCAGTCTTCTTGTTTCGCGTTATTCAAACGGTTCGTAATTCACGTCCATACCACATACTTGCCTTTTGTTACTAACAGCCTTATACTAGTCAGAAATGTCCACTTTTCCTGTGCTGCACAGCTTTTCAAGTCCTCCGTAATTCATTCAGTATTTTACTATGTGTATTTCTCACCAGCAACTTTCAATTTAGCTATCTCCTGCAACCAAAGTTTGATAAGGGTACTGCTAATCTAGCCTCTGATACATCTATATCTTTGCTTTATCGCCGCGATGGAGTAGCCTAGCGGTCTAAAGCACCTCGCTGCGGAGCGCGCGGTTGCTTGCCGTGGAGGTTCGAGTCCTCCCTGGGGCATGGATGTGTATGTTTGTCCGTAGGTTAGTTTACTTAAGTTTAAGTAGTTTGCAAGCTACGGACTGATGACCACGCAGTTTGTTCCGATAGATTTACAGACATTTGAACATTGAATTTGCTTTACTGTCGCGACGGAGTGGCCAAGCGCTCTAAGCCGTCTTGCTGCGGAGCGCGCGGTTGCTCGCCGTCGAAAGTTCGAGTCCACCGTCGGGCATGTGTGTTGTTCTTGGTGTAAATCAGTAGTTTGTAAGTACACGGACTGATGACCATTGCAGTTTGGACCACTAGGTTTACAAACATTTGAACATTTTCATATTATTCGATATCAACAACCATGACATTAACGTATCAGTTAACGCGTCTGAAGCACAGACTACAGAAATGTATCCTGTCTACTTGATTACATATTGATTCCTCTCGCAGATCTGATAACGACTGACTGACGCCTCTCACCTTTCTTGGATTACAGTACTGTTAACCCACTTGCTACATTTATAATTTTAGATCAAAAACGTTTTACAACATGGAAACTTAGTTTTTCTTTACTGCAGTCTCTTTATGGCATCCGGACTTCCATTTAAAGAAAATATGAATACACCATAAATTTCACACTCTTTTAACAATTGCTACAGTGAGGTTATGGTTCGCCTGTGTGGGTCAAAATGTGTTAGGAGTAAGTATGTTTCAGGAAGTAAAGACTGAGCAACCCATGAAAAAAGGGACCTTCGGAAATGCTGACAGAAAAAGAAAGGTAAGAATCGTTAACATCTGAGGTTGTTTTCGGATTTCAACTTCTTGTACGTACGCCCAGAAGGCTTTTATTATCTAAGATTTGTTCCTTAGTTTTATCTTGGAGTCTAACATGAACTTCTTTGGACTTACAGTCCTATGCAGTGGACTATTGGTGCAATGAACTCATTTATTTTTCACTCTCTTTAAAATCTACCTGGTAAGTTTTCTCCCAGAAACAAAAAAATATCTGCATCTACATCTTAATGTGTTCTCCGCCAGCGTTCTTACGGTGTAAGGTGGAGGGTATGGCGTGTACCATTGTTACTCCCCCTTATTCCTGTACGAAGAACGTAAACTCCGCGGGATAAACAAGTGCAAGTAAGTCCTCACATGGACTCAAATATAATGTTATTATCATTCTTTCACTCGAGATATTCGTGGGAGTAATATTTATATTCACTGACTTTTCTCGAGACATACTCTCTCGGAACTTCGACAGTGGCCCCAACAGTGCTTCAGAACGCTGATATCTTTGATGTTTCCACACTTTCTAAATTAACTGATAAAGAAGTGAGCTGCTCTAGCTTTAGATTTTCTACATTATCCTATAGCAATCATATGAAATAAAGATCCCACAATGATGGACAATATTCAACTACTTTCAAAAAAAGTGTTTCATAAATACTTCCTTTGTTGATGACGTACATTTGTTTTTGAATCTTTCACAGTTAAATCTATGTGCTGTTCACACTTCGAATAGTCCATTCGCACAAGAAGTTATTTTATGGAAGTAACTGCATCCAGCGATAGTTCGGCAATTTGTATCCCCGTCACATTTGTTTACGTTGCGAATCTTTTCCCATTAACAGCAACAAGTGGTAAACGGCTGGAAATCCCCTTCGCTACTCAACAGTTCTCCAGCGTTGGGTCTTCATTCCATGTAACAGTATCATCCGCAAAGAGCCTCGCCGAATTTCCTACGTTACCTACTACGTAACTGATATTTAGTTCGAAACATAAAGGCCATTTTCCATTAACAATGATAAGCTGTCTTCTGTCTAGAAACCTAGAAACTGTTCAAACTAATCAAACAGCTGAGTCGATATTCCGTACGCTCATATTATGTTCGTTGGGCGCTATTGTGGAAACGGGTCAAGAATCTTCCGAAGATGGAGAAATATAACTACTGGGGACCGCGTATGTTACTTTTTTGTCCTCTTGTACGAATAGAGCGATCTGGGTTCCATGTGACCGTCTCTTTCGGAACATTTATTGATTTCTGCAGAAATGTCATAATACACCAATATAAAAGATGTCCGAGAACTGTACAACAAACCGTCACCAGAGATATAATTCCATAGCTTTGTGCATCTGCTCGACAACCCTGCTTCCAGATGGGTTAAGGTTCATTAGCAAACGCTCTCTAGAATTGAACTGTATTACGTCATGTCCAGCAGACTTTTCTGTGTTATCTACCATTATGTCGTTCGTGCGACGATTTAGAAGAGGGACTAAAGTGTGATCTCCTTTTTGTAACAACTATGTTTAGTATTAAGCTTAAATTTGTAGTGAAGTACTCTTCGCTTTCGTAGCAACTTTTTAACTGCGAATCTTCCCCATATCGATACATACTTCTTTAAAGCATACCGAACGATGCTTTTCAACCTTTGCCTTTGGTACTCAACGATTTTTGAGTTGGAGACTATATTTTCGTCTTAACTGCTCTGCTCTGGAATATGTATTTTGTCGATCTCGTTGAACAGGAAGATCGTGTTACCTTCCCTCACACTACTATTCACAGCTGTAATTAGTGATATCGTAAGTCTTTTCATAGCAGATGCCCTGTTCTGTGCCAAGTAAGTGGAATCATTCGGATGTATTTCCATCAGCAGGTCTAATATGTTATCTCCACAAATCAGTTCTCTGTTTAACTACTCAGAGTTATTTTCGTATAAATCTCTTATAACAGTTTCATTACACTCTGTGACTCTACTACCCACCTTAAATATTTCAGTCGCTCAGTCAATGTATGAATGTCTGTTCGGTGTACGTTTATTACGTCTGAACCACAAGACATAAAGAGCTAAAACTTTTTACAGTTATCTATCCGGGGAAGGCCTTAGGCACGGTTTTACGGCGATCAGATAGCTATTTATCTATATATATTAATGGGAATGTCTGTTCAGTGTACGTTTATCACGTCAGAACGACAAGACGCAGAGACTTAAATATTTGTACGGTTACTAATTTATACCTCAGGAAGGTTTTAAGCACTGTTTTATACCGATCTGATAGATACTTAGTATTTTGATGAATATAAAGCGAAATGCGGAACAATAATTACTATTTTAAAATTATATTTACTCTTTGAAAATAGTTTTATTGGTTGCATTGTTGCTTTAGGGTTGATAATGATAGAAGGGTGGAGTACATCGGCATAGAAAGTTACCGGTGTATATAAAATTCCACGTGTGTCTGTGGTAATATTTCGCTCTGCACGAAACCTACAGAACGCAAACGAATGGTCTGTATGTAATTGTTGTCTGAAGTTTCCAGTTGTACAGCATAGCAGTTCCATGCCGATAGCTATAAGGAGATGGAAGATATGGTGGTTGAAAGTCGTCAAATTATAAAAATATTCAGACTGAAAGCCAGCGATGACGTTTGCGACTCTATAGCAAGGAGGTTACATACAGCGAAACGTGATGCCACAGACCATATCTTTGGTCTATGAGTGCTACAATGTCTTCAGCTCTTCTCTGTAAGGATAAGCATACGAATAAGGAAATATTAGAATAAATAAACTAAGAAGTAAAAAAGAAATTTCTGTTAATGCTGATAACGTAGTTTACCAGAAAGCCCTAAAATGAAATTAAAATGAATATGGACATTACTCTCACCATACGTGTTGAAATATTGTAACAGGCTATAAGGAATAATGTATGTATTATTTGTTGTAAATCATTAAGAACTTCACACAATTTTATTTTTTTATTTGAATGTTGTTTAAAAATGTTTCTAAAGATGGTATTGTATTTCATTACATCCTTCAAAACCAGCTTATCTATCATAATCAACCAACACGCGAGCGGAGCCGCGGGTTTATGCTAGTATAACATAAAATAATACTGTAAGATGACTAGCAAATTCTCCGCATTTTGTCTTTGATGTCCTCCACTTCACAAGCTGAGGCAGATGATCAATAAAACCATTCAGTGACCGTGTACGATCCATCAACTTGCTTCACGTCATGATTCTGTAAATTGTGACATACCAGAAACTATGACTTAACCATGTCTTTGAGTTATTGGTTGCTTCTTAAACTGTCGAAATATAGCATGGGCTAGCGCAATGCACCACCCAATTTCCCGATTCGAGAAAAACATACTTCAGAAACTACTGTATATAATGCCACAAGACTGAAACCCTCCCATAAAAATAAACTCTACTGCGAGCATAGTTTGACAAGTCATAAAGTATTTGATTTCAGTCAGTGTAATTTTGGTCACCCAACATCGTAGCGTAGGATTTAATAAATTTTGCTGGTGTATTGTAATGAAAACCTTTTATTCACTTTTCATGGTGAAACGTGATTGGATTACTATTATCGGCAATGAAAATGTTGCTCTTCAGATGCACAAAATACAGTAGTGGTACTTACTGTCTGCAATAACGTGTACTCGTATCTGAAGATAAATTCTAGTTCACGTATAAGTAAAGCCGTTAAATGTACATAACTTATGGAATGTATATGTAAGGAATCTTGTTTTACATATTTTGGCATTTATTGTTTTCACGTGTTTGGTATGATAATGTAAGATCTAACTCGCACCACACAATGTTGTGGATCTGAAGGTGTGAAAGTCCTTGTTTGAAACTACTGAACAGTACTTTAAGCTATGTGATACGTCGATAGTAGTAACTACAGGTTATCGTAAAGAGATTTCTATAAAAACAGGTATGAACTGAATCATGCAACACCTGATCAATCAAACATAGTATAATGACTCCACTAACAGAAATTGTACCCCACTGTACGAAATTTGACGATTAGATGATGTACAGTATGACTGTGAACTTTTCAGTCTCCTCTATACCGCACAAACTTTGAAGAGTGATTAGCGCTTATTCTCGATGCATACAGCATATAAGTCAAATGAAGTAAACATGTTAATCTCGGATGTCGCATTTTTTATGTTTATCTAAGTACATATTTTCATGGTGTTCACTTCTTTGAACAGGTGAGACGTAACTTACGTGTTCGCAGATCACGTCACTATTATTTAGACATTCGGATTAATGAAACATGTTGTCTGTAACATGAAGTTATTACTTCAATGTATATTTAGCATTGAAATTTATAGTTCCGTTCATCTTACGTTAAGAGCTCCAAGGGAATTCACAAGGATGATGATTTAGCAGAGGTTAAGTTAAAAGAGATGAAGCTTCAAATATGTACTGACTCTTATGATTAACCGCTGCCTAATAACTATTCGTGCAAGAAATAAAACTTCAATACTCTTTCGGCGAATCTAAATTAACTTATCTATCCAATAATTTTTCAAGAGGTAATCCCTGTATTTGCTTTAGTATTAGTTTCAAATGTCAGTTCCCGTTTTGACAATGAATTTTACTTAATGATTCTCCTCTTCATCTTGAGCTCTTACACTGATTTTAAACAAGGTAATCAGGTACTTGTCATTTTGTAAAATCAATAATTCAAAATGTGGCATAATGTTAAAATTTCCTATAGATTTATTCACAACATTTTATAATGATTTGTTTTCCATTTTAATAGTGTTCTAATGACTCAGTACATCGTTCAAGAATAAAATTAATTTTCAAAGAACACTTACAATTTTTACAATGTAATTCGTCTAAAGATATAATTTGTAACAAAGCTGAATCATAACATCAACATATCAACTGAAATTGTGACATATTTTCAATTGCCTTTAGCGTTATTAGCAAGTGTTTTCCTGTGCACTATGATTGGTAAAACTTATAATTGTAACTATGAATCAGTAATAAATTAAATAAATAAATAAATAAATAACAAATGAAATTAGTCTTTCAAACAATTAATACAGTATTATACAACTGATACAGTGCACGCTACAATACAAAAATAAAAATTGACAGTACACAATTTCACAATAACAACCTGAAGGTACAACAATCATGCATAACATAATATCGTCTGAATCATAATAATGAGTATATAAGTACCGACTGTGCAATAGTTTCTGGTGGCATGGCTATTGAAATTCACTTTGCATGCATTGTTTGTTAGAGACCAACTCTATCGCCTTCATCAGTTGCCAAAAGTGCCAAGACTCGCGATACAACCATTGACAGCGAAAGAAACTGCTATTGTAAAAGAGTAAAAATATCGGGTTAAAAACCTTTGTAAATGCGTATCACCCAGAAATTAACAAGAAAAGGCGCGAAGTTTATTACATTTAGTGTAAGTTCTCTTTCTTTCCTGGAAGTTAAATTGCTGCATATCATAATTTACCGACAGTAGAATCTATCAATAAATAGTACAAGCACGTAACAAAATAATAGTCAGTTTTTTTGTAAAAGTACTTAAGATGAGTAGCAAAATATATCCTTGACGACTTATGTCTATACGACACTGTTGGAATCTTCACTGCGAATGAGACTTTGGACGGATGATATGGCACGTAAGTCTGACACAGCACGAACACAAAATTACTAGGACGGTTCGAACAGACGTTTAAATCTCACATTCTAATCGCAGTCGAGGATAGCTCCAGGATTCATCGGTCGTCGTGGCTGGCAGAAGACGATGTCCTTGTACTTGCCGTGCGATCGTAGAACGCACTCCGGACCGCACGTGGCGTTCACGGAGATGCGGTGGTTGTTATCCGCGTCTCGGAACAGCCTCAGCTCGTACGACTCGACGCAGTTCTCCAGGCCGAGCTTCAACAGGTTGTGCCAGGCTTTGCTGAGCCACCGCTTCGAGCAGTGGTCTACTCTGCCGACTGTCCTACCGTCGACCATCGAGGATAGGTAGGAAGACAGCACAAGAGCGACGAGAACGACCGCTGTCTTCTGGCACGCCATCGCAACCCGTTGTCCTCCATCGAGGTTTGCGGCATGTATTTATACAGGGTAGGTAGGCAGATAGTAAGCGATAAGTATCGGTAGTGTGGCGCCCCACGAGGAAATGATAGGTGTTCGCGCGGACACGTCATGGACGAAGCTTTCCGCGTTATCGCAGGAAGCTGTGACGAAGCGTTGATCACAAGGTAGCAAAGAACGGGCACTACTGCTGCCGAACTACTAGATTTATTCCAAACAGATTAACAAACGAGCATTTCGTGAGAAACTATACTCTCGAGTCAAAAGTCGCAGTAAACCTATTAGTTATTAAAAAAAGTTGATGCATTTGGTAAACTATTACAGTGTGGTAAGAGTGAGGGGATCCATCTTTTCCGCCGGCTGCGGTGGCCGAGGGGACTGATGCGCTCTAGTCACGGTCTGCACAGCCACTACGGTCGGGGGTTCGAATCCCCCCTCGGGTATGGATATTTGTGCCGTCCTTAGGATTGGCTAGTTCATAAGTAGTTTGTAAGTTTAGGGACTGATGACCCCGTAGTTAAGTCCCGTAAGCTATAGGGCCTACAAACAAAAATGTTCAAACGTTTGTTAAGCTTAAGGGACTGAACTACGGGGTCATCAGTCCCTAAACTTACAAACTACTTATTAACTACCTTATACTAAGGACGGCACAAATATCCATGCCCGAGGTGGGGTTCGAACCCCCGACCGTAGTGGCCGTGCAGACCGTGACTGGAGTGCCTCAGTCCCCTCGGCCACCGCGGCCGGCGCCTACAAACATTTGAAAATTTTTTATCCATCTTTTCCGGTATATACAGAATATGAGCGCCATCTTTAATATGAATCGAATAGCTTTTAAATGTGTATAGGTTGTACAGTGATAGAGTGCCAGACTACAAATCCAAAGATCACGGGTTCGATCCGCGCCAAGTCCTAGGATTTTTATCTGTTACTCTCCACTTCTTTCACCTCTGGCACTATTGCTCAAGTGAAAAAGTAGCACCGTGGTTCGGAACCCACGTTAAACTGTAGGTCCCCCCTATAACTCGCTGAGTAAGTCAGTTCGAAGGTCGGAGGAAGGCAACGACACACCACATACAAACAGGACCATGCCTAGTAAAGCACTGGGGTGTTCAAACCAATCTTCGTATTGTTGACAGCTTTACCTTTATCTCACTTTTAAATCGAAAGGGGTCATTGATATATCAAATAACAGTATTTCTGACAAGTTCCATACTACAAAAAGATACTACGTAGAAGTTATAACAATTTGTGTTTGGAATTTAATGTGTTCAACATATTGCCCCTATTGATCAATGCGGATTTATAGACTCTGAATCAAATTCTCATCCATTAGCAGAAGGGTTTGCTCAGATATCCCAGCAGACGTTACATCACCGCATTGCTCGAGTTGGTGTGTGTTGCTTATTTTTTCTGCATATTGAAAGGGGTCAAGTGGACCAGCTTCCAACTATTATTAACTTATTTAATTACTGAACTTCAGTTATTGTGCTGGCGGTTTGTTATGTCACCAAATTTCGGTTCATGTTTTGTTTCTTGCCTCTGCCTTGGGTGAAGGAAAGCAAAAGCGTAATTTTGTTAACTGTTTAGTGTTATTAAGTGATACAGTTCGCTCCCTACCCTCTCCTAGGAGCAAAGTCAGTCAAGTGTTGAAGTTCCTTGGATTCAAATTCCCTCCAGTAAGAGAGGCTCCATCCTACGCATGTTCCCTTACCAACTTAACAATATAGGTTGGGCAGGTCAGAGATGACCGAAGGCGGTCGCCCCAGCAAAATTCTTTTACCCCAGGGGTTGGCAACTCCCCCCTCCAGGTTTCCTAACCGGCAGCAGACCGTTGCTGTTAGAAACCGGCACTCGCCCGTCGTTGGTCTGGTGATCAGACACGCTGCGCCCCAGCCTTAGTTTGCACAAAGCGCCTTCTTTGTTGGGATTGTAAATTTAGGCAAGTGTCACCAACGTAATGTACGCATGGGTCGACCTTAAGCCAATATCGCGAATGATACTCAAATAACGGCCAAGGCTCGTTTCTGACCTGCTCAATGTTAACAACGTTTCCTGTAGACTATAGTAATTCATATCCTGTAATTTGATTTAGGCCCCCGTATGTGTTAATAGTTTGCCTTCGAAGTAGCTGTTGACTCACCTATTACCCACTTAAAGATGCTGATTGTGTCACCTAGCCACGGAGGTTCAGTATTTCAATATAAAAGATTGTAAATTCTTTTTTGAAAAAAGGGGAATTAAACATTAATCAACTATTAAAATTGTCCTTTTAAAACTAAATTCTCTCTATGATTGTCCCTAAATTGCACTGCCAAATCTCTCTACTGATCATCAAATAAGTTGCCTATTTTGTACTCATACATATGCTGTGACGATATGTCTAAGTTCTTGTATTGCCCATAACAACGTCTCTTCTCGCTCTGCATGCTCCGTGGATCCATTTCCTCATCTAAAGTCGTTATCCGTTGCCCTAATTGTTACTTCTGCTTTCACTGTTTTATACTCGTGATCGCGGACTCAGTATTTGTTCATGATTTGGTTTAATTGGCCCTATAGTTAAAAATAAAGAGGCGTGAGATCAGGTGGTCTGGGTGTACACTCAATAGAACGAAGTCGATCAGTCTAATGGCAGGGAAGTGACCACGTAACCACTAAGAAATTTTAAATGTTTTTATAGCTTATAGGACTTAACTACGGGGTCGTCAGTCCCTACTTACGAACTAACTTACACTAAGGACAGCACAAACATCCATGCCTGAAGGGGGATTCAAACACCCGACCGTAGTGGCCGTGCAGACCGTGACTGACGCGCCGCAGTCCCCTCGGCCACCGCGGCCGGCCACTAAGAAGTACCCGTAGTGTGGTATAGCCCCATTTACTTGAATGAATGGGGGAATGCTGCCATATTCTTCCAGAATGAAGGGAACCCCCACTTTTTGCAGCAATTCCAGGTAGCACTGAGCATTTAGTTTCGGTGTAGCCCCTTTTTTTTTAAAAAAAAGTACGAGGGAATGCTGCCATATTCATTCAGAACAAAGGGAAACCCCATTACTTTGCAGCATTTCAGGGTAGCATTGAGCATTTACGTTCGTGTGGTGTAGCGCCATTACATTGAAAGTACAGGGAAATGCTGCCACTTTAATTCAGAACGAAGGGAAACCCAAATTTTCGCAACATTTCCAGGTAGCATTAAGCATATTGGTTCTGGTCAATGTTTTTGGGCCCAATCACATACCACACTATAACCTTTACGCCACCAACTACATTTGTAGGTTTCGTCACTCCACTATCTCTGGTCATGACATTTGAATTCACCACTGAAAAAAATGGTTGCTTCATCACCGAACTTGATGCCTTTTGCAAATGAGGCATTTTGTTGTAACTTTTGAACCATAATTGCTACGTCGAAGCTGTTTACAGACATCAATTTTTCAGAAAATGAATAATACGAGCAGCTTTCCAATGAAAAACAGATTCAAGATGGCCAATTTCAAGACAGCGTGTATGTTAGATACATATGCTAAAAGATCAATGATGTCAGACATACCTTACCGAAAGATTACACGTGTCTGTACGAACGTGTGACATAGCTATTTATGCTCGGCTAGCAGACAGTAGGCCGTAGTGGAAGGGCCGAGCTGTCCAAGGCGCCTCGCTGTGCAGTGTGCAGTTACTGCCAGTCGGAGCTTCGAGTCCCCCTCTGGCATGGGTGTGTGTTGTCCTTAGTTTAGTTTAAACAATTTGTAAGCCTAGCAACTGATAACCAAAGCAAACCATACCCATAGAAAAAAGAATCTCATAATGTTCGAATACAGCATTAGTAGTGAGCTTCTTGCTACAGTCGCGTCGTTCAAATATTTAGGCGTAACATTGCAGAGTGATATGAAACTGATCGAACGTGTAAGGACAGTTGTGAGTAAGGCGGATAGCTGACTTTATTGGGAGAATTTTGGGAAGATGTACTTCACCTGTAAAAGGAGGCCGTGTATAAATCGCTTGTACGACCACGTGTTGAATATTGCTCAAGTTTGGTACCCACAGCGGATCATTTTAAAGGAAGACATGGAAGCAGTTCAGAGGCGAGAATCTAGTAGTTTCGACCACTTAGCGAGTGTCACTGAAATACTCCAGGAACTTAAATGGGAATCGGTGGAGGAAAGACGACGTCCTTTTCGAAAAAGCCTGTTGAGGAAATTTAGAGGGCCGGAATTTGATGCTGACTGCAGAAAGATCATGCTGCCGCCTTTTTAAATTTCGCGTAATGATCAAAAAGACAAAATGAGAGAAATTAGGGAGGCATATAGACCTTAAGTTTTTCCTAGTTCTATTTGGGAGTGGAATAGGAATGTAAATGCCTAATAGTGGTACAGTGTACCCTCCGCCAGGCCCCTTGGTGTGGTTTGCGGAGTATATATGTAAAAGTAGATTTACAAACATTTGGAAATTTTGGCAGGCAATAAAAGCATCGCCGTGGAGAATAGCGAATAGGCGAAGCGTCTCGCTTTTTTTTGTCACCTAGTGCATAAGCTGCGGCGAATTGGTCGAGCGCATTGAGGCACCATGCTCCGATGCGTGAGGTCGTTCCCCGTCTAGGGTTCGAATGCTTCCTCGGGCATGGATATTTGTGTTGTATTTAGTATAAGGTAGTTCATAAGTAGTTTGTAAGTTTAGCGATTAGTGACCCCGCAATTAAGTCCCATAACCTTAACAAACATTTGAAAATTTCTAGTGCACAATCACAGGTATTTAAGTTCTGTGAATAGTCCTGTAACATGAAAGTAGATAAACTATGAACTACAACTACCTTACCGTCCTTCGAAGTAGTCATCTCTCATAACTATGTAGCGCTCAGCTCTGCGAAACATCCCCTGGAATCTTTGCACGAGATGTTTTTTTTTTTTTTGGGGGGGGGGGGTGGAGATCAGAACCCTAGTTAAATTTTCGTTGCATGTCACAAATGGTTAAATATCTTTTTTTCAAAGCAAATCAAAGAAATATGAATAAGTCTGGAGGAATGAGAGCCGGCGAATATGGTGATGTTCAAGTTGCAACACAGAACCTAAAACATGGGGTAAAGTTTCGTACAAATGTGCTACGCAATGCTTCAGCAGACCCATGATGTGGTACAATTGTACGAAACTTTACCCCATGTTTTAGATTCTGACGATGGCATGGTCGAAACGCGTGGACAAAGAACCAGGACCTTATTGTACGTAATGTGGTCGTATCCTGCATAGACGTTGTACGATACGGGTCAAAATTGTTACCTACCTTTCAAGGCTCAGCGTCATTCCCTCAGGTATAAGTTCCTTGTGGATAATTCCTTGATAATCGAAACGCTGAGAAGCATCGTGTTGATGCCTGAATTTTTGGCTCTGAATTTCTTCCGACTAGTCTATGACGAAGAACGCCATTTCATACTTTTTAGTTTCGGGCTATTACCAGAGGCACCAGCTTTCATATTCAGTGACAATACCGTGCAAGACATTGGGTATCGCATCCCACGTTTCCACAAAATCCTGTGAACTTTCTAAACGTGCCTGCGTCTGATCAGCAGTCAGGTGATGTGGCACAAGACCAAAATTCCTCTTCCTCATCGCCAACTTCTGGGTAAGGATTTGTCGGTTAATCTGCACTTCATCTGCTGTCATACACAGAGTGAATCGACGATCGTTATAATTAGTACCATCACTATCTCAATACTTTCCTCGCTAACGGCAGTCGTCGGTCGTCCTCTACTGGGTTTGAAAGCAACAAAAAATGTTCAAATGTTTGTAGAGCTTATGGGACTTGACTACTGGGATATCAGTCCCTAAACTTACAAATTACTTATGAACTAGCTAAGACTACAGACGGCACAAATACCCATGCCCGAGGGAGGATTCGAACCCCCGACCGTAGTGGCCGTGCAGACCGTGACTGGAGCGCCTCAGTCTCTTCGGCCACCGCGGCCGGCCTGAAAGCAACACTTCCCTGGCCTTCTCGAAAATGGGCGAAGCACGCATACACACAATTAATGGTGCTTGTTTCCCGCAAAGACGTGCTAGCATCGCATGCGTTGCTTTTGGTCTCTTTCGAAGTTTAAAACAATATTTAAAATTGATACCTTGCTAATTAATTCTTCTCTCCGTACAGAAGCAACGCATTAAACTAGTACTTCGTACAACAAATTTAACACTGAACACACAAGCCTTTCAACTGAACTACGGTGTGGGAAGGTGTCAACACCGGCCTCTATGCACATGTAACTTTGTGATTCGCATATGTTGTTCAATCGCCCTGTTTGCCTTCCTTGTCAGAGATTATACATAATAAGAACAACAGACTTACTGGTTGTCATGGTACGTGTATTCTCATCTGTATCAGTGATACTCATTGCGACGTCTGTACTAGGACGTGGAACTGAGTGATCTACGCCCATCAGTATGCTGAGTAGCGACCGCGTCGTATAGGAACCGTCGCTAGAATACAGACTGCCTGCTACGTGAGAGGACGCTAAGCGCAGCGTGCTGGATTGCGGTAACAAGGTAAACGACTAGGCATTGCCTTCGGTATTACGTAATATGTACGGTAATTACAGCTAAATACACCCAAATATATTCAAATGTTCAAATGTTTGTAGAACTTATGGGACTTTACTACAGGGTCATCAGTCCCTAAGCTTACAAACTACTTATGAACTAGCTGATCCTAAGGACGGCACAAATATCCATGCCCGAGGGGGGATTAGAACCCCCGACGGTAGGGGCCGTGCAGACCGTGACTGGAGCGCCTCAGTCCCCTCGGCCACCGCGGCCGGCCCAAATATATTCATTCACCTTTTACTGTGTATGACAATGACAATGTCATTGATCTTCTAAAAGTCTGTCCAAAATCACTGAAACAAATAAAATTAAATTAAAAGCAAAAACAGGTAGGCCACCTCATTCTCAAATGCTGGATGAATTAATCCCTGTTGTCACTGTGTGCATCATGCAGCGGTTTTGCAGATGTTCAAATGTTTGCAAGCCTATTTTTAAGTCAGAATGAAACTTTCACTCTGCAACGGAGTGTGCACTGATATGAAACAAACTTCCTGGCAGATTAAAATTGTGTGCTGGAACCGGGACTCGAACCTGGGACCATTCCCTTCCGCGGGCATGCGCTCTACCGACTGAGCTATCTCGACACGACTCACGATGCCGCCTCACAACATTACTTCCGCCAGTACCTCGCCTCCTTCTTTCCAAACTTCACAGAAGCTCTCCCGCGAGACATGCAAGACTGGAAGAAAGGATATGGTGGAGACATGGCTTACCCACAGCTTAAGGGATGTTTCCAGAATGAAACTTTCACTCTGAAGCGGAGTTTGCGCTGATATGTAACTTCATGTCAGATTGAAATTGGCTGCCGGAACCGGGACCTTTGCCTTTCGCGCTCGAGCGCTCTAGCGACTGATATATCCCGCCACGACTCACTTCTATGAAGTTTGGAAACTAGGAGACGAGGTACTGGCGGAAGAAAAGTTGTGAGGCAGCATCGTGAGTCATGTCGGGATAGCTCAGTCTGTAGAGCGCTTGCCCGCGAAAGGCAAAGGTCCCAGATTCGAGTCCCGGTTATGGCACACAATTTTAATCTGCCGGGAAGTTTCCTATTTTTAAGTGGTTGAAGAATGCTGAAAGACTTGTGTCGTAATTTCTCGTATGTTCTCTCTAAGGAATTTCGAAATTTCTACCCCTTTGTCCTAAATGAAATTCCTCACGACCTTTACGATTGATTTTGTGTATGCCTGGTAGTTGGTATAATGTTGGTTGTTGTTGTTGTAATGGTACGGATTAAGGTTTTAATGCTATGTGCAGACCTGTAAGCGAATATTACTGTAGTCATTTTTATTAATGCGTTCAGTTCATCAATTGTTCGTCCTATATAAGTTTGTGGTACGTGTATATTTTTTTTTGTTTCGATGACGTATGTTTCGATAACTTTGTCATTTATAATTTTGTTGGGTTTGAATTACACGTATTTTTCATAGAGTTTCTGTATCATACTTGTATGAAAAACCTTTTTGTGGGCTTTATAGGTAAGTGTTGATAGCTGTTTTTGTTTCTTCTAATGGTAGGTACATTATTCTATTGAACATTGTGTACAATATGCGTAGAACAAACTGGTAGAAGTTTGTATACCTATTGGAATAAACAGCTACGGCCATCGATCCCTAGACTTACAAACTACTCAAAGTAACAAACCCATACCCTTGCGTTTCGCCGGCATCGGCCGCCCGGCCCGTAGCATGGCGCCTTCGAGACCGCTGAGATTTAGCGGAGGGCTGCTTTTCACCCAACCCATTGTTTGTGATATATCTCCTGAAATATGCGTTGTAGGCGTTTGTTACCCCCAAAAGGATTATCGTCTGAAGTTGAGGAATATGAACACTTTTCTGGTTATCTTTTCCGTACGTGGGAAGAGTTCGTGGAACATTGCAACATGATGGTGAAGTATATTACGAACTTCATTGCTTCTGCCGTCATATCTTCGGAACTTTGTGTCCTAGGTGGATGTTAACTCTCCAGCGATTGCTTCCTGACGATGAAGAATGTGTGTGCCTCATTCGGTTCCAAAGATTTCAGTTGTAAACCTAAGGGCCTAACGAGGCCTACGAGGAAGATAGGCACCAGCGCAGTCGTCATGCCACGTAAGCAAGGTAGTTCCGAGTCGGCGCGATCGCTAGCCGGCTGCTGGGGCACTGCCCAATGCGTCATAGCGGGCAGCCTCTGAGATAGCGATGCGCTGGTTCGGAACTATCTTACTTACGTGGCCTGACGACTACGTTGGGGCCTGTCTTTCTCGTAGGTCACGGGGCATAACTGCTGACATCATCGTCCATACACGTAACAACTACTGAAACTACCTTGTGCTGAGGATAATTCACATGCCTGACAGAGGAGAGGAACCTTCAAAGTTGAGGGGCTGCGTACTCCGCATACACGCATACGCACAGACACACACACACAAATACACCGTTTGTTATAATAATATGCAAGTATACACTCGACACTTTCACAATTCCAAGATATGAAATTTAATGAAAATAGTAGATGATTCTTGGGAATACAAGGTTAGTCGTAGTCCATGTTTACCATTTCGATTCTTTTAATAGTTGGGCAAGAAGAGGAGTGTTGAATCACAACTACAAGTCTATACTATAAGTCTATATTTCCTCCGTAGCCGCGGCGGAACGGCCGATCGCAATGAGGCGCTCTGCTCCGATGCGCGAGTCCGTTCCCAGTCGGGGGCCCGAAACCTCCCTCTGGCATGGATGTTTGCGTTGTATTTAGTATAAATTAGTTTATAAGTTTAGGAACTGATGACCCGCAGTTAAGTACCAGAAGCTTAACAATCATGTGAACATTTTCTTTGTAATATGAAAACCGTCACATTAAACGACAGCTTCTGACATTGATGACCAGTGTCGGATCAGGACTTGAAACTGAAAAATGTGAATATGTTTCTAATTAAGTAAATGTATTTTGGTAAACTAGAAAATCTTGAAAAATTAACCAATCACTTGCATGTAAATGTTAATTGGAGCCGATTACCCAGGATTTCAGATATAGTTTCTATTCTTAAGGACATTCACGAAAAAACAGTCAACACATAAGCTTCCTGGCAGATTAAAAATTTTAACCGTACCGGATTCGAATTAGTGAAGTTTAGCATCTCGCGGGCTGGATTTCAGTTTCGAATGCCGAACCGGCACACAGTTTTAATCTGCCAGGAAGGTTCATATCAGCGCACACTCCGTTGCAGAGTGAAAATGTCATTCTGAAGAGACAGAATTATCATCATAAAATAAGAAAAATCAGATCGCAATGTAAAGATTCAGGTGTTCCTTTTTCCCTCATTGTATTAGAGAAAGGACCGGTTCAAAAAAAAAAAAAAAAAAAAAAAAAAAAAAAAAAAAAAAAAAAAAAAAAGTTCAAATGTTTGTTAAGCTTATGGGACTTAACTACGGGGTCATCAGTCCCTAAACTTACAAACTACTTATGAACTACTTACGAACTAGAACGGCACAAATATCCATTCCCGAGGGGGGATTCGAACCCCCGACCGTAGTGGCCGTGCTGGCCGTGACTGGAGCGCCTCAGTCCCCTCGGCCACCGCGGCCGGCGGAATGGACCGGCAGACACATATTATGAAAGCGGTTAATCCAATGTTTAATACAATATGGTATCCAAAACTTGCGTAACTTATTATTTTAATTAGGATAGTGGAAGTGTTTGTGTTGTGATTGGTCAGACTTCGTTCTTTGCATCTTGATAGGCATCATTAAACCTAAAAATAGAACGTACCCTTAGAAAGACCCCAAGTTAGCTTCAAGAGAGTACCTGATTCGTTGCTGTAGTAGTCTCTGAGCGTCTAAAGGAAATTCCCAGAAATAATGCTGGCCCAGAAACTTGGTAACGAGGTCGTCCCAGAACCGACAACACCTTTTGTTAAGGATCTCAACTTGGCTCAGATAAATCATTTCTGGGAACCTTCTCGCAAATTGTGAGTTACGCTTTCACCCCGTGGGCGTCCGTCCATCGTCCGTATGAACTGACTCTGGACTCATAAAGCCACAGCTTGAGGACTCGTGCAGTTTGCGCGACGGATTTAACCTCTTACTTCTCAGTGGCGGTAATGAAATGTAGTCGAGTTATCTATTACGTGATGGCACTCTGAAAGCGGTGGAGGAATGACGACTAAAATGACGATACAAAAAGTAGATTAGCAGTAGTAATTGAGCGTGTAAGGACAGTCGTGGGAATAAGAGGATGGTCGACTTTGGTTTAATACGAAAATTTGGGAAGTCGAAGTTCGTCTGTAAACGACACCGCGTATGAAACGTTATTGGTATACGTACGTGCTACAATGAAGCTGATTAAGGCATCCGTTACATCGTACAGATAGCATACATTAAATCACGTTTTATCGACCTCTTCAAGTCGTTTTGCAAGACTTGTGGATTCACAAGTTCCACCTGTCTGCTGTTGACTACGTGTGGTCGATTGGAGACACTAGCGGAGGTCTTGCTGATTACGGTGAGTTTCACGCGCAGTGTGTGGGCGAGAATAATCACAGTCCAACATTTACAGTCACGACGCTCCCACAGATTTTTATTATACGCTGTGATAGCAGCGCTCCAAGCGGCCGGCAAGCTACGTTTCTGAATACGATAGCTGATGAGTGCGAATAGTATCGTTTAGATTGACTTCAGCATACTTTTTACACTAGGGAACGTATGTAGTGCCTTATAAATAGGTAATAATTTAAAAATAGCTCCCCGTTTGTCTTTCTTAGGTTTCATAAGATCCCTGATAAGGTACGAAACGGTACAGTACACGACAGTTAATTTAGAATCATCCTGTAACGTACAGGCTTTAAATGAGTAATTTCATTTTCTATTAAAAATAAAAATGCCTAGGAAACACCAGGAGACATGCCCTTTAGCAGAGAGACGTCAATTTCTACGCAGGAAGGTTAGGTATTCTTCATTACAATTCCAGTAAAATCAGCGAGGGTGGAACATAGGAAACATATATAGAATGCAATAAATACGGTATTTAACATACCAAATCAACCATCACAGCTTTAGCTGATGGAAAAAGTCACAGACATGGCAATATAACGGTAAAAGCAACCAAACTGTTTTCCAACAAAGAAGAACCAAATTACACAATTGTTGCTACATCTGAACCACAATCGGCAAGAATAATCAAAACATTGGTTTTTTAAAGTAATTACAAAAATGTTCAAATGTTTGTGCAACTTACGGGACTTAACTACGGGGTCATCAGTCCCTAAGCTTACAAAATACTTACGAACTAGCTAAGACTAAGGACGGCACAAATATCCATGCCCGAGGGGGGATTCGAACCCCCGACCGTAGTGGCCGTGCTGACCGTGACTGGAGCGCCTCAGTCACCTCGGCCACCGCGGCCGGCAAAGTAATTACATTTAAAAGAATATGCACGTATAAGAAATGACATGTAAAAATGCAAGAATCATTAGACTCCATACCGAAATGATACACGTCAAAAATTGGCTGTCATAGTAAGAACAGTCCATAATAGAAATTTATTATACCATTATGTTTATATGCAACTTACTTTCAGCAAAATAAGCTGCAAATATACACACATTCGTAAATATTTGGTCAAGACAGAGTTGTTCTATACACCATTGAATCATTTAAATTAGACTGCTTTTATATTAATTTCCGTATTATGTATCTCGATATTTTAATAATGTTTGTAACGCAAAAATTATAGTAAGTATTTCGTTAATTACGTCCAAAAGTGATTATAAACAAACATCACTACTTCGGCAGCTTGCCCACCGCTAGGAGCGCTAGTGTCGCAGCAACTGTCAGTTGGTAATAGCTTTTACAGCTGTGAGTGTCGTGACTGTATATGTTAGACTGTGGTATATTGCTATTGGAACAACACATTACCTCCTTTTGTACACGAATTGCGGAAGAGTAGAATTTACAAAATTTTGCATGTAGTGAGAGCTGGTCAGCGTTCCTTTCGTAAACACCGAAGGTGCACGAGAGTTCTGGCTTATTATACCGCAGATCATAAGGCCTAGGCCACGGTCTGTGTGGATCGCGGTAATGCAATCCACAGCGTTCGCCTGGTCTACGTCATACGCTCTAGCGACCATCACTTGCATCCAAGCAGAATTTCCGTTTGTCGCTGAAGATCATGTTCCGCTTTTCCACCTTCCAAGTGATCCTCTGACAATACCAGTTATACGGTGCACGTTCGTGTTAGTAACCAGTTGGAGAATGTTCGTGTTAACATTTCTGGGCTTACAAAAGCTCTTCTCTTTGCCATTATATCTGGACGATCTTCTTACTTGTAAAATGACATGTTGACCACACATGCTTATTTCATTCGGTCAAAGCTACCAGTATCGGTTAATGTACCATTATCAAGTGCCAGCAGAGCTTAGCCAGTTGCTCAACATATCATGTTTGAAAATTGAAAAACTCGGTAAGCTCTGTTGGCGCTTGAGAATGGTACATTAATCGAAACCAGTAGCTTTGAGCTAATAAATTAAGCAGCTATGGTCAACATGTCATTTTACAAATATTTAAAAGCTGTTAAGCCCCACCTTGAATACATCCATGACAATATCACCAAATGTCTCACTCAACTGGTGATGACAATCGGTGGTAGATCACCCAAATGGAGAATGCCACCTTTTGAAATATCAATAACAGTCCTAACTTTGTACACTGCCGCTAGAGTTGTGTGTGGTGGAAAGTGCTGCCATCTCTGTCACCCATTCACTATGATTGCACGCGTCTGTTAAAAATACCACATTTTTTTCCATCAGTAGACAATTCTGAGAAAAAAAATTCCTGGACGTTATAACTTGACGGCACCTTGTACACCCGTATTCCATTTTCCAGGTCCAAAAAATGGCGGAGAGAACGTAATACTCATTTCCCGTTTCCCCCTTTTCCACTTGGTGATAATCAAATATCATCAACTCCATCTCCTTGTAAGTACAGTTATCTGTAACTCCTTTTTCATAGTCATTATGGAATTATCAGTGCCGTTACTTGATAGCAGCCTAAAAGCCACTTCGTGTATTACATGACAATTTTTCTTCCTCGGCAAATGGTTAGTACGCCACTCATCGTTTTCATAGCGGTACAGCCAAGGCTCATACGTCTCCATGGAGACTCACTGATGCCGAATCCGTACGTGGCACCAAACCACACTTTTGAGCACTGACTTGTGTGACTGGGCGGCGACATGGTTTGGTTTGGTGACTGGGGCGACAGTTGTGTTGACTTCTTTTATATTACGGTTTTAACTTGCGACTTTTAAGCTGTAGATTACGTCTTGATTTTCACAGTTGTATTGGATGTATAGTTTCAAAACTCTGTTTGTCACCTCAGTATGAAAATTTAGTTGGTAAACCTGGTACTTCTTCGCAGTTAATAAAATTTATTAAAAAATGTTCAAATATTTGTATAGCTTATGGGACTTAACTACGGGGTCATCAGTCCCTAAACTTGTGGCCGTGCAGACCTTGACTGGCGCGCCTCAGTCCCCTCGGCCTTCGCGGCCGGCTAAAATTTTTATCTTTGTTGAATTTTTCACTGTAAATATTGGTTCAGGATTTTAATTAAAACTTAAAGACCTTCTTCTTAAATGTTTAAGCATGAAAATCCGTTTCTCAGGGGCTGATATTTAATAAACCAAAGAATAAAAATTCGAATCATTGAGTTCCGGTAGTACAGATAATTTGACGCCCATCACAAAGATAATGTTTTTGCTTGATCCTTTTCTTTTATAGAATTATTCTTTAGAAAATTTCACCATAAGTTTCTCCTGACCACTACTGTTTGATATATTCCTTCACTTTTAGAATATGCTGGGACAATATTAGGGAACTAAATACTCTAATAACTTTTTTAAGGTTCAAAAATTATCTATTATGGAATCAATAGTTACATTCATAACACCTTCACGGTACACTCTTTATAAGTTCACAATTCGTGATTATTTTCGTCAAAGTTTGTACTAATCTCTCTCAAGAATGTTCATCAGTTATTACGGGAGGCAGAAGTATCTAATTCTTCCTTCCTAACCTGTCCCGATCAAAGTTCAAAGATAATGTTCGCTTTCGCGTATGATCACGATATAAGAGTTTATGTTAAATTTTAAATATTTTCTAGCGTTTTTTCCTATCTTGGAATGAAACTGCGTATAATAATTGAAGCTAAGTACTGAGAGATAGTCCCACTAAAAGATAAGCACATGGAGAGTTGGGCACATAAATAGCTAAACACATAAAATGCTAAACACATAGAGAGAGAGTAACTCAACTGCGAGTAGTATTTATAATAGCAATCTGACAAATGATCTCTGATATACGAGATGTTTTGACCTAAGTATTCCCTGGATACTATTACTCTGAATTACGCTGATATAATTTGAATTTACTAAAAATTTTGAAAAATGACAAAATTCTGCCTCTTAACAAATTATTAAAATTACGTAACGATGAAAAATGTTGGAATACCGTGATTCTAATGCAATGTTCGCGATGTGGTGTTACACTGGGAATGTTAGATGTCCATTCGGCAGCCAAGTAGAGGCGAATACCGTTGCAACAAATGACAAATCAAGACGTGCCAATGCTGCTGAATGCGTATGTCACGCACAGCTGCTCATTTCAAAAGAGATTTCTCTATTTTACAGTATCGTCTCGAGTGCATAATTTACATAAATTCCCCATTACCAGTGGTTCATAGTAAGAGGTGGGAAAGATATCGATCGAATAAGGAAGTTTCGAGAGAGAAACTGAGATTGAATGAAACCACAATCGGAAAGAGTTATCTAGCGTGATACGTCTTCTTTGTTGCACTCGATTAAGACAGTTCGTGATTGGGAGTAGTGACGGTTTCTTTAAGAGACAAAAAGAAATATGGTGTGATCAAGGTTGCAACCAAACGCTGATACATCCGCGCCACGAAGAAATTTGAAGGTGCTTGGTGGACGGTAAAGCGCATTTTCCTATATATCCGTTCCTGTTCTGAGCCGTTAAAAATAACCTTTATTCATGCGATATGTTGGCTAAGAGGTAGTGGCATCACTTTGTTAACACACTGTTTTTCTCATAATTTACCCGCCGGATTTTTACGAGTACTATGACATCATTCTACAAGAAATTTCCAATAAATGCTTGTTTGTTTGTAAATGTGGTTCATGTTTATATTCACGACAAATCTTTCTTCAATGTGGGTATTGTAGTTTTCGGCTTTCTATTGTATCATTTATAGAAATGGAATAAAAAATGTTAAAATTTTTTGTACTATTTGTTTTCAAGTTATTTCATTAAAATAATCGCACGTTAATTTCTTGGGGGACTGATGACCTAGATGTTTAGTCCCCTCAAAACAACAACAATAACAACATAACTACTTGCTGCATTTAGTGCAACATAAAACTCTAGGTATTAGGACAGTTCGCCACGTGGGAGTAGTCAAGCTATTTGCATCACCATGACGCGGAATGGGCGGCCTCTCCCTTCGGAGGTTCGAGTCCTCCTTCGGGCATGGATATGTGTGTGCGGACCATAGCGCATGTTAAGTTAGTTTACGTAATTTGTAAGTCTAGGGACTTGTCCGACCTATTTTGGAATATCGCTGGGCATTTTCTGATCCACACCAGGACTGACGGACGATTTAGAGGAAATTCAGAGGTCATCTCGTTTTGTATCATCGCGATATAGGAGAGAGAGTGTCACGGACATGGTGCACGAGTTGGGGGTGGAAATCCTTTAAAGAAAGGCGTTATCTTTGCGGAGAGATATATTTGCGATATTTGTTTCGCCAACTTTCTCTTCAGCCTGCGAATATATTATTTTTAGCTCTAACCTATATAGGAAGACATGATCACCACGATAGAGAAAAAAACAAGAAATCATCGAAAACGGATGGAATAGTCCTGCTGCGGTGCGCGCGGCCGTTCGTCGTCGGGAGTTCGAATCCTTCCACAGGCAGGGGTATTTTTGTTGTCCTTACCATAAGTTACGTTAAGTTACTTTAAGTGTCTGTATGCTTGTGGACTAATGACCACCGTAGTTTCTTAGATTTACAAACATTTCAGCATTTTTTTTATTAACCCGCAGCCATGCAATTCAATGTGACTTGCAGAGTATCCATGTAGATGTAGCTGTAGTACAAGTCCTGAAGAAAAAATTAAACGGAATGCACAGTGTCTTGAAAGGAGGATATAAGATGAACATTAAATAAGGGAAAAACAAGGCTAATGCGACATAGGCAGAGAAGGAATTAGATTTGGAATGACACAATCAAAGGAGTAGATTACTTTGTTATTTAGGTAGTAAAATAGCTTATTATGGCAGAAGCAAAGAAGACATACAGTGCAGAATTCCTATAGGAAGAAAAGCATTTCTAAAGAAGCGAAATTTATTGACGTCCACAATTAAATGTTGGAAAGTCCTTTTCGAAAGAAATTGGCTGTAGTGTATAATTTTACGGCAGTGAAACGTGGACGATAAGGTGTTGTGACAGGTAATGGAAATTTTCGAATTGTTGCGCTACCGATGAGTGCTGGAGATTAGATCACGTATCTAATGAAGATGTACTGAACGGAGTTTGGGGAGAAGAGAAATTTCTGGCATATCTTGCTTAACAGAACGGAGAGAATGGTTGGACAGATTTTAAGAGATCATGAAATTGTCAATTTAGTAATACAGAAAAGTGTGGGGAAAAAGTTGTACAGGGTTACCGTGACCGAGACCGAGATTCAAATGGATCTAGGTTGCCGTTCTTATTTGGAGATGAAGAGACCTATGCAGGACATGGTAGCGTGGAGAGCTGAATCAGACCAGCTTGTAATCCAGAAATTACGATACGTAGACACGTAGATTAATTTTCGTTTCAAAAGTGTGATAGGATAGAAATAAATATTTCTGACTTGCAACTGAGAAGATAAAGTCGGGTAAAGAACACTTGGTTACGTTTTTTATATTTCCTGGCCTCAAGTTTGGTAATACAGAATACGGACGAAATACATAGCTGCAGTAATCTGTACTTCTATTTTTTCCCTCTCGCATTAAAATATACCATCACTTGTTAATTCCAGGTTTTCGCTATCTTCTCTCAATGCTCTCATTCTTAGGATGTCATTGTGTCACTGTTACCAAGATAATTTTTAACTTAAATTCCTATAAAAGGAAGCACTGGAGTCATATGATTTCTCTGAATCTGAAATTTTTGATAATGTATTTCCTCCCTGAAGGTACACTCATAAGTACTCCACTAACAGGACTTGTAAACTTGACGTACAATGAATGAAACACTGTAGATTTGTTTCTGATAGGCAAGCATTGTTTAATGATACCCACGTTGAGAACTTGTTTTAGGGCTGAAATTGTTAATCGAAGGATTACTGCTTCTCTTAATGTTTATTTGTAAGTGTCTGAAATTGGTACTTTCTTTTGTTAAATTACAAGATGAGTAAATCTAAATTGTATTAATTTTAAAGCATGTATAAGAAGTTTGGAAAATTAGAAAAAAAATATTGAATTACACATTTTTATTTCACATCCATGCTTACATTTAAGATTTTCAGATCTAGGTAAAGGAATATACATTTTCTGAGACTTAAATATTATAAACAAATAAATTAGTAAAGTAACTATGTTACAAAATATGTGTAATACAGTCGAGGGTATGCTCATAGTAGATCTTATGGCAGTACACGTTATGACGGAATAAGATACAATGTATCTGACTTTTATGTAACACGTAAAACATAGTAGCTCCTGGATAATTGTCTAATAATTTTTGCACCCATGTGCCACACTGGCGGCACCCTTTTTTCAGAATTGTTAACAAAATTACACACCTGTTTTGGTGTTGATTGCAGACAAGACAATATCTGGATTATGAAGTGGAATTTTCATTGTCTACATAGTTACTTTCGAGAAAATAATTCATATGCGACGATGAGACGTGTATCTTGAAGGAAGTGCAATTCATTCGTCACAGTCGAGGATCGCTGCAGGGTTGAGGTGCAATCGCGAACGGCAGTAAACCACGTCCTCGTAGTTCTGGTCCTTTTCCTGGACGCAATTCGAGCCGCAGGTCGCTACTGAGGACAGACGATGGTGACCGTCCACATTGCGGTACAGCCGTAGCTCGTACGTCTCCACGCAGTCTCCCGTATGAAGGATCTTCAGGTGGTCCCATACGGTCTCCAACCAAATTTCAGAGCACTGACCTGGAACGTATGTTGCCCACCCGGCATCTAAGCTGAGCCAGACCAACACTAAGACGGAAGCCAATGCTAGACGGGCCATTGTTGCTGTCTGCCTGTCGCCACGAATGCTACTTGTTTCATTTCAGAGGAGACTATGCTTTTATAGCCACTCTTCCAAATCATAAGTGAATTCCCCTTGATGCTATCGGTGGCACATTCAAGTGGTACGTGATAACAGGTGAGTACTCGCACAACTGTGTACATTGAAATACATCCGATCTAGACTGTTTTAAAATTGATAAGTAAGTTTTTAGAAGGGAAAAGATTAAACACACTACTCCATACGTTTCCCCCATTGATGTCGCTTTCCTGTGAAGACAGGACATCAGTAACAGTACACTGAGAAAACACGACACATCAAAAGTAGTAGTCGTAGCGTTCGAGATGTCTAACAAGTGGCCTGCGTTCGAGATTGAATAACATAAAAATACAGTCACTAATTAAAGCAGTTTTAAATGGTTCGAAAATGCCTTAAACATAATAAAACAAATACTACATTATTACCAGTGCTTGCATATACACTTCTGGCCAACCAAACTGCTCACCAAGGAGAGGAGGAAAGGTGACCGATTTGCTAATGAAGTAAAACGTCGTATGAAGATCACGAGATTGAAAATACAGCACTGTTGTGATTATCACACTTCATTGCATAATAGGGGGTTGCAGGGGTCGAATACAGCTCCTCTCATCCTATAATACCGAGTTCTGAACATGTAGCCGCGTGGCATCTGGCAACTGTTGAAGTCTGTTCCCAGGCTGTAACTGACCAGCGATCCGAGAAACCCCTCCCCCCTCCTTCCCCTCCTTCCCCTACCACCACCATCAACCCACGCGCTTTAGGACACACTAATTAGCCAGCGACACCATCTGTGAAATAATGGAGCGTGTTGTTCTTTCACACCTTCGTAGTTTGTTGACGACCACATTGCACACTGACGACCACACATGTCATGGTATGTATTGATCAATGTACGTGTTAATGTCTGCGGAAGAATTATCATATGCAAGACACTTTTTTGTAGTTTTTATCCCAGAAACAGAAATAACCAGAAGGTTACTGCGGCCTAAAATGCAGATAGAACGTTATTCGTATTATGACACTTGTAGCATATGAAGTAAATTATTATCTCTACTTGGATCATGAAAATGTCGTTTGTACGGAAAGTTCCGAATGTGGTATCACTATATGGTACAGACTCTGTAGTTATCAGTGTGTGCATTTCATAATGTATACGATAAAACTATACAGTATTTCTTTCACGAAATGCAAAATGTGTAGCGTAGTATGAAACTTAGTATTTCAGTGGAAATTGACAGAATTTAAAACTCTGTTCAAGGTATTGACGTAAAAAGCTGAAGGTGAGACAATTTAAACTGCATATTCTCAATAATTATTGTGTCGATTTTTGCTACTAAAATTATGTGATGGCATGCGGACTGTCAGTCCACGCGCGACTGCTGGCGATGTGAGAACTGGCGGGACTACGGCGTGGTAAAATTTCAAACTGTAACAAACTGTCTCAATTTCGTGTTACTAAACTAAAGTGGGCCAAAACTCAAAGACCTTTGTGTCAAATATTACTATTTTTGTAACTAGTATTCAAATCCCGACGAGAGTGTCTATAGAACAGCTCTCTCAATTCAACTGTGTCAGTAACTGATCCAAAGCATTCGACGTCGCGTTGATGGTTATTCCTGGTCCAGAGAATCATTGTCTAATGGCCTACCCACACTGCTCTGAAACAATACGTGAACTGTGCCATTGACCTTTACTGTGCAACACGACGTATTGATAATGTTGTCTTGTTCTGGAATTCTAGAACCAGGATACCATTTCTTATGAGTATACACACTAAGATCTTAATTATGAGGATTCAATCTATAATTCACGAATTTGAATGCTCAGATTATCATATTGATATATACTGCATTAGATCTGCCGTGATTACTGAAGCACGTGGACATAACTGTAGACGATGTAAAGTCTTTAAAGATAATAGAGTTCAGAAGAATGTGAATTAGCTTAGGTTAACTACCAGGTCATTAGCACTATTTCGCACCGAGAAGAAAGCCGCCCACGACCTTTATTAAAGAGCTATCCTTGGCATCTTCGTATAAGGAAACATTGGGAGTCTTTTTTCTGTGTTGCTGTCTTTACAAACGTTTCTATCCCAGCAATTTCTATTCATTGCTGTTTTCTCAACATAGTTTCTCTCTCTAATCAAAGATCCGTACGAAATGAAGACCCCATTATGAGCGGTGTGCACACGACCATGAGATGATAACGACCAATGCTGAAATTTCTTTTGATAACGAACCGAACGTTATACCACTAGCTCAATTCGACGAAAGTGACATAGGGAACTTGTGTAGGAATAGGGGACTTATATAGGAATAGTCTTGCAGTTCGCGTAGTGATCACAAAGGCATGATATGATAAATTAGGGCTCGTACGGAGGCATAAAGGCATTCTTTTTTTCCTCGTTCTGTTTGGGAGTGGAATAGAAAAGAAAATGCCTAGTAGTGGTACAGTGTACCCTTCGCCACGCATCTAACGGTGGATTGCGGAGTATGTATGTAAATGTAGATATAGGGACGGGGAAAGTGATCTGGAAAGGATATCAACTCGAACTGGTGGCACAAATGTGCACATCGTGCAGTTGTTTCAGCGTCATGATAGGCCTCGTCTTAATACAGCTGCCCGGCATATTAACAAAGAGGCTTGAGAGGCCGATGATGCAAGGTATCAGACATAAAGTTAATGAACTGCTTATTGATGTTGATTCTGGCTTTAATGGTATTTCAGAGCATTTTTAAGTGATGTGACACTTCAGCGACTTCCTTTGTCAAGATACAGGTTAGCTGCCTTCTCTGCGAGTTCCTTGCTGTGTGGGGGAGTGGCCATATATGTTAAAACGATTTCTCATCGGAGTCAATCGATTTTTCTAAACACTGCGCAGACAAGATATTTGAATGTTGTGCAGGAGTTGTTGATGGTAATGGAATTATCTAGTGATTGTTGTTATTTATAGGTCCCCTGACTCAGATTTTAAAATGTTTCTGCCCAAGCTAGAACTGGTTCTGGGATCACTTTATAGGAAATATAAATATTTAGTGGTGTGTGAAGATTTCAACAATAATTGTATAAGTGATAGCTCAAGAAAATGTCAACTGTTAGATCTATTCAGTTCCTATACCTTCTCAAGTTATGAAATCTGTGATTCCTGTGAATGATTATCTCGACCACGTACACGTCGTATGTTGTCAATGGCGACGTCTTTTCTATTCGATAAATATAACTGACATCTGTGCTGTCCTGGTCATTTCTTGACGCCCGTTCACAATTGATGAACTGGACGTTCTCTTTGGTCTATGTACCAACTGATTTTCACGTTGTATCTATGTGCAATTTACATGATTTGTTTAAAGGAGTTTTACTGTTACCCACTCTTCAACGTCGGAACAGGTTTCCCCTTCTCACGTCATTTCAGTCGGTCTCTGTGATGTACCTTTTATCTGCACCGTAACAGAACCGTGCCTGTAACAAACTGGCAACTGATATGATCTGACAGCACGCCGCTCTGATTGCGCAATGGTCTTAGGGTATTAGGAAATTTGCTTCTTACTTTTTGAAGTCGCTACGAAGATTCCGGCATCTTTCCCTATGGGGACGTTGTTCATGAATAATTGTGTGTGTGTTTTATTGCAAAGCTCATGTGATCTCCGGCGGTGTTATTATTTATTAAGTTTTTACCTGAATTATATTTGCTTAAAAATACTTTCGCAACAAAATACCTTTTAGAAGCAATCATTGAAACATGTAACCGGGCGTGGTGTAAACAGACCCGTTTAAAAAAGTAGCACATGGCCAACAGAAGACATAAAGAGACGTTTTGCATAGCAATGAAAATGTAAACTAGCTCATAGCTCTTACAGGCAGAGACGAGATATTTGGTTCTTGTTTTGATCCGTACTATATCCTCCAAAAATATGTGCAACAAAGATATTGCAGCAGAAGAGACATGTTTTACAGTGTGAACTGGGAAAAGTACTCAAAAGGTCTCTGGATGACAAATCCGGACATGGGTTTTTTATGAAAATATTGTGTATTCACTCCGCTCTACCAGCCGTCTCATAATTTAAATTCACTTCGTACGCATCCTACACATACTGGTATGGGCATAAAATGTTTGGAATACTTTTAAGGATCAGCAGGGAATGTTGTACAGTGAAAAAATTGTTGAGGTAAATGGTCGATAAGTTGTGCTGCTTCGAAGATATTTACTATTGAAGTAAGCCATTCAGGTGTTTAATGAAACCTTCATGACACCCAAGCTGCCGTAACTACCGCAAGCCACGACCTCATTAGCTGACTTCAGGTATAAAAATCTCGGAAAGGGCGCATAAAACTGAATGTCATCGTAACATTTGCGGGGGTTCCTATAGGTAGGTACAATATTTATTTTATTGCATGAATCCATTAGCAGATTTTGTGCGCGAGTCGGCGGCAAACATATTTTAATTGGGAACGATCGAGATGAACCATATGGCGTTGGAAGAGGCAGTGGGGTATCGAGAACTCTAGAACGCTGCTTCCGTGGCATTACACGTTGCGGCCTCAGAATATGGCCCTAATTTAACATGATTAATTTATTAATATTTTTACTTAACAATGTTTTTGTGGCATACAATGTTCAAATAAATAAATAAATTACAACGCTTTTAACTTTTACGAACGCTTGCGAACAAGTACGACATATTTTATATGAGGTCTCGCCTGGGCGACATTTGGCGTTAGGACCTAATTCGGACCGGTCTCGTAGGACTCATGCTCTCAGTATCAGCCTTAAAATTGTAATTGTAATGGATGTTCAAATGTTCAAATGTTTGTGTATCTATCGAACTAAACTGCGTGGTCATCAGTCCGTAGCTTACAAACTACTTGAACCTAGGTAAACTAACGTAAGATCAAACACACACACCCATGCCCCAGGGAGGACTCGAACCTCCACGGCGAGCAACCGCGCGCTCCGCAGCGAGACGCTTTAGACCGCTCGTCTACTCCATCGTGGCGCCCCATAACTGGCATCCCGTATTATATTCAGATGAAATACTTACCCGAAACTGGTTTATATATGTCAGCTCTTTTATTAGCACTTCCAGCAATACTTCAGTGTGCTATCTAGGTACCAAGTGATTACGTCATCGAGAGTACTCCCTACAAAACCGGTAGTATGAGCAACGCCTACACAACGTCTAAGGTGGGTCAGCTTAATTTGTATATCCCAGATGGACAGTGTGGACCGGTAAATCATCACGCCCTCTATACCATCTTGTACGAACTCGTAACTAAGCCTACACTTTCTAGATACGTTTAGTCAATAGGAGACGATTCTTGCACATTCACGTCTAAGTACAACCTGCCCTGTAATATCGTTACAAGCGTTTCACACATTTTTTCATTACCTTGTATAGCGGCTGTTCTTCTTCTCCCACCGTACTAAAGGCATTATGGAGGGCCGGATACGGAACAAACAGGGACTGATGAACATACGTCCATAAACGCTCGGTTTCCATGTTGCAGACTATTTATTCAGTCTTACTGTGAACAGAGACTGCGGTGTAATAGTAGCCGTAACAATGTAGCCACAGTTACAGAAAGCACTATGTCCCCTAGAGTGTGGTACTGTTCCTCATACTGTGCCACTGACGATTCGAAGGGTTATGTAGCTGCTACTTTTTAGTGCTCCAGCCCACTTAGCCGTTAACATTCTGGAGCATCTCAATAGTATCTTCCCTGGTCGATGGATCAGACAAGGACTTTCAGTAGCACCGCGTTATCGTTCATCGGATTTTAACTCGTGCGATTTCAGGATAAGGGGCTTGATTGCGCATGCCCTGACGCATATGGATACCGTTTTCAACACATATTCGTGCTGTGGCTGCATTCCCGTATTACACCGAAGTCACTGAAACAAAGTATGATTAAATAAATGGTTTCTATCATGGAAACCATTCATTTCCGGACGCAAGTGAGAAAGGCTACTTTCCACTCCGGCACCCACCTGTTATGCTTTGCTGCAATAATAATCACCAGCGTCATATCTCTGATGTGTTGAAGTCTGTTGTCCTCCACGTATTCCGAACTTTCCTGACAACCTCACTGCAACAGAGCAACAGGCTACCACACGTAGCACGCATTGTTGACGACTTGTTTGTCACCATTCGGATTGTCTCCCCTGCTCTCATGCTCTCTCGGACATTGAAAATATTTGAATGATGATTGCAGGATGAGTGGATCTGGATGCACCATTCTCTGCTACACCTGATCAGCAATCGCAGTATGTGGAGAAAATATGGGCTTCTATACATGAACAACAACCTATTTGACCATCGAGTGAAACAGAAATCTGACTTTCCTCAGGGAAGTGTTACAGGGTCCCGACTATTTCTTGTCCTTACACACGTTTTATCGGATAGTGTTAGCAGCACTCCTATATTTTTCGCAAATGATACTGTTGGTTAATAAAGTAACCGGAAGATCGAAATTGTTCCGTTTCCTCTCTCAATCCCCACAGTTTTTCCATTGTGAAAAAAGTCTGTATAGCGGCTGTGTGTGGAATACACGTAGACGGCTGGTAGAAGTGAGTGGTTAGATAATACTTTCCTAAGGAACACTTTGAGAAATATTTCAGCGTCAGTATTAACAAGTGCTACATCACTCACATAGTTGTGATATTAAGTCATGGTAGAGATAGGAGACCATATTGAAAATTATGTTAGGTGTGCAAAATACTAATTAGGTCGCTAATGTATAATTCACTGACCAAAAAGACTTTATTTTCCACAATATACGTGTTTCGGCGATATTCATTATCACAAATTCTGGATATCTTAAGAGCAGCAATGGAGATTATAGTTACAATTTGTTTGAACGTACATGAGCCGACTATATCACTATAATTGTCTTCTCAAAAGCTATTCAATGCAGTTGTTAAAAGTATACCGTTCTATGAAAAGAAAACCTCTCGATCGACACAGAGTTGTAGCTCATTATCGCATATCAGGTTACAGGTTAGCTGTTCGTTTCCCTAAGAGTTCATTGCAGTAATGGCCTTGTATGTGAAAACGGTATTTCATTGTATCCATCGAAGTTTTAAAATACTACAAGGAAAAGATATTTGAATGTATCTCTTATTTATAATTATCGTATAAGCACAGTATTTAATATCACTTTCATAATGTAGTAGGTGACTTAAACAGAACCTCAGTTTCTAAAATGCTCACATGTTTGTAATTATATGGGACCAAACTACTGTGGTCAAAAGTCCGTAGACTGACAAATTACTTAAACTGTAAAGCAAGAATACAATAATTTGACCTCAAATTTTCAAATTTTTGAATAATTATTAACCAGATAGTTTTTCTTCACTTTTGTACCCAGAGTATGAAAGTGTAGCATGTGCTGAAATTAATAACTGTCATTTGCATGTTTAGTATGAAAATCATAGCTACTGCAACTAGTTTTACGCACATTACGTAAATGAATTTTTTTACGTTTTTGTGACGAAATGATTAATTTTTAAGTAAATTGGTTACTTTCCAGCTTGTATGTTTTTCTTAACACAAGAGAACATCCTAATGAATAATTTTCATCAGAAATTGAAAGGAAAGTAACTCGGGAAAATCTTGAATTATGAATCTTCTTTTGGCTCGTTACAAGAAAGTCACCCTATCTTGAATAAATAGGGTAACTGTTCGGCCTCTACTTTAACTTCCATGCTTGATAATGTACCATAGAATCTTTATTTTCTAAAAGATTTTATGTATACATTACATTTATTTTATATAAACATTATCTTGACCACATTTTATGTTTATTCTTGTATGAAAAATACAATCACTGTCATCGACTTTGCTGTGCTGCAGCTACAAACAACACACTGGATGAATATTCCGCCGCGGTGGAGTAGCCGAGCGGTCTAAGGCGCCACACAGTTTCGTCCGATAGATTTGCAAACATTTGAACATTGCATTGATCACACCGTTTATACCGCGAAAGAGTGTAGTATTTTCTTAACTATGCACATGCAGAGCGACTGCAGTTTGAAGAGCCTGTATGGGAAATATCCACAAAACGCATAACAAATGTTCAAATGTTTGTAGAACTTACGGGACTTAACTACGGGGCATCAGTCCCTAAGCTTACAAACTACTTATGAACTAGCTAAGACTAAGGACGGCACAAATATCCATGCCCGAGGGGGGATTCGAACCCCTGACCGTAGAGGCCGTGCAGACCGTGACTGGAGCGCCTCAGTCCCCTCGGCCACCGCGGCCGGCGAAACGCATAACATCTCCATTAGTTCACACTAATAACAATTGCACTCTTCACCATGCCATATCATGTGTGTTATGGGCTAACAGTTTTGGCACCACAACAGTCCATGTGTGTTACCCATGTTAAAGATACTTTCTTATTTTCGAAGCCATTTGTAAGAAACCTAAATCGAGTTATTCATCTTGTATTTGCATACTTGCGTAAAATCTCACCGGATCAGTAGTTCATTACTGTTGACCAGTATATATCATATCTCATTATTTCATTGTAGAACGGTCTATTTAATTATTGTGTCTGAATGTAGGCAACCGCATGAATATTCTTTGTATTTATAAGTAACAACAGTCTCCGTCCAGGTTAGAGTATTTCTCTGCATCCACTTTGTTGTTCATAATAAATGAAAGTATAGTCTCTTCAGTTCTCTTACAAACTCACATTCAGAAAAAATGTCTCAACAGCTAATAAATATATCTGACTTTCGCATAATAACCGTATTATTTTTAAATAATCTTACAGTTTAATGTATCAAGAAATTCATTTGAACCAGAAGTTAAGTACGATTGTTGTTACACACGTTACATTTATGAAACATCTACTACTAGTATTTGTCATACAATGACCTTATCTAGAACACCTAATCTGATTTCACAAAACAGGGATAACTTTTCAGAGAATGCCTCGTTTGCATTTCCGTTTTGTGAGTGAAGGCACGTACAACAAGAGCTGATTCACTTTGGAAGTTGGAACTTGTCATCACTTAGATTACCAATCAGGAAAATCGTTTGATTCTCTTGGCCTATGTATGAATGAAAGTTCCGATAAGTTTACAACTCACACGTTGTCACATCAAGGTACGCTTGAGTGATAAGTACGGGCAACGGTCGGTGACGTAATCGTCGCTGATTTCAGTACTCACACTAGTGTAAATGTTGTTTATTTTCATTTTAATGTTCTTAACATCCCGTAGGAAATTTTTTCAATGTCATAGGAGAGGTATAAACGTAAGATTAGTAGTTAAAAACCGCCAACTCATGAAAATTTCTCCTAAACTTATACTGCTTCCATAATATAAACTACAGTCTTGGAAGTACAGATCATTAAAAACAGATTGGGTCTGTTAGAAGAGCTCAGTCGTTGACAACGTGGGGTAATCGTGGAATATCACCCGAGTGAATACCCATCATGGATATGTTAGCTATTATAACGCTACTCGAAAACCGGTGATTTGAATATGAATTAGATGCTCCGAGAAATAACCTCAGATAATACAAAAAATGTCTAGTTTACACTATTCAGTTTTGATGAAGACTAGTTTTGATCCTATTTAACATCAAATGATACTCTGAAACACAGAATACATTACATAGTAAGGCAACATATGATGGTCGCACTACAGAGGATATAAAATGCAGAATGGCAATGGGAAGAAAAGCATTTTTGAGAAAGAGAAATTTGTTAACATCAAATTTTAATTTAAGCGGAAAGAAGACATTTCTGAAGGAATTTGTGTGGACTGTTGGCTTTTATACGAGTGAAACATGGACGATAAACAGCGCAGACAGGAAGAGGATAGAGGTTTTTGAATAGTAGTACTACATAAAATGCTGAAGATTAGGTGGGTAGATTGCGGAACTAATGAGGACGTACTGAACAGAATTGGGGATAAAAGAAATTTCTGGCATAACTTGATTAAAAGAAGGGATAGATTGAAAGGACACATTCTTAGACATGAAGGAATTGTGAATTTACCTTTGGAGGGAAGCGTATGGGTGTGAAAATCGAAGAGGTAGACCAAGAGATGAATACAGTAAGCAGATTCAAATGAATGTAGGTTGCCGTTTTGCCGTTCTTATGAGGAGATGGGCTTGCTCAGGATTCGGGTGCAGAGCTGCATCAAACCAGTCTCCGCACTGTTGACCACAACAGCAGCAACTACATAGACGTGTACAGAGTAAAATACAAAATACAACAAAAATAAATTAAAATTAAATGACGTTGTACACGTATTGACGTTGAAAGACGAGCAGGAGCCGACGAAACTTCCAGGTAATGTTACTGTAGACAAATGTTTAGATAATATGTAATACAGATATACCTAGACCATAGGATATTATGTACGTAACGACAGGGATCCTCTGGCAATACATCTACAGAGATACTCTGCAAATAACATATTAGTGCCTGGCAGAGGTTTCATTAACCACTTTCATAACCTTTCTCTACCGTTACATTCTCAAACAGCGCGCGGGTAGAAAGAACACCTAAATCGTTCCGTTTCCAATTAGATTTCTCTTATTTTATTGGGAAGGTCATGACTCCCTATGTGGGTGGGTGCTAGCAAAATATTTTCACTTACAGAAGTAAAAGGCTGAAATTTCGCAACTACACTACTGGCCATTAAAATTGCTATACAAAGAAGAAATGCAGATAATCAACGGGTATTCACTGGTCAAATATATTATACTAGAACTGACACGTGATTACATTTTCACGCAATTTGGGTGCATAGAGCCTAAGAAATCAGAACCCCGAACTACCAACTCTGACCGTAATAACGGCCTTGATACGCCTGGCAGAGCTTGGATGGCATGTACAGGTACAGATGCCCATTCAGCTTCAACATGATACTACAGTTCATCGAGAGTAGTGACTGGCATATTGTACGAGCCAGTTGCTCGGCCACCATTGACCAGACGTTTTCAATTGGTGAGAGATCTGGATAATGTGCTGGCCAGGGCAGCAGTCGAATATTTTCCGTATCCAGGAATGCCTGTTCAGGACTTGCAACATGCGGTCGTGCGTTATCCTGCTGAACTGTAGAGTTTCGCAGGGATAGAATGAATGGTAGAGACACAGGTCGTCACACATCTGAAATGTAAGGGCCACTGTTCAAAGTGCCGTCGATTCGAACAAGAGATGATCGAGACGTGTAACAAATGGCACCCCATACCATTACGACGGGTGATACGCCAGTATGACGATGAATACACGCTTCCAATGTGCGTTCACAGATGTCGCCAAACGCGGTTGCCACCTTCTCGATGCTGTAAAGCCGGCAGCGGTGGCCGAGAGGACTGAGGCGCTCCAGTCATGGGCTGCACGTCTACTATGGTCGGGTGTTCGAATCCCCCCTCTCGCATGGATATTTGTGCCGTCCTTAGTATTAGTTTATAAGTAGTTTGTAAGTTTTGAGACTGAAGACCCCGTTGTTAAGTCCCATAAGCTATACAAACGTTTGAACATTTTTTTATGCTGTAAACAGAACCTGGATTCATCTGGAAAAAAATTACTTTTGGCATTCGGGCACCCAGGTTCGTTGTTGCGTACTCCATCGCAGGGTGTTCCGTCTGTGATGCAGCGTTAAGGGTAACCGCAGCCACGGTCTGCAAATGTCGTCGAACTGTTCGTGCAGATGGTTGTTGTCTTGCAAACGTCCCCATCTGTAGACTCAGGGATCGTGACGTGGCTGCACGATCTGTTACAGCCATGCGGATAAGATGCCTGTCACCCCGACTGCTAGTGATACGAGACCGTTGGGATCCAGCATGGCGTTCCGTATTGCCCTCCTGAACCCACCGATTCCATATCCTGCTAACAGTTATTGGATCGCGAACAACTCGAAGAAATATCACGATACGATAAATCGCAATCGCAGTAGGCAACAATCCGACCTTCATCAAAGTCGGAAACGTGATGGTACGCATTTCTCCTCCTTATACGAGGCATCACAGCAACGTTTCACCAGGCAACACCGGTCAACTGCTGTTTGTGTATGAGAAATCGGTTTGAAACTTTCCTCATGTAAGCACATTGTAGGTTTCTCCGCCGGCGCCAACCTTCTGTGAACGCTCTGAAAAACTAACCATTTGCATATCACAGCATCTTATTCTTGTCGGTAAAATGTCGCGTCTGTACCACGTCATCTACATGGTGTAGCAATTTTAATTTTAATGGCCAGATCTCGCCGCAACGAGTAACGTCTTTTTCTTTTTTATTTAATGATTTCCAACTCAAATCGGGCAATATTTCCGTAAGGCTTCCCGCCCTGTAACGTGATAAAGCAAAACGAGTTGCTCTTCTCTGAACCTGCTCAATGCCTCAATCCCTGGTAAGGGTGCCACACTGGGCAACAGTACTCCAGGAGAGGACGCACAAATGTGATGTAGAGCTGTTGCATCTTCGAAGCTTTCTGTAAATGAAACCTAACCTTTGGTTCGCTTTCCCCACAAAATTCTCTATGTGTTCTTTCCAGTCTAAGTCTTTCGTAGTTGTAACTCCCACGTGTTTGGTAAAATTTAAGACCTTACGTCTTGACTGATTTATCGTGTAATTGAAGTTCAACGGATTTCTTTTAGTGGTCATGTGTATTACTTCACACTTTCATTATGTATTGTTAATTGCCAATTATCGCACCATGTAGAAACTTTGTCTAAATGACTTTGCAGTTGCTTTTGATTCTCTGTTGATATCACTAACCGATGAACGACAGAATCACATGCGAACAGTGGTCGGTTCTGATAAACGAATTCAGCTGAAGGAATTACTCAAAATTGCCCGCGTGCATTCAGAAGACGAGTCAGTGTAATGGATGTTCGCAGGAGGTTGAAAAGAACGGTTTACATTGGTCCTTGTAATACTCGTACTTCACACCTCCCTGAAGTTAGTCCTAAGTACTTCTTGATGTGGAAGGAGTTGTCACAACCAAATATCATGGATAGATGAAACACGGTGTAGCACTGCAATAAAAGAATTTAGGTTTCGCCGCTGTCTGGAGAACATCACCTCGCATCAGGTGTTGAACAACACAAAATGTTACGATACGTTACTCTTTTACATTGTCAATTATCACGCTACGTTAACGCTAGATTTTGGACGATGTGTCAACATATTAATACATCATAACTTGAAATATCCCGGGTCCATGGGTAAAACCTTCGCTTGATGTTTCGCCTTCGACTGCTGAAGGCATCCACGGAGGTGTAGCGGCAGACTGCCACATCGCAGCCCGGAAGTTTAAAGTTATGACAACTTGCACCATGGAAGCCTTCATTGTATGATTATTTTAATACATTCTGCGTATATCAGTTCAGAGACGCTGAAGGTACTAGAATGAAAACATAACCTGTTACAGATCACAATTTTCGAGACATTGAAACATTAACGTTCCCCAGATATAACAGCTCTTTGCTGATTTATAACGTGGATCATTCTAGATTAGAACGTCCTAATTCTTTACTTTCACTTCTTAAGGACCAATGTGCCATGATTTCTTCACAGACATCCACACATGTGACCGAAAACCTCTGTAAGAGATTATGAGTCATCATAGGGACGAAAGATGGACGTAAGATAAATTAATAACCACTAATAGTCGTCCCTATACATAATAGTATATTCTAAAAGGGCAATAGGTATAAGGAATACCATGAGTCCCATAGATGGATATTTCAAACGACCGAGCCTCAGTGGATATATTTGCCTTCAGACCACCATGGTAACGCATAAAATACGATGTGCAGTGACCGTGTTTATCGATGAAACCGATACAAATGTCTATCAGTCGTGCATACATATTATTTAGAGGACTCACAGCAAGGACTGAGACAAATACAATAAACGTCTCTCCCAGTGCGGAACTTGCATTGTGGATAGGTCGAACACTCGTGAGTAGTAGGGAATGTATGTCATATGGAAGTATTTGTTGGTTCATGAGATGTGCACATGTAGCTTACTGGTCTACGCTACCATTCGAGAAAAGCGGGATACTCAGTTTCTAGTTCCGGTCGGACACAGATTTTCGTTCATCAGCATGAAAATGTACATGTGCTAATGATTCACATTGTCAGCCTTGGGATGAATCGTTTATCATCAGAGAATGCCGTCGATAAGCGGGGCGCACTCAGCCCATGTGAAACCAATTGAGCAGGTACAAGACTGAATTTAAAATGCGAGAAGAACACCTCATGAATACTCTGACTCGACATACAGCCTTCATGTAGTGCATTCTTTTTCCTTATTTGGTGAAAGACACTCATGTGATAGAACGAGGAAAGAACAGCCACGTTTGATGTTGTAATTACTTCCGATCACATTCTATAACCTCTTCCGTAGTACGAGTAATTCACTCACAGACAGAGCTGATTCACACACGCTATCTGATATCACGTCTGACTCTGTAATACTTACGCTATCTCATGATGTGATACACGATTAGGAAAAACATTTAGTAAGTCTTACACGAGTTCTAAATTGTTATATACAACATCTTCAAAGAGTATTGGCAAACATTAATGAACGGAGATAGATGTCATTCTGAGTTTGAGATATCGACAATGTCATCCGCCTGAAGTACATGTTTTATTACAGTGTGCGTCTACAAATTCGCCAAAGACAATTTTGTCAATCAATATTCGTCGAAGTACACAGAAAAGTGGGCGTTATAGCTTCACTATGTGCCTAGCATTTCTAGCAATTATATATTTGCAGATGACTGTTTACCCCTCCAACATTATAATGACATTGCGAGTAAATATATTTAAATGTGGAAATACACATGTGAAACATCTGAATTTTTATAGCATAAATGGACGCGTACAGGCAAGCGAATGGTTATCATAAAGTTCTGAGTCGAAACAGATCATCTTCAATTGATAAGGAACAAAGTGCTCTGCAACCACAGAGACACAGTGTCACAAGATAGGAAAAAATAATAGTGATGTCACTGTAAGCCATTGAGGTGAAAGGTGAAGATATTAACCTGTAGCACTGTTAATTTAGATCTATATCTGCATAATTACTCTGCAAGCCACATTGAAGTGCATGGCAGAGGGTTCATCGAACCGTATTTATGATGTTTCCCTACGGTTCCAAAAATGTTCAAATTTTTGTACAACTTATGGGACTTAACTATGGGGTCATCAGTCCCTAAGCTTACAAAGTACTTATGAACTAGCTAAGACTAAAGACGGCACAAATATCCATGCCCGAGGGGGGATTCGAACCCCCGACCGTAGTGGCCGTGCTGACCGTGACTGAAGCGCCTCAGTCACCACGGCCACCGCGGCCGGCCCCTACGGTTCCCTTCTCTAATAGCTCGCGGGAAAAAAGAACACCTAAATCTTTCCGTTCTCGATCTGATTTCTCTTATTTTATTTTTATGATCATGTCTTCCTATGTAGGTGGATGCTAATAAAATATGTTCGCACTCGAAAGAGAAGCTGGCGGAAGAAAGTTCGCAATTAGATCTCGTCGCAACAAATAATGCCTTTCTTTTAATGATTTCCACCCCAACTTGTGCATCATTTCTGTGACACTGTCTCCCCTATATCGCGATAGTACAAAAAGCGGGCTGCCCTTCTCTGAACATTCTCTAAATCGGCTTTCTGTCCCACCTGGTGGGGATCCCACAATCTGCAGATGTACTCCAAAATAGGACGCACAAGTGTAGTGTAGGCAGTTTCTTTCGTAGAACTGTTGCATCTAGCAGGTGTTCTGCATACGAAATGTAGTCTTTCGTTCGTTTTCCCTACAATATTTTCCATGTTCTTTGCAATTTACAAGTTGCTCGTAAATATTTCTCAGCATGCAGCCTGTATGTATTTATCAGCATGAAAAAGCCATCAAGGGATGTTTCCACTAGCTTGGATCATAATTTTAATGATACAGTAAAATGAGTACGAAAGTGATATATACCTCCCGTAAATAAAAAAGGTCACCTAGGGGTTTTTCAGTCATAAAACACGTTGAATATTCATGGTGTGAAAACATCAGAAGATGCTAAGAGTGTCAGGAAGTTTAACTTTTACTGGTAGAAGATTCACTCATAGAGATTATCACTTATTGTTTCATGAAATGGCCGAGATTCATCTGCGTCCATAGTACACAAACCACTTCACTAGGTGTGGCACGGACGGTACTTGATGGACGACTGTACTTCCAGCTTGAACCATTTTACTCGTCTATGCTCCCAGAAAAAAACCACGATCATTAAGGTTACGTATACTCTCAGATCTAATTTTGTCCACATGGCCTTTTCGCGGTAATGGAATAAACATTGTATTGGTTGACTCTTCTATAAAAAGTGTCGAAACTTTGACAGTAAATATTGCCGCGAGAGACGACGAACACCGACTGCCAGCGTGGCGCAGGGGATAGCGTCACGGACCGGAAAATTTATTTCTTTGTAATTAACAATTCCAGAATGTTCTACATCTTTTTTATGTTCATTTGTAAATTCTACTTGTTTCTTATATTAACTGTTCTTCTAATGTCTAGTAAATTCTGTCTGTGTATAAATAGCAGAGCACTCTGCCTGAGAGGCATTCAGTGCTGCGTGATTGTTAAGTTCGTAATAATCGTACTTTCAGTGCAAGTGCTGTGTTCAGTTGCCTTCGATGTCAAGCCTGCTTCCATTTCAAAGCGACAATATGTAGAACGCCTTCTAACAAGGAAAGTACATGGGCTCGAACTAACATATCTGTATGAACGTTTGGTTACAGGATCTCTACGTACACCTCAATGTGCTGGTGGGTGTCGTTTTTATGTAAAACTCTCTAACGATGTTGTAGATGGCACTGTAGATGTAATTGTAGACGCCATACGTGATGCAAATATCTTAACTATAACTTATGTAATAATCATCGAACATGTTTTCTAGCGTATTGTCATCAAAAGCCGTGGTGATAGTTTCAACTTTAACGTTCTTCCCGAAAGACTATTGGTATTCACTGCCTTCCATCGCCTCTTCCCGCACTTACCGTAGCACTACCGCTTGCAACGAGTTGTTCGTCATTATCATCCCTACTATCATTAAAAAATGTTCAAATGTTTGTAATTCTATCGGATCAACTGCCCCAGGGAGGACTAGAACCTCCACGGCGAGCAACCGCGCGTTCCGCAGCGAGACTCGTTAGACCGCTCGGCTACTCCACCGCGGCCTATTATCATTATTATGAGTTTGTAACAATAGTATCTAACTTATGCTCATATTTCTGTACCATAACAGATACGAAAAAGCATGCAAATGATTCATCTTCTAGACTAATACCATCTTCACGAAGAAGGGTTCTTCGTAACTTCATCTCAACTAATCGAAATACATTAACAGGATTTATTAACAATCGACGCCACATCTGACGCTTCACCACACAAATAACATCACAAAACGCAACATCGGAGGCAGACTGCACCGTCCCTACTGGCGAACTGATAGGTCAAAGTGCAATGCGACATGGCACACGCAGAGGCCTCTAACGGACCACTGCAGAGTTTTGCAGATGCGGGAGTATCACTAGTGCAATAAGGGATCTTTGCATTATCTCTCATACGATTTTTGTGTATATGTGTTTGTTCGAGCCCAAGTACTTTCCTTGTGGTCATCAGCTACGAAGCTTGCTGGTTTCTTTGGGTCTTTATAGCCTCTATCGTATCTGTAATTTACTCCACAAAGGTGGGAAATTTTCATATACTGATAGCGTGAATAACATGGAAACCACTCACTTCATTTATTTATTACACTTCCTTGCTATCGTTCTAATGAATATCAGTCGTAATTCTGCCTGACCAACGATTAACTTTAAGTAGTATTACCTCATCACATGAGGCCACTTTAGATGTTTTACGGCATTCACTGATTCCAGATTACACAACTTACACGCGAATACTGTATTCAGAATGGACGAACTGAGTTCATTGCATATCTTCAATGACCCCGTGTAAGAAGCGTCCTGAAAACAAGTATTGTTTGCTCAGCTCGACAGGATTGTACCACACGTCCCGTTATGTACCGGGATTGTATACATATGGAGAGTCAGGAGCACCAACGATTGTAAGTAAGGTAGTACATACCAAGAAAAGAGAAAGGCGTCCGCAAAATATAGCGACATTAGCGCAGCGGCATTATTTCATACGAGTACTGGATTTGTTGAAGTAACACATCGTATGCATCCGTGTGTTGTTGATGGAAGTAGATCAAAGTATTGCCTTCGTCATTTTCATAACAGGTAAGTACGTCACATGGATGCCACCTTCCTATCGGTTCTCACCAGTAAGACTTAGGCAATACATAAGTCAGGGCATTAAACGTTTATGGCTCGTTGTCTCAGTTCATGGAGGTGAGATATGTATGTCAGCTTTTATGCCAACAGCTACCCAATCGGCTTACCCAAGATCAATAATTAATCTGTAGTTTAGCCAGTCCATCAATCTGCAAATGATGACGTGAAAATATATTTAACAAACATAAATTAAACTTCTGAATGACGAACAAAATGGATTCTAAGATAATGAAGTGAATTATTCAGGAATTAATTCTTTATAAATGCAGTTTATTACTCTTACTAGACATGAAACGTGGAGGTGGTCCTGCTTTATACATCGGTAAATAACTGAATATTTCTCCTACTACTGTTTATGAGGTGCACAATAAGTATCACACGCACTCGAGAGTAAAAGTTCCAAATTAATCACTCGTAAATTAGTGAAGTCCATCGAACATTGCAGTTCCAAATTAATCCGTGATTAAATTATTTGTTATAAAACACAGTTTGTAATCACACGAGTACACGATTTCTGAATTATCACAGTTCCACAGCCCTACTTCCGTGCATAGTTTATCACTTTTCAAGCAGAGACTAAATTCTGCATGCCCATCTCTTCAAATCATACCGCGTCACAAACTTTCACCACCACGTCCAAGTTACGAGTCCCTCTCCAAGCGTTCGGAAACGTGCTCTCGCTGCTCCCAAAATTGTATCCTTTCGCGCATTCTAACGCCTAAACTTTACATTTAGCAATACTAAAAGCGGTTGAGACTGAAGCTCTTTGATCAGCTAGCCGTTAAGCATGGAGTCTCACTGTTGAAATATACTGCCGCCGTCAAAATATAGTTACACAATTAATATTTAATTTATCATGGCTTTTTATACAAATATATTCATTTCCTGTCCACAAATACTTATAATTGTTTTTATATAAATTATAAGCTGCATATCCACTATTTTTAGTCGGCCATGAAATATTTAAGTGGCAGTCTACAACATAAAAACCAACGTTACTAAGAATAATATTAAATATAATAAAAACATATATAAATGTAATGCATTTTGTTGGGTTCATGATTTGTGTTTCTGTAGTGGAATATATGTTCTGACACAAGAGTATTATTGCCTCAACGAAAAGCAGAACAGGAGAGTAAACAAAGTTTACTGAAACAATACAGAAATAACGTGGACATCTTGTAAGATAGGTGGCGTGGTGCAATACAGCCCATTTGCTTCTTAATCTGTTACTGAGAAACACTAAGTATCAACAATTGTAAATATATGTACTATAATAATATTATTACAGTACTGAAATTTATCGGCTTTTTATCTGTAAGAGATATTAAAATTGTAGTTATGGCGTTTGATTCTCCCAAGAATCCTGAATCCATTAATATAATTATATTTGCCTTATGATCATTCCCTGATTTTATAAGGATTTTTTTCAATAATGTTTGTGGATATATTGTATTTCAGTTGCAATCTGGAATAGAAGCCCTCGCTCAGCCAAGAGCGCTTGCAGTTTCCGAGCACATTAGGTTAGGGAAACCCTGACTACCTGTCCATTCACTAGGTTCAAACTGTTAGCCGGCCTGCTGGGGAGCCCAACAGCCTGGCAAAACCCGCCTTTCACATGGAAACAATCAGCTTCCCCCTGTATCTGTATCTAATATCACATGGTTATATACAGTCCAAGCGACAAGAAACGGCCAACCACGAAGGAATTATGCAAACAGGTCACCAAAATTCATTGTAATGGAAACATGGAAGACAACTGCAAAATTATAGAGTTCGGTGCCATGTGTATTGATAAATGAAACCGTCGCTAAAATTCAGGTTGCATTTCGCCAAGGTTAGCAAACATGGAACTAGCTGATACCGCAGCATAGAGTCTACATGACAACCATTCCGTGTACTGGAAACGACAGTAATGAAGCCTCACAAAGAGACGAATGTAAAATACAAAAGTTGTCATTTTTTGAGAAAGCACTTGTAGTCGGGTTCATCAAAGAGGGCCGGAATAACAGGTGAGTTGTTCACAGTTTTAATTGGAGTAATGCCACTATTCAACGGTGTTAGCATGTAAGGGAGAACCATAGATAAACATAACCTTAACAAGAAAGCAGTCGGCCAAGAGCGATGAGAAATGTTGAAGAATGTACATTCTTAAGAACCACGAATCCATCAGTTTTATCGATGCGATGTTTCATTGAGCACCAGTATGAACGAACTGTGCATTTAGCATGGTATCAGTGAGACCAAGTGACAAGCGCCTAAGACGAAATATATAGTTTTAGCACGACCACGTTGAATCGTAAAACCACGCCATGTATGTACCTAGTTAAGTATCTGGATAGTTTTCACAGGCTCACTCAAAAAGTGTTAAGGTTTACAGTGCCCCTTGGGCTGACTACCATTGAGATCAGCTTGCCAAAAGACACGTTTTCTCTGCCGTCCTCATTACGTGTGGAATCTCATTGGGTGGACCGGAATTGTCTTCAACGATGAGCAGGACAGAGGCCATGGACAGGTGTGGTACACCATTCCAACTGTCGACAGCTATAAAATTTGACAACTAGGTGTGATGATCTGTGGGACTATTTCAGTTCACAGCAGGACGCCCTGGCATTCGTTTGAAGGAATCCTTTACTTATATTTCAGTAAGATAATGCTCGCCCAATCCCCCCCCCCAAACACACACATGGAAAGAATTTCTACTGCTTGTCTGTCTGTCTGTCTGTCTGCCAGAAAAGGCGCTGCATTTCATCCCATTTGATGCTTATGGGCGGGACTATCAAACCAAATCTGGCTTTGACGATACGTCAGTTAGACAAATTGCACGTCCCTAACCTGTCATGGTTATACTGAGGAAGGGGGCGGCGGAAGGGGACTCACAGATTAACGTGAAATCCGAACCATGTACCTTTCATCGCTACTCCTCACATTGTTAAGAGTTTAGCGCAAGGTGAAAGCGCAGAGTGAAAAAAATAATGTCCCGAGCATGTACGCAACCCGCTGGAACCCACCCACGATCATCCTGCAGACATCTATTTAAAGATTCAGGTATCCTCACAGTAACATCACAGTATCAATAATCACTAATGAATTTTTTGTTAATAATCCAACCCAGTTCAAAAGTAATAACAGTGTGGACAACTATAACACCAGTAGAAAGGACGATCTTCACAATGTCGGGCTAAATCTGAGTTTGGAACAGAAAGGAGTAAATTACGCCGCCACAAAAGGTTTGGTCACCTACTAAGCACCATCAGAAGCCTGACAGATAACCAACTAGGATTTAAAAATAAAAGAATTTCTGAATAAGAACTCCTTCTACTCATTGGATTATTTTTTAGATATAAATTAGTAAGTCTAAAAAAATATTTTGTGTAATGTAACGTCTTGAACAGACACCCTTCATTATCCTGACACATTCCACATCATTACGAAGTGATGTACTCATGATCTGTGGAACAAGTATTAATCTAATCTAATCTAACCCCTAACTTTCGGTTGTACGTCGAACGCTTCAGTGCTATGACAGACAAGACCAGCGCTTCACCGCTACGCATATACAAGACCATCATTCGGTCCAGATTGTGCATTGCGGTCGTGAGTGATTCGCCGAGTGCTGAGTGTGTACTTATCGGTCAAAGTTTCCGTGTTGTGACGGCGTGTAAGCTTATCACTACGTTCATTCATACTTCGCTGGAGCAGAGGCAATAAAACTGAATGACAAGCGGGACCTTCGGATGTGAATCAGTGTTTGATACAAATGCTCCTAGTCACACACCGGAAGTGAAAACACGATTTCTGTGAAATGTTTGACGTGTCCCAAGAATTCATCGGCACATGCTCAAAGGTCTTCTTTCCATAACACTATGATTGACCAATCTCGGTAGTCAACATCCAAATGTTCAAATGTTTGTAAATTTATCGGACCAAACCGCGTGGTCATCAGTCCGTAGCTTACAAACTACTTAAGCCTAGGTAAACTAACCTAAGAACAAACACATACACTCATGTCCCAGGAAGGACACGAACCTCCACGGCGAGCAACCGCACGCTCCTCAGCGAGACGCTTTAGACCGCTCGGCTACTCCACCGCGGCTAGTCATCATCCCTCAGATAATTCTACAACCCCTTATCGTTCGTATACTACACTAACTAGGTGGTAGGTTTATAAGAAAAAAAAGGAAAATAATAGTTTATCTGCTGTAGCTAACGTGCTTGAAAAATTGCTAGAACCCGAAAGATGAGTTTTAAGAGAAATGTAGGAACACAGGACGTAATTCTGATGTGGAGGAAGGTTTTTATAATATTGACTGGAATAAACTCTTCAAAAGTGGTAACGTTGTCGTGGTTAATACGTATAACAGAAAGATGTTTACATCTCTTTCGGTAACCAAACAGCAGCTATAAGGCCGACAGGCACGGAAGGCTAGCACAGGTTGGGCACTTAAATATGAATTGCAGATTGTTTTTTAAACAATGAATAGGGCAAGCTGTGAAGGAAAGAAAGCCGAAGTGAGTAAAGAAACTACAATTTTGGAGAAAGAAATAAAGTCTAGGCTGTTTGCTGAACAGATTGTAGTTTGGACACAGAGGACTTCAAAGAGAAACGGAACGAAATGGGTACTTTCTTCAATGAACACCAAAAAACTGCAAAAGAGGGATTATTGAATGCACCGAATTAAATCAGGAGTGCTTAGGAAATTATATTGGGAAACAAGAAATAAGATGTGGCGAGTTATATTATTTTGGAAATAAAAAGAAACTTGTGATGGTCGGAATTGAAAAGACATTAAATGCAGAATTACATTGGGAATAAAAGCATTTCTATAGAAGAATATTGATTTAAGTGCTAGGAAACTTTTTACGAAGCCAATTGTCGGATGTGTAGTCTCGTACTGGTGTGGAAAGTCAACTAATAGCAGTTCACATAAGAAAACGATTAAAAATTCTGAAACTTTATACTACAAAAGAATGCAGCAGATTAGGTGTGTACATTAAATAACGCCTTTTTTTATTCAGTATCGTTCTATTTTGCGACTCCATAATAAGCCTCTCTTCAATCATTCCCATTCATTTAATTTCAGTTCGCCGCTCTTTGTGTAAATAGGCACTGGAGATTCAAACTTCCTAATTAATATTCACAAAAAGTGACGAATAAACTCTTACTAACTTATTTACTTTACGCGATGAAACCCAATGGACCGCGCGCAGCTTTGAGAAATTGCCTCCACTTCTGCCTGTCCCGCTACTTTCTGCCATTTTTCCAGCAGGCCAACTCTATGGAGGTCTTTGGATACGCAGTCACTTTATCGAGATCTAGGTCTTCCCAGAGGACTTCTTCCAGTTGGCTTCTACATCTACATCTACATCTACATCCATACTCCGAAAGCCACCCGACGGTGTGTGGCGGAGGGTACCTTGAGTACCACTATTGATTCTCCCTCCTATTCCAGTCACGTATTGTTCGCGGAAAGAAAGATTGTCGGTATGCCTCTGAGCGGGCTGTAATCTCTATGATCCTCGTGATCCCTTCAGGAGATATACATAGGAGGGACCAATATACGCCTAACTCCTCGGTAAATGTATGTTCTCGAAACTTCGACAGAAGCCTGTACCGAGCGACAGAGCGAATCTCCTGCAGAGTCTTCCACTAGAGTTTATCGATCATCTCCTAACGCTTTCACGATTACTAAATGATCCTGTAACGAAGAATGCTGCACTCCGTTGGAACTTCTCTACTTTATCAACCCCACCTGGTACGGATCCCACGCCGGTGAGCAGTATTCAAGCTGTAGGCGAACAAGGGTACTGTAACCTACTTCCTTTGTTTTGGAACTGCATTTCCTTTGGTTTCTTCCAATAAATCTAATTCTGGCATCTGCCTTACTGACGATTCATTTTATATGGTCATTCCATTTTAAATCACTCCTAATGCCTACTCCCAGATAATTTATGGAATTACATGCTTCCAGTTGCTGACCTGCTATAGTGTAGCACTTGTATATAAACAAAACAGCAGTTATTAGAGTTTAACGGGATGAAATGGACGCAGTGTTTGGGAAGGTAGTAAGACAGGGTTCTAGGCATTATCCAGTGTTACTCAATTTGTACACTGAGCGAGTTTTGAAGGAAAGCAAAGAGAAATTTGGAGAAGGAATTGGAGTCCAGGGTGATGAAGTAATAACATTACGTTTTGATGATGACATGTGCAAGTCAGGCAATGCTGAAGGAATTAGATTAGGTAACGGAATAATATAGGTGGTAGATGAGGTTTGTTACTTGGGCAGTAAAGTAACATATGATGGTCGCATTATAGAGGATATAAATTGCTAGATGGCAACGATAAGGAAAGAATTTTTAAAAAAGAGAAATTTGCTAACATCGAATATTAACTTTCGTGTAAGGAAGTGTTTTCTGAAGACATTTGTGTGTAGTGTGCACGGGAGTGAAACTGGAGGATAAATAGTTCAGACAAGAACAGGATAGGGGCTTTTGAAATGTGGTACTATAGAGGATTTATGAAGATTAGGTGGGTAGATCGCGTAAGAGGTACTGAACACAATTGGAGAGAAAAGGAATTTGTAGCATACCTTACGAAACGAAGGGATGGATCGGAAGGTTACATTCTTCGACGTCAAGGGTTGCGGGAGAGAGGGGGGGGGGCGTAAATCTCAGAGAAAGACCAAGAGACGAATATATTAAGAAGATTCAAATCGATGTGGTTTATTGTTCTTATGAGGAGATGGAGAGGGAAGTGTAGGGTGAAGATATGCATCACTACAGTCGCCAGACAAAAGACCACATGAACAACAATAAACCTGTGTCGTGTTGCAAGGTCCAAAAGCGAGTACGGTTACTTGTAAATTATACTTAATAACACATGACGACGTCGTTAGTTCCTGTCGTATATAAGAGTGACCGCTCTTAAGCTTCTTCAAAGTAATTCGAACCCGAGTATTTTCTTTGTAGTACCTCTGCTGTCAAATGATAAATGTATGTCCCTCACAATGAAAAACCATTTACATAAATAACTATGCATGTGATCTTCAAGAAGAAAAGTGAATGATAAAGGGAAGTGTATTAAGGCGTTTGACACAAAGGGTAATTATATATATATTGGTCAAAAGTCATAATGGGCAAAATGTTGTAAAGCTATGGGACTAAAGTGAAATTCTCATCACTCACTCAACATACCAACTATTGGAAGTAACTTATGCTAGGACAACACACACAACCATGGAATGCTGTTGTACTGAGGGCAGATTACGCTGAGATATACATTTTACGAAAACAATAAGCTGTATCGTTTCAGAGATACAGTACTTGGCACCAAAGTCAATCAGCGCGTTGGACGACCTTACTGGCTAATTTCAGTGATTAATATCTCGAAAACGGTGGAACGTATTGAATGTATTTCTCGTAAAATGCTGTGTCCTGATAGCGGCAACTGGCGCGCTAGTGGCAGAGAAAATCGTTATCGCAAAGAATGTGGAATCGATAGCATACAATGCATTGAAAGAGCAAACAGAAAGCGGCATCAAAACACGTAATCTAGAGTACTTTGTTTCAGTGATAAAAATTACGTTACACTCGTCTGTTTCATATTATATCTACTGACACAACAACACTAGAAAAACTGAATTATGAAAATACTAAACTGGTTTGAAGTGGACATTTTTAATATAACTAACGAAAGAGAACACTACACAATGATTTTTGTCAAAATGTACTCATGTTTGCAAATCTGTGGGACTCAACTGCTTGGTCATTAGTCCCTAAGGACAACACATACACCTATGCCCGAGGGAGGACTCGATCATCCGACGGCTTTCACAGAGGGTGGATTTGCCTGTAGTTGGGAGCTCCGAGGTTAGGCGGGTGATGGAGCTCCTTAGAGAAATGGCTTCCAAGGAGGGGAAGAAGGCCAACGTGCACTCCGTGTGCATACCGGGTGGAGTCATTCCAGATGAAGGGTACGGGGTGCAGCATACTGCAGGTGGTGGCTCACGTCGGTACTAATTATGTGTGTCGCTTCGGATCTGAAGAGATCCTTTCAGGTTTTGATGGGCTATCTGAAGTGGTAAAGACTGCCAGTCTTGCTTGCAAGATGAAAGCAGAGCTCACCATCTGCAGCATAGTTGATAGGACCGAATGTGGACCTCTGGTACAGTGCCGAGTGGAGGGTCTGAATCAGAGGCTCAGACGGTTCTGCGACTGAGTAGGCTGCAAATTTCATGATTTACGCCATCGGGTGAAGGTTTTACGGCTTCCGCTGAATAGGTCAGGAGTCGACTATACGCAAGAAGCGGCTACACGGGTAGCAGGGGCTGTGTGGCGTGGACTGGGCGGTTTATTAGGATAAGGGGCTTCGTAAAAAAAAAATAATGGGCAAAGGGTGCAGGTGGATCACAGGAGAAATGTAGGTCTGGTAACTATCGGTATAACAGTTGTAAATTGTCGTAGCTGTGTCGGGAAAGTACCAGAACTCCAAGCGTTAATAGAAAGCACCGAAACACACATCATTGTAGGCAGTGAAAGTTGGCTCAAGGCGGAAATACGTTCAGCAGAAGTATTAGCAAAACATCTAACAGTATTCAGGAAGGATAGATTAAACAAAGTAGGTGGTGTTTGTCGCCGTCAAATGTAGTATTTCGTGTAGCGACGTTGAAGTTGATAGTTCCTAAGAGCTATTATGGGTAGAGATTGTACCTGAAAACCGTAAGAAGTTAATAATTGGTTCCTTTTACTGGCCTCCCGACTCTGACGAAACAATAGCAGAAAGATTCAAAGAAAACCTGACTCTAATTACAAAAACTTACCCGACTCACACGATAATAGTAGGAGGTGATTTTAATTTACCCTCAATCTGTTGGCGAAATTATACTTACAAATCAGATGGTACCAATAAAACATCGTGCGTAATTGTACTCGACGCATTCTCTGAGAATTACTCTGAACAATTAGTTCATGAGCCAACTAGAATTGAAAATGGATGTGAAAACACACTTGATCTCTTAGCAACAAATAATCCTGAGCATCAAAACGGGTACAGATATTAGTGAACACAGAGCTGTCGTAGCGAGATTGAATATCGAAAGTCCCAAAGTTACCAAAAAATAAACGTAAAGTATATTTGTTCAGGAAAGCAGATAGAAAATAAATTGCTTCTTGAAAGACAGCTTCCACTCTTTTATAACACTAAACGTAGTTGTAGACCAGATGTGGCTCAAATTCGAAGAAGTGGTATCGACTGCAATTGACAGTTTTATACCAAATAAATTAATAAAAGACGGAGGTGATCCCCCTTGGTACACAAAACAGGTCAGGACACTGATGCAAAAGCAAAGGAAAAGGCTTGCTAAATTTAAACAATCCCAAAATCCCCAGGATTGGCGATCCTACTCAGAAGCTAGAAATTTAGCGAGAATCTCAATGCCAGATGCCTATAATACTTATCACAACGAAACCTTTCTCGAAATTTGACTGAAAACCCAAAGAGATTTTGGTCATATTTTAAATATACTAGAGGTAAAACAGGAACAATACCCTCACTACGTGATAGTAATGGTGATCCTTCCGATCACAGCGCTACTAAAGCAGAGTTACTAAACATAGCTTTTAGAAACATTCACCAAAGAAGACGAAACCAATATTGGAGATTTCGAATTACGAACAGCGGCCGTAATGAGTAACGTAGAAGTAGATATCATCGGAGTAGTAGAGCAAATAAAATCACTTAACAAGAACAAGTCTTCTGGTATGGACTTTATACCCATTAGATTTATATCAGATTATGCTGAAGCGATAGCTCCTTACTTAACAGACATATACAACCGCTCTCTCAAAGAAGGATCTGTACCAAAAGATTGGAAAGTTGCACAGGTCACACCTATATTCAAGAAAGGCAGTAGGAGTAACCCACTAAACTACAGGCCTATTTCATTGAAGTCAAATTGCAGCAGGGTTTTGGAACATAACTTATATTCACGTATAATGAATTACCTGGAACAGAATGATCTATTGACCCACGGTCAACACGGATTTAGAAAATATCGTTCATGCAAAAAGTAGCTCTTTATTCACACGAAGTGATGGGCGCCATCGACAAGGATTCGTCCATTTTTGGAGTGTTGCTGCCCAGTGTGGGATCCTTATCAGGTGGATTTGACGGAGGATATCGAATGAGTCTAGAGAAGGGCAGCTCGCTTCGTATTGTCACGATACAGGGGAGAGAGCGTTACGGAAATGGTACAGAATCTGGGATGGGATTCATTACAACAACAGCTGCGGCGTGGGCTACTTACGAATCTCCAATCGCCAACATTATCCTCCGAATGAAAAAATATATTTTTGATTCCCACTTACATAGGTAGAAGCGATTATCAGAATAAAATACGAAAAACCAGAGCTCGAACGGAGAGATTCAGGTGATCTTTCTTTCCGTGCGCTATTCGAGACTGGAATGGGAGATAAACAGTTTAATGGTGGTTCGAAGTACCCTCTGCCAGGCACTTAAATGTGATTTGCAGAGTATCCATTGTAGATGTAAATTTAGCTGCGAGCACCCCTGCACAGCATGTTACGCTGAGAAATACGTTTTACAAAATTAATAAGCTGAATAGTTTCAAATATACAGTACTTGGCACCAAAATCAATCAGCGCGTGCGAAATCATTACTGGTTGACTTTAGTGATAAATATCTCTAAAACGGTGCGACGTACTGAATGTATTTCATGGATAAAGCTGTGTCCTGATAGCGGCAACTGCCGCTCTTGTGGCAGAGAAAATCGTTATCGCTAAATGAAGCGAGATAGCATACGATGGAATGAAAGAGCAAATAGAAAACGGCTTCTAAAACACGTAATCTAGAGTGCTCCGTTTCTGTGAGACTAACTATGTTACACTATCCTGTTTTATATTATATCTAATGACACAACCAGTAACAATGAATTATGCAAACACTAAACTGGTTTCATGTGAACAGTTTTAATTTAATTAACGGAAGGGAAGACTACTACACAATGCTAATTGTCAAAATGTTCTTTCTTTCTTTCTGTTTTTCAGCTCTTTTCCCACACAAACAGCGTCGGATTTCTTATTGTAGATTTGGCTTGTTAGTATTGTCGCGTTGAAATGGGTGCAGGCTTGACTTCCAAGGCTGGGTTGTCGACTGAACACAGTAGTTATACTGAAAGCAGGTTTATTGCGATCTGAAACGTACATGCGCAGGACTGCCTCTCGTGCAGAATATACCAGAAATTAGAAGAATTGATAACATAAGAAATAAATAGAAATTACAAGTGAACATAAGACACATTTTGAACATTTTGGAAATGTTAATTACAAAGAAATAATTTTTTCCGGTTGACGGGATTGAACCGGTGACCATCAGGACCGCAGTCGGTGACGCTATCCCTTGCGCCAGCTGCAATGTCCTGGATCTTGACCATGTCATGGGTCCTCTGTATGCCAGTTCTGGAGAATCCTTTCCTTCTCCACGATTATCGGTGACAGACGTTCCTGTCGTGGCTTCACAGGTATCTTTACCGTCTTTACCGTCCTTGAACAAGAAGCCATTGTCGCCTATCTGCTCTTCAGGATCATAGTAAGCCTACATGCGCAGGACGTGAACAATGTTTCCTCGTTCTTGGCGTTTCGACGACGGGTCATAATCCTCAACTTCATATGTAACGTCTGACAGGCGGCGTATGACAAGATATGGACCAAAGTATCGCTTCAAAAACTTTTCTGATAGTCCAACTTTGCGTACAGGGGTAAAAATCCATACCAGATCTCCTGAGCTGTTCACAACAGGTCGGTGCTTGTCGTTATACCGCTGACGGTCCTTCTCCTAGGCGTCCAGTGTCCGTATGCCAGCTGCCTTGCTTCTTCGACCCTGGTGATGAGCTGTTTCACATAGTCATCCTGAGTATCGTCCGGTTGTAACGGGAACAGCGTATCCATTGTCATCTCAGCTTCACGACCATGTATCCTAAATGTCTGTATATAGTGTTATAAGTGTGAAACTGTAAAGTGTGACGAAATGTTTGCGAATCGGGTAACTGAGGCGGGACTTGGAGACCAGCCCGGTATTCACCTTGGGGGATGTGGAAAACCGCCTAAAAACCACATCCAGGCTGGCCGGCACTCAGAATCCCTTCGTTAACTGCCGAGTGAATTTAAACCGGGCCCGGTAAGCCTCCCCGTCTCGGAAAGCGGTGCCTTAGATCACACGGCTAACCGAGTGTATTTTTATTTGTCAAAATGTTCTAATGCTTGTAAATGTACGGTACTCAACTGTTTGGTTATTAGTCCCTAGCTTACAAGCATTTGATCTAAGTTCAACTATACTAAGGACAACACATACACCCATGCCCGAGGGAGGATTCGAGCCTCCGATGGCGAAGAATGGCCATGTGCACCCCAGCACTGCAGGTTATGCTGAGAAATACATTTTACAAAAATAAAACGCTGTATCGTTTCAGAGCTACAGTACTTGGCACCAAAGTTAATCAGCGTGTGCGACGACCTTATTGGCTAATTTCAGTGGCCAATATCTCGAAAACGGTGCGAGGTATTGAATGTATTTCTCGGAAAAGCTGTGTCCTGATAGCGGCAACTGGCGCTATAATGTCAGAGCATATCGTTATCGCTAAATAAAGCGAGATCGATAGCATACGATGCAGTAAAAGAACAAACATAAAGCGGCATCTAAAACACGTAATCTAGAGTGCTACTTTCCAGTGAGAATAATTATGTTACATTCGTCTGCTTCATATTATTTGTACTGACACAACTACACCAGTAGTACACTGGATTATGCTAACACTAAACTGAAGTTTACAGTTTTAATTTTACTAACCACAGTGAACGCTACACAATGCTTTTTGTTAAAATGTTCTAATGTTTGTATGGCACTCACCTACTTGGTTATTAGTCCCTAGCTTTCAAACATTTGAAAGAACGTTAAATTATCCCAAGGACAACACATACACCCATTCCCGAGGGAGGATTCGAGCCTCCGACGGCGAATGGCCATGTGTACCCCAGAAAGGCAGGTTACGCTGAGAAACACATTTTACTAAAATAATACGCTCTATCGTTTCAGAGATACAGTACTTGGCACCAAAGTTAATCAGCGTGTGCGACGACCTTACTGGCTAATTTCAGTGGTCAATATCTCGAAGACGGTGCAAGGTATTGAATGTATTTCTCGGAAAAGCTGTGTGCTGATAGCGGCAACTGGCGCTCTAATGTCAGAGCATATCGTTATCGCTAAATAAAGCGAGATCGATAGCATACGATGCAGTAAAAGAACAAACATAAAGCGGCATCTAAAACACGTAATCTAGAGTGCTACTTTCCAGTGAGAATAATTATGTTACATTCGTCTGCTTCATATTATTTGTACTGACACAACTACACCAGTAGTACACTGGATTATGCTAACACTAAACTGAAGTTTACAGTTTTAATTTTACTAACCACAGTGAACGCTACACAATGCTTTTTGTTAAAATGTTCTAATGTTTGTATGGCACTTACCTACTTGGTTATTAGTCCCTAGCTTTCAAACATTTGAAAGTACGTTAAATTATCCCAAGGACAACACATACACCCATGCCCGAGGGAGGATTCGAGCCTCCGACGGCCATGTGTACCCAGAAAGGCAGGTTACGCTGAGAAACACATTTTACTAAAATAATACGCTCTATCGTTTCAGAGATACAGTACTTCGTACCAAAGTCAATCAGCGTGTGCGACGACCAGCTAATTTCAGTGGTCAATATCTCGAAAACGGTGCGAGGTATTGAATATATTTCTCGGAAAAGCTGTGTCCTGATAGCGGCAACTGGCGCTCTAATGTCGGAGCATATCGTTATCGCTAAATAAAGCGAGATCGAGAGCAAACAGTAACCGGCATCTAAAACGCGTAATCCAGAGTGCTCCGTTTCAGTGAGAATAATTGTTACACTCGTCTGCTTTATATTATGTCTACTGACACAACAACACCAGTAATACTGATTTATGCAAACATTAAACTGGTTTTAAGTGGACAGTTTTAATTTAACTAACGAAAGGATACGCTACACAATGTTTTTTGTCAAATGTTCTAATGTTCTTAAATCTATGGGACACAACTGGTTGGTTATTAGTCCCTAGCATAGAAACTACTTAAACTAAGTTAAACTATTCAAATGACAACTCATACACACATTCCCGAGGGAGGACTCGAGCCTCCGACAGCGAACGGACACGTGCACCCCAGTAGGTAGCCTCAGTGCGCTCGGATATTCCACTGTAACTGCATTTTGTCCTCACAATCAGAGTAGTGCATTGTTTGCTAATAAGAAAATCATAAACTGCTCGTAAAGACAGAGAAACATTTACTTCCATATGCCGGCATTCTTCTTCGAAAGTACACCATTTTCCTGAGACAAGTAAACCGTCCGTAAGTATTCATGATGCCGTTTGTCCCATGGCCGAAAGGGATGGGTGGGGGCCGATATATTCACTGCCAGACAACAGTACCTGTCACGGGATGTAAAGATTATGCTAGGAAAATATTCAGATCATGGGTGAGCCACCGAGGTTCGGCATTCTTAGCTTTCCTTTTCGGAAGTAGCTGCGAAAGTGAAATATTTCATTATGTTACAAATGAATTTACGTTATAGGCTGCCAGAGGGTACTTATTTAAATCAACGAGGAAGTTTGAAAAATTATGACAAGCCGAGATTGGCACAAGAATCTTTTGGTCACTAGGCAGTTGTGCCGAGAACCACTATACTGCGATTGAAATCACCTCTGGACGTCTGGACGACTTCTTCTGCCCAGTTTCCATCATGAGGCCCATATGTGGCAATTCGCCGATTCTTGGAAGTTTTTGGGCCTGATGTGCATCCGCACTAAAGATGGATCATCGAGATAACGCTGTTTACCCATCACTGTCCGTTAGTATTAATGAGGTATTCTGAATGTCCAGTGCCTGTTTGCACATAAAGGGACAACCTGACGAGCTATCATTACAAAATAAAATTAATGGGAAAAACTGGTGCGAAGTATGAGATTTTTTCATGCCTACTACATACTATAATAGATGCAAACCGAAAATTTGCTGTGAAATTAATTTAGTACTATAGAGATAGCTTTTAAAAGTTTCATTACGGTAAAGGAGTAGGAACATTTCGGTAGACAGGTGCTATATATTGTTGTGCACATCTAGAATCACTTTGCGTTAAATTCATCGGAATGAGACACCTGAAGGAACTTATCGAGTAAGTGGTAAATATTCAGAAGTCACGAGCATTATTGTATTAGCCGTTGCAAGAATTTTCGAAGGAAATGAACGCAGAATATGGAGACTTCAAAAACTACCTTTAAATACGCTGGTTATGTAAAAGGCATACTTAAATTTTTTTTTAATTAAAATTAAATTTATGGAAAAAAAATATGTAGCAGTAACTAAAGGGGATGTCACTACCACTTCCGGTGATAAAATGGTTGCAGGTTGAGAAAAAAAGTTGAAAAGGGACACATTCTGACAAAAATAAATAAATATACGTACTGACGACTTACTGGTTTTAAAGTATATGAGGGTTTTGAAGAATTCACTTTGGTTTTAAAATTATTTCAAGGACACAGCCAGTGTAACACCTTACGGTATTTGAGCATGCTGCCCAAAATGGGGGTGGGGGTTAGTAGTAATGCACCTATTTATTGTTCTTCAATTCAATTACGCCTCACTTCAAATGGAACAAAAATCGTTATTTTTACACTGGTTGCCGGATTCGGACACAGATGTTCATTTTCTATCCATGTACCATGAATTAACCTAACTAAAATTTTACGTAGCGTATTTAAATATGCAGTTGCGTCCGCCATCGTTAACCCACGACGAATTTCTTGCATTTTGCAATCAAAGTATGTTAAGTGAAGGTAAGTATTTCAAGATGGTTAGCTGTGTCCGCAAGCAGCTCAGATGTTCAATTGTTTGTAAACCTGTTGGGCCAAACTGCTATGGATATTAGTCGCTAGACTTAAAAAGTACTTAAACTAGCTTACACTAACGACAGCACACACACTTATACCCGAGGGAGGATTCAGAACAGTTTGTAATGTGCTTAATATGTGAAAACAAGTATTTCTAGTTGCGTTTATAAGAAAACACACATATTTGACAATTTAAAATAGGTAGAATTCCGATTGTTTTAAAATTACTGTGAGCAAATTGCTCACTCGCGAGTGCTCGCAGGTTATCTTATTTTGTTGTTGCGGCCCAATAATTTAATATCATAAAGACTAATCGATTGCCGTAAATGTACAGCAGCTTAAGGAAACTGGGTCAAATGTATAAACAGTGGCATATTTTTTTGAATTGTTTAACGGTGGTGAGTAAACATACGTTGAATGTAATAGTGACATATCTCGCTGAAGATTTCGTGTTGATAATTTAACGATGACATACTAGCGTGCCCTTAGGGTGGTTTCGGGACTCCCATTTAATGACTAAATGTCGCTGTCAACTAGGGAGACTTTAAAAGATTAACGCATGTATCGCGACATGCTATTCTGACTGCCAAAACTTTTCACAGCTTCCAGCAATTTTCAAAGGAAACCTTTCGGCGCCAGTACCGTTCCTCCGCCCGTGGCAGTCAAACTTTCGCCTGACGGGGAACAACCAGTACCTGGAAGAGAATGTCTAACGTAATTTCGTTAACATTGGACGTGGAATACAGCCTGTGATTCGCCGATATTATGTAACAATATTAGGAGAAACATTAAATAGCTAACTCCGGGTAGGGCCTTGTATCTTCACCTTATAAGACAACTGAGTGTTATCCAATAGATCTTCTGCGATTAGAAGATAGAATCATCAGACACTATAAAAACTTGGGTGCTAAATTATGTTGATAAGACGCAAAATGAAACGTTTGCCATTAGTGTAACGAGGCGAAGATTTGAACCATCGTCCTCTTGAGTTCAAGGACAAGGAGCTAACTACGACGCTACATAACTCGGTAGTTAATATTTTCATCGAAATTTACCGCAAACGTATTTACAACATTTGTACTGGCGTCCGGTTCAGTCGAAATCTCACTGCCGTTTCTATTTTTTTTCTTATCGAATTAGTAGGGATATTAAACTCAGGAAGTACTCATTAAGGAACATTCCTAAGTTAGACAGTAAATTTATTCAAACGATCCGGATAATGAAAAAAATTATTTTTAAAATCAGGATGTATGAAAAATATTCCTGGAGTTAGTGCTGCAATATTTCCCACTAGAGACATCCGATCCATGATCACATTTTTACTTTGCGGCGCGGTACAGATCTTCCTTTGTAGGTAGTTAAATTGCAGAGTTGTTCTGCAAACGCTGTGACAATGGGTGAACCGATTGGAAGGCAACAAAGATTTATAGCATAATACAAGATCAAATTCCAGTACTTCTTTTTAGCTGATGTTTTCTATCCTTGGTAAGTTTAACATTATATGCTATATAAGTAATTACGGTTCATTCTACCACTTCCAAACATAATACTCAGCTTTTCAAAATTTCGATGTATGGGGGTTCTGCTCGCTGCAACATTATTCTCCTGGGGCGTCGTGGTAGAAATAAATACTCGATATGTACAATTTTTCACTTCTTCTCTAATTTGAATCAACCTTTTCTCCACCAAACATTTTAACAACAACACATTTACAAAGCATCAGAACGGTAGTACTTCCATTTCAAAACAAAGACTGACATAGCTTCCAGTGCACTTTAGAAAAGCCAAAACTCGAACTCCCCCACTCAAGGCGGTGAGGCAAATATATAACATAGACAATAATGACGTTACATTATCCATTGTTCATAACAATTGAATATAGTAATTTACAATTAACGAACACAACAGTAAAACATTTCATGTACACAAAAATAATCGCAATATAAAATGAAAACTATACATACAATAATTTTAGATCGCACCTATCTTTTTAAGTTTTAATCACGCTACTTTTTGTTTGACAACAAACCAAAATGTTAAACGTCGATTAATTAGTTAACGAGTACATCCTACATGTTCCTAACATATATTGAGCTATCAATTATCTTGGCAATTCTCAAAATAAGTACAAAATCTCATGTCAGACAATATATATAAAGAATTACAATATTCAAATTTCAACTATTAAACTAATTAATATAATTAGCTGGTCAATACAACTTGTTTATGAGCCTAACATATATACGATGCTATTTATTTTAATGTATTTATGTTTTACAAAAGTTTGTACCCTTCGTCTGTCTATTTATTGAAATAATGTACGATAACAAATGTATTGTTTATAGAACTGTCTGGAAACGTCTTATACAAATCACTTAATTAATGAAATCTATCAGTTGTTTTGATCACAGTATCACCGAGACACTGTCCTACACTGATTCCTAGGCTGGCTATTTCGTTTGTAACTTCACACGCAACATACATCACTAATGAACCACACGAATCCGGATCCGACGCAGACGGTATCGTACGATAACATTGAGGTGAGGGGGCCGGCAGTATCATCACAGTAAGCATCTAAATCAATTTTGAGAAAATCATATTTTTAAATGAAAGTACTGTATATGTTCTTTTCCCCTTCATTTATCTTTCTTAAAACCACTATTAAAGCCTTCTATTGAATCGCCTGCCTGTATTACTTGCTTTCACGCTTTTCTCAGAATTTTCCCAAATTGTCTACAGTGGATTTCTTATTTATAGCTCTTTATATATAATTTCTGTTGTCTTAACCATTCAGTGAGGAACTATAACGATATTAAACACAAAATCTGTAATGGCGCCCATCTGCGGAGCGCGCCGTTTCTCCCCGTGGGAAGTTCGAGTCTTCCCTCGGGCATGGGTATGTGCATGTGTTGTCCTTATGTTATTTTTAGTTTAAGTAGTTCGTAGGCCTAGGGGCTGGTAACCATGGCAGTTAAGTCCCATAAATTTACAAACATTTAAATAAAACACAAAATTTTGTTAACTGATTGCGGAAATATACTAATAATTCTCATTTTTATATAGATATAGTGGTATGCTTTATTTGGTCATATTATAACCAACATTTCGATCTCAATTAGAAACTGATCGCTGAATATTACGCTTAAATGGAAGGGATGATTTATTGCAATCGAAATGCCTCACTTATAAATTGGGATTACTTTACGTATCTACTTTCAGCACATTAGTTAGCTTGTGTTAAAGAATAGGCTATCGAAAGTGATCTACAAAATCAGTTTCTCAAAGTGAGTCATCCAGCGATCATGAAGACTGTCGTGGGCTGCCTTATTTGGGTGAACTTCCTCTTTTTCCTTCTTTAATTAAAAGATAACGCTATGCAGCAAAGTATTATCTGTTCACTTCCGACAGAGTTACTCACCTCCAAAGCATTCATATCAGAGAAGCTACATGTACTCTGCCCCTCCTCCTTTCCGTCGTATCACCCAGTATATTCTATACAGGGGTATATAAGTAGCAACGCAGTTGCATCTGCCATTACCACACGAAGACAATGCTAGCCATCATTACCTTTGTACTTCGTCTCACAGTGATTCTGACAATCACTCTGTGTCTTGCGATACCCTGTAATGGTGATGAAAGAAACCAGGACGATTATTCTTCGAAGAGGTTGGTGGCTCAAGCATGGCAGAGATTGAAGAGGCTAAGTCACAACGGCTGCGTGGATGCGTTCGCCTATAACTTTTCATCTCATCAGGAAGGAAAACTTACTGTGAAGTCGAAGGTCTCTTGCAAGAGTCACTGCAAACCTAAGAAACACAAAAGGTACCCCGGACTCATTTACTGCACTCCACGGCGCTATGCAATTCCTGGAAGTTTCAAATGATGCAAGTGGTGTAGACGTTTTGCAACATCCATACGGCAATTGGATATCAGTTGCAACTTACACTATTATCAGTATCATTGTCCAAAGCACCACACTATTGTGTTGCTTGGTCATATATCCTACATTTACGAAAATTTTTTAGAACTTAATTTATTTATTTTTTTTTTTTTATTTATTGATATTTTTCAATTTTGTAATTTTTTAATTTTTAATAAATTACGTGTTGACAGTAATGGTCTATTGTGGAGTTGTAACTCAGTGCAACATACTGTAATCATTACGAGATACCCGATATTCAGTATATTATATTTACAGTAAACAAAGCGGATGTATGGAGCTTCCTGAAGATGAATATCAAAGGAATGTAATCGAAGGTGTGTCAACATAACAACTATTACAATGACATGTAAGCAAGCATTGCTTCAAGTTTGTGGCTTCTCGGTTCTGCAGTCATTTCAATTTACTTTGTACAACTACTAAAAAATTTCAAGTAGTGTGATCTAGTAGTTGTGATCGACAATTTTAGCCGTTTATTAAACCATGTAAACATAGGAAATACAATTCGTCAAAATGCAGACAAACTGAGGACTGAAACCAACATAAATTGTGGAGAAATATATATGCAAAACTTTAGATTTAAATATAAACTGAAATACATGAGAAGAATAGGAAAACTAAATATATTCACGCTGTTATATTTTGTATCTGAGCGTTGTCTTTTAACAGTATGCCCATTCACGTTTAATTGACAACTTTCTTGCACTTTTTAAGATATCATCTGTAATTTTTCAGAGGCTTTTAAATATGACATCCTAGACCTGCGTGATAGGTGGGAGTACCATGACTGATACGGATTCTACGCATCTTTGTTGAGAATTTGATCTATTTATCGCATTGTTGAAACGGATTAAACAACTGTGTTCGTCTTAGCGTCAAATTCAACGACAATGTGGTTGACCCACTTCACCAGTACCATATTTACTTAAATTCACTAATTTATTGTCTGTTCTAGAATACTGTGCTAACCATTTCACAGAAAAGGAATGCGTTGAAAGTGAGTGATGGAGACAAGAGTAATGAACAAAAGAAAACGCATACACACAGACACTCATACACACATGAAGGCGAAAGCGAATAACTTTGAATGCACAGTTTGAGATTTTATTTCCATTTACAAATATTCGAATGTTTTTAGGGAATATCTGTTGTGTGTGACTTCTTTTATTTATTACTTGCACTTTTACCACGCACTGAAAAAATTCCAACCAACTTCTTCAGTTTGCTGTGAGTCGCAGGCGACCGAACGACTGGCTAGGTTTTGGAGCGCTGCAACCCATCGGAGTGGGGGGAGGGAGGTCGAAGGTTCGCTGATTTTCCGAATTCCCTCGTCAAATGCAGTTCAGATTGCGAGAAGTGGAATGTTCTTCATACATTATTATAGATAATGAAAAACTGAACAACTGACCAAACTAGATAACAGCAGTCTACATTTGATACGGTGTGATGCGTCAAGGTTAAACTTTGAGAATATTCTTATCTATACTCAGTTTATCTTTTCAACTTCCGCGAATACCTATCGTTTATGATGGACTTTCATTAAACCTCCGTCGGGCGCACCTCCAGATGAAACAAAATCAGGCGCACCCGACCTGCGAGGCCACCCACATATTTTGTGGACTAGCTCCGCCATGTTAAATCAAATTCAAAATGCGTGTTGGCTAGTCTTGAAGACGATCTAAAGGAAGAAATTACAGCAAACTTAAAGCATAATAATGAATTTATTGAATACAATACACCTTAAACTAAAGTAACCAAAATTACCAATTTCCCACAAAGAGCATTAAAAATTGGTCGAACAGACATCCATAAAAGTAATGAAGTTATTTTTAAAGGACATTAGGCAGTATATTCTGACATGTAATCATCTTTTCTCGCCACATTTGCAGCCAAAAACCGATGCTATAGCTCCCAAATCAACAACTGAAACACAGGTATGGCACAGAACGTATACGTCGCTCAAGCAGGTTGGGTGATGACAAGCTGAACATTCGTGATTCTTCATCCTCCTAACTCTTGTTTCAGCCACGCATGGTCGACGTTTTAGCCATTTGGGAGGTAATGTAGGAGAACTTTCCCGTTCCTTGTGGGGTAAAAATTTTTTCAGTCGAGTTTGCAGCCGAATCGACATTCCACATATATTCATAGCATACACAGGCTAAATTGTCCAGTTAGAAGTTGATGATACAAGGTTTTGCAATTGTTGGCGTCATTTGTAGCAATATCTTTTACACTGGATGTTGTGTAATAATGATGTGACTCTTCACACTATGAATAGTAGAAGGTATCTTACTTAGACTACTTCGTCGTCTTATCGTTTCCAAATAAAAACTCCTCACATATTTTCTACTCTTCTTCATATTACCGAGCTGTTCCCTAAACTTCCTGTTCAGTTGCTGAGTCGTCCTTGCCTCCTCGTGCCTCATCCTGAGAGTGGGTGTCTCTCTCATCGACTAAATCTTCGAGCGCGGCTGGATCTTCAGCAGTTTCGTCCTCGAGGAGGCGCATTATTTCCACAAGATCATTGGCTTTTCTGGACATTTCAGCAGAAAATATGATTGCGATAACGTAGGAAAAGAAAGGAAAACTGAAATTAGAACTCGATCAGGTGCACTCAGTCTGAAGGGCCAGGGTCGTCAAAGTCTTTTTTCCGAAGGTAACGGTGAAAATCACAGAGGTCAGACTTTTTTTGATTGAAACTATAACGTAATCGGGCGCAGACGGCCTGTGAGGCCCAAGGAGTTCCCCGTGATCCGCGTGGAAATCAATGGCAGCCTGCGGATCGGTACTGTGTGAGGTTCCCAAAGGTACGCGAGTAAACGGAGAGGCGGGCCGCTGGGCCACCACTGTTAAGCTCGGGAATCAAAAAAGTGTTTTGCTGGCCTGTGAGGCCGACTGCGCCCGACGGAGGGTTTGGAAAGCTACAGAAACATCATCTAAAAACCTACCGCCGTTGCAGACGAAGCGTGTGAAGTAATAAATGTAAAACTGCCCGCAAAACCCATCATTAGAGCCAAAACTACCAATGATTGTCTAAACTGACAATTAAAATATGTCAGAGGCTATCACTCACTAAAATTTAAAAAGGGATAGAAGTGGCAAGGTAAAGAATTTAAAATGTCACGTGAAACACGATGTTCTTATATATGTAGGCTACTTCTTAATGCAGAAGACATTCCACGTCCTTAAATGCAGTTGATAGCCGCAATTATAGTGTATTGAAAGTATAAAGATAAAGCAGAACGATCAGTATGAATATCAGTGAAAACGAACCGAAGTGGAATAGCTGAAAGTTGTAAACAGTCTATAGAGGAGCTACAGAAAGGAAAAGAACATGAAGACAATTTCACAGAAAGAAAGGAGAATGTAGATGAAGGTAAGTATGGTATATGCTACTGAGTCAATAATATGTTTATATATGCACGGGCACTGAGTGATATGGACGGAAACATGGGATCTAGAACTGTTTAACTACAGCTTCTCTTGAGAGAGCCATAAATAACAAAGTTATTGGACCTCCTGCGCGAGGTGTACGAGACATGTCAAACAACCTCAGATTTCAAGAGAGTAATAATTCCAGTATTAAAGCAATCAGATGCTGACAGGGTATGCTATTAACTAGAGTTTACTACGTAATTTCTGCAATGCATGAAATGTCTACAGAAAAATGTAGGAACTGGTAACAGTAAGAATCAGGTTGGGTTCAGGAAAATTATGGAGTCAGGTATCTATATTGACTGTGTCAAAATGGATACATAATGCGAATGTCACATAATTAATTCTGAAATTGTCAGGGCGAGGTATATGTAGATGGGCAGAACGTGTTGCAGACGATTTGGAGGGCAACGGCAGCCATCAGGTAGCTGGGTTTCGTAGCAGCAATCGCTCAAGCCAGTGTAAGGATCTGGTGGACAACGCGGAACCGCCACAAATGGTAACCCCGCTTTGGGAAGCTTTGGCGAAAGGAAAATATCTAAATGGAAGCTTTGGCAGATTCTTATAAAGGAGGACAATATCTTTACAAATCTCAGGATGATGTTCCCATCGATTCTAACGGCACCTAAGGTGTCATAAAAATGGGCGCATCTCATGAACCAACATTAATGTAATGGAAACTATAATAGTTAATTTTCACGATATCTGGATTTAGCAAAAGTGAGCTTAAGATTACCTTCTTTTGAATGTGTCATGCGATTTCAGCAAACTATGTTTCAGGTAATAGCTTATTACCTCAAGATATCATCTCAAAAACCACACACTACTATGTTTTTTACAAGCAAAACAATTTAGTCCAATTAAATAAGGAGATGAAGGGAGTATTAGATTAAAAACCGAGATTCAAAAAACAGGGGATGAATGATGTCATTTTGTGAGTAGTATACGTATTATAGCCGAAATAGAGAATTGAAACGCCAGAGAAGTTAATGTCGGATACAGTTTTAACTTAAAAAATATTCTTAATCTATATGTCTCACGAGTAGGTCAAAAGGAAGGTGAAACAGTGAAATTTCAGACAGACATAGAAACGTTTAAAACATTCAAGAGGTATTATGGGTAGAACACGTTACCAATGAGGAGGCAGTCAGTAGAACAGGCAATATTTTAAAATTCTTGCCCAGCCAGCCTATGAGTGACCATAAATTGATATGATACATTCTCTGACATCAATTGACTAAAGTTTAATATTGCTGGAAAGAGTTATATTGTTGATAGACACAAGGAGATGAATATAGTCAACGGGTTCCAGAGCATTTGGGATGCAGTATTTATATGAATATGAAGAGGATTGCATAGGATAGCGTTGAAAACAAGATCAAACCAGTCTTCGAATTTTAGTGATCCCACACGTGTTGTGGATAATTCATGTCTCCGATGTTCAGTAACATTCTTAATACTGGCACTCTTAACAGCTACGGGATGTTAAGCTCTTGATGAGTTGCCTGACGATGCTTCTAGGTAGACTATTTCCATTAAACAAGTGCCATTGTTAGTACGAAGTATGTGGTCTTATGTATAGTACCTGTAGGTAGCCCGGACACTGACATTTGCATTGTTAAATTTTGAAGATCATACAGTCAACATAAATATTTACAAACTTTTCTTCTTCTACGATTGGAGATGTACAATAGAAGACAGAACAAAGACTAACTGTATTTTACCAGCTGACTTTATTTGAAATACGTTTGTAATATTGAGGTACCCTTACGGTCTTTCCAGCGGACTAGAATTGATATCTGTTTTTAAAATTAAGGGTGTCCGGTGACTGATCAAAATGAAACTAAAGAATTGAGAAACACCTGTATCAAGTTAAATTATCTCTACAGTCAAAGGACCGAATTACGTTGCTAAGACAGAACAAAATGATAATATAAAACATTGATTTGAAACCTCTGTGATAATGGATTTGGCAGCAGCAATTACGCATTGCAGTTGAAAAATCTTCGCAAATCATAGATTAATTAATATGTTAATGGTCGCAAATTAAGTAAAAATTTCGCTTGCGTCAAAAGTCTCGTTAACAGTTTCGGTATTATGTCATTTTTACATGTAGTCCACTGCGATTGCTAATCGCGTGCTGTCGTGTTACGATTACTGATGCATCTTGTCACGATTTGTTAATTATTAATCAATTGGTATGATTTACATTTTTTTAACGACGTCATTTGATGGGCCGTCTGTGCGAGTTTCAAACGACGGCTTCATTATGTATCTGACCTGCTTTCAAAATAATTATATTTTTTCTCCAAAATTGTAATAAATTAATGGCATGATATTACTTTTACGCTGATGTTATAGGCAGGTTTTAAATCAAAATAATCGTGAAACCCCCTGGCAGATTAAAATTGTGTGCCGGAACCGAGACTCGAACCTGGGACCTTTGCTTTTCGCGAGCAAGCGCTCTACCGACTGAGCTATCCCGACACGACTCACGATGCCGCCTCACAATTTTACTTCCGCCAGTACCTCGCCTCCTACTTTCCAAACTTCACAGAAGCTCTCCTGCGAAACTTGCAAAACTAGCACTCCTGGAAGAAAGTAAATGGTGGAGACATGGCTTACCCACAGCCTAAGGGAAAGGCAAAGGTCCCAGGTTCGAGTCCCGGTTCCGGCACACAATTATAATCTGTCAGGAAGTTTCATATCAGCTCATACTCCGCTGCAGAGTGGAAGTTTCATTCCCAAAATAATCGTCTTTCTGACATGTTGCTTTTGCGTTTTAAGAAATGTTTAGTTGGGTAGGGTGTCAATCGAATGTGTCCTGAGAGGATGGTATATGAATTTTGTAGCAAAGTAGCTTCTCATGGCTGAAATAAAGAAGTATAATGCGCATTGGGAAGAAAATGATTACTGAAGAAGTTTGTTCACATTCAGTATTACTTTAACTGCTATGAAGTCACGAATGTAGTATTGTCGGGAGTGAAATGTGGACGATAAGGAGTTCAAATAAATAGAGTATATAAGCTGTGTTGGTAAAGATGAAAGTTGAAGAATCGGTTGGTACGTGGAGAAACTAATTAGCATGTGCTGAACGGAATGGAGGGGTATGAAATTTGTGACAAATGCTGCGTGAAAGAACATATCTGTTGGTGGAACACATTGTTAGGACGCAAAGGAAACGTCAAATTACCTTTGAAACGGAGTGTATGTAATTAAAAAACACTGAGGGAGACTGACTCGATTTCAGTAAGCAGGTTGGAAAGGATGTAGGTTGCCGTTCCTATTCCGAGATACACAGGCTTGCACAATAAGATAGAGTAGCGTGTATAGCTATATCAAAGAAGTCTTTGCATTGAAAACTCGAACAACAACAGGGTCCCAGTATCCAACGGATTTTCATTGTTACGCCTGTATTGGTACAACTTCCATTGGGTCAGCGTCCTTAAACGTGTGTTGTTCACCACTTGGAGGACGTGAAAGCAACAAGCGTAAGTGTCTGTTTCAGAACGACGATTAAAATTGGGTGTGGCTGTGGATGCGTCCGAGACCGATCGTGTTGTACGATGGAGGAAAATGATCGTCTAGTCGCCCAATGGAATAAATGTCTTGACACGTGTAATTGCTCTTGAATGGAGGAGTTTCATGGTCCTGGTGTGGCATCTAAATGATACAACACATCTTCTAAGGATGAAAGAAAAAAAAATTGCTGGATGTAAACTGGAATTATAAGTTCTCTAATCTGAAGAGTAATTATGAGTATTGCGAAAAACGTTGGTGTAATAAATAACCTTTATCAGAAAGTGTTCTACTCGCACTTTCTAAGGCTGATGCTGTACTTTGTAACAATGCAATAAACATTGTCGTATATTTTAAAATCCTCCACTCACTCCAAATTTTATCCGTCTCATAACTTACTGCAAGAATCCAGGTCAACGCTCCAACCACAAACCCCTAAGGTGAACGAGAGCTGTAGCTTTTCACCTGGGGTAGTGTGCGCAGGAGAAACTCAATCTTCTTGACAGGGCTTACGAGGTCGATGTCGTGTGCTCAAACGACCATCACGTACGTGACGGCAGTATATGATTTCGATACTGAAGACCATGGCTCACCATTCGATCTTTAAATAATCCTCTGACGGCATCACTCGAGTCGTTCACGTCGATGAGTAGTGTGAATGGAAAACGAACTACCGGTATATTTGCCAACCGCGGTGGCCGATAGGACTGAGACGCTCCAGGCAAGGTCTGCACGGCCACTACGGTCGGGGGTTCGAATCCCCCCTCAGGCATGGATATTTGTGCCGTCCTTAGTGTTAGTTAGTTCGTAAGTAGTTTGTAAATTTTCGGACTGATGACCCCGTACTTAAGTCCCATAAGCTATACAAACATTTGAAGATTTTTACCGGTATATTTGTCCATAGTCACACTACTAGTGATCGTTTATCAGAGGGTTGTGCTGAGACATCTGGGCTAAAAATCCCTCTTACCTGAGCAGCCGTGCGATCAGCCATTGTTACTTTTACAATAAGTATGTCTTTGAGGACGTCTCTGCTGCGTGGAGGTTGAAGACCTCATCGAAAGGCGTGCAGCCGGCCGCGGTGGCCGAGGTGACTGAGGCGCTCCAGTTACGGTCAGCACGGTCACTACGGTCGGGGGTTCGAATCCCCCCTCGGGCATGGATATTTGTGCCGTCCTAGTTTGTAAGTAGTTCATAAGTAGTTTGTAAGTTTAGGGACTGATGACCCCGTAGTTAAGTCCCATAAGCTTAACAAACACTTGAACATTTTTTTGAAAGGCGTGCAGGTAACCATTGAAACCAGTATCATTTAATGATTTAACAACTAGTGCAGCACGTACAATTTTCAAAAAGAACGATTTCGCAGCTCAGAAGGTCTTTTTTTTTCATAGCAAAACAGAAACAAAACTTTCTTCTTTATTTGGAAACCAACGCCTGACAGAGTTTAAGCATTATTTTTAAAGTTTGCCACTACTGAAAAAATAAAAAATAAAGAAAAGACGTATTTCTGCGGGGTGCGCGGTTGCTCTCCATGGGAGGTTCGCGTCCTCCATTTTCTTTTTCTTTTTTCGCTAAAAACATTTTTTTTAACTAGGTATAAACAGCAATATAAATAGCAAAACAGAAACAAAACGTTCTTTCTTAAAAGGAAACCAACGCCTGACAGCGTTTTTTTTTTTGTTTTTTTTGTTTTTTTTTTTTTTTTTTTTTTTTTTTTTTTTTTTTTTTTTTTTTTTTTACAGAAGTTTCCCTTTTGGCTGTGAGAAGCAGGAGTGCAATTCCGTGGAATGATGCTTGTTTGCTTCATGGGTACGCAATCATTTGGTGGACGACGTTTAAACCACTATCAGTACATTTACTATTCAGAATGTAGAATCTGCATTCATCGAATCTAAATCGACGTCGTCTTTCAGGGTATAATAACTTTCATTCCAGCACATTTGCAATTTGCGTAATCAACTTTTTCTGGCGTTTCATTGAGCAACTGAATACACACACCGCGCATCCACTGCACCCAGTTGTTTACATGAGTGGATTCATTCAAAATGTGGCTCACTGGTATTGTAATCAAGCGATATTGACAGTGTGGACTACCTAGTCGTAACTGAAATACAACCGCGGAGCGCCATCCAACTGTGAAGCGGAGCGGAGAGTTGCGGCGCTTCCCACAGCCCAGGGAGTTTGGCAGGGCCGGTCCGCGGGGAGGCGGCACCTGCGGCCGAAGAAGACGTGGCCAATCAGGGCTGGGTAATTGCGCGTGTAATATTGATTGTCAACACGCCGAGGCGCCGCCGCGCGGATGAAATATTCAGCCGCCGCACGGACGGCGCGGCGCTGGGCGTGTGGTGCGCCCAGGCTGATGGCCAGCTACACGGGGCGACGCCCAGCTGGTACTTCTCACAGCCCCGCCCTCCATGCTCCCCACGTTAGAGACCGGTGGGATACACGTAAAAAATAAAAAAATAAATATTGTAGATGCAAAATAAAAGTTCAGTTCTAATTTTCTCCATAATCGTTGTTCTTGTTCTGGTCTCAATGTTCAATGTTTGTAAAGTCTATGGGACTTAACTACGGGGTTATCAGTCCCTAAACTTACAAACTACTTATGAACTAACTAAGACTAAGGACGGCACAAATATCCATGCCCGAGGGGGGATTCGAACCCCCGATCGCAGTGGCCGTGCAGACCGTGACTGAAGCGCCTCAGTCCCCTCGGCCACCGCGACCGGCTGTTTTGGTCTTCAGTCCACAGACTGGTTTGATACAACTCTCTACACTACCCTGTCCTGTGCAAGTCTCTTCATCCTACATCCTTTTAAATCTGGTTACTACGAGGCTGGGCCGGCCGCGGTGGCCGAGGGGACTGAGGCGCTCCAGTCACGATCTGCACGGCCACTACGGTCGGGGGTTCGAATCCCCCCCTCGGGCACGGATATTTGTGCCGTCTTTAGTAGAAGGTAGTTTATCAGTAGTTTATAAGTTTAGGGATTGATGACCCCGTAGTTAAGTCCGATAAGCTATACAAACATACATACAACATACATACTACGAGGCGCGTCCAGAAAGTAAGTTCCGTTTGGTTATATAAAACGAACGGGTACAGATACAGGAAAAATATTGTACAAAATTCTACAACTGTTAACCTACGTTTCTACATAGCTTCCGAAATTTTGTAGGCAATTGTCATAGCATGGCACAAGGTTTTGTGTGCCTTTTTCATAGAACGTTGCCGCCTGTGTATTCAATCATTTGGTAACATGTTCTTTCAGCTCGTCATCATCGTTGATGTGTTGTCCATCAAGGACAGATTTTAGGTGTAAGAAGAAGATTACTGTCACAAGAATTTTTTTTCACGATAATGCCTGACCTCACACACGGAATGTGACCAAACAATTCTTACGGAAATTTCAATGGGACCTGTTTGATCATCCTCCATACAGCTCGGACCTCGCTGCTACCGACTTTCATATCTTCGTACATCTAAAATCTGTCCTTGGTGGTCAACACTTCAACGATGATAAAGAGCTGTTACCACATGGTTGAATACACAGGCGGCAACCTTCTGTGAAGGATGCATGCAAAAACTTGTGGCACGCTATGACAAGTGCCTACAAAATTCCGGCAGTTATGTGGAAAAGTAGTTTAAGAGTTGTAGAATTTTGTGAAATAAAAATTTCTTCTGTATCAGTGTACAATTTCATTTTATTACCAAACGGAACTTACTTTCTGGATGCTCCTCGTATATTCGTCCCTCGGTTTCCCTCTACAATTTTTACCCCACACGCTTCCTTCTAATGCTTAGTTGACAATTCCTTAATGTCTCAGAATGTGTCCAACCAATCTATCCCTTCTCTTAGTGAGGATATGCCAAAAACTCATTTTATCCCCGATTTGGTTAAGCACCTCCTCATTAGTTACATGATCTACCCATCTAACTTTCATCATTTGTCTGTATCACGACATTTCAAAAGCGTCTATCATCTTTTTATCTGAACTCCTTATCGTCCACGTTTCACACTCATACAATGCTACACTCCAGACAAATACTATTAGAAAGGAAATATTCATAGAATATATGACTTCAACTGCTATTGGGCAAAGCTGAAAATGTGTACCCAGCCGGGATTCGAACCCGGGTCTCCTGCTTTCTAGGCAGTTGCGCTGACCCCTACACCACTGGGGACACAGTGATCACCGCACCTGCAAGGACTACCCATGCACGCCTCCCGTCAGATACAAATTCCCAGCTTCGCCCTGCCCATAGTACTCAAACTCGTAGTTTAACTAATTCCCGTAAGAGTAAGGGCTTCAAACTTGCCCACCCCTCCCCACTAACGATAGGATCATTGCCCGTCACCGGCATATTATATATATACATGTGGCGTCTGTTCGGAAAGAACAGACGTCACATTCTGATCCTGCAGCTGTTATTATTTAATATTCATAGAATATATGACTTCAACTGCTATTGGGCAAAGCTGAAAATGTGTACCCAGCCGGGATTCGAACCCGGGTCTCCTGCTTTCTAGGCAGTTGCGCTGACCCCTACACCACTGGGGACACAGTGATCACCGCACCTGCAAGGACTACCCATGCACGCCTCCCGTCAGATACAAATTCCCAGCTTCGCCCTGCCCATAGTACTCAAACTCGTAGTTTAACTAATTCCCGTAAGAGTAAGGGCTTCAAACTTGCCCACCCCTCCCCACTAACGATAGGATCATTGCCCGTCACCGGCATATTATATATATACATGTGGCGTCTGTTCGGAAAGAACAGACGTCACATTCTGATCCTGCAGCTGTTATTATTTAATATTCATAGAATATATGACTTCAACTGCTATTGGGCAAAGCTGAAAATGTGTACCCAGCCGGGATTCGAACCCGGGTCTCCTGCTTTCTAGGCAGTTGCGCTGACCCCTACACCACTGGGGACACAGTGATCACCGCACCTGCAAGGACTACCCATGCACGCCTCCCGTCAGATACAAATTCCCAGCTTCGCCCTGCCCATAGTACTCAAACTCGTAGTTTAACTAATTCCCGTAAGAGTAAGGGCTTCAAACTTGCCCACCCCTCCCCACTAACGATAGGATCATTGCCCGTCACCGGCATATTATATATATACATGTGGCGTCTGTTCGGAAAGAACAGACGTCACATTCTGATCCTGCAGCTGTTATTATTTAATATTCATAGAATATATGACTTCAACTGCTATTGGGCAAAGCTGAAAATGTGTACCCAGCCGGGATTCGAACCCGGGTCTCCTGCTTTCTAGGCAGTTGCGCTGACCCCTACACCACTGGGGACACAGTGATCACCGCACCTGCAAGGACTACCCATGCACGCCTCCCGTCAGATACAAATTCCCAGCTTCGCCCTGCCCATAGTACTCAAACTCGTAGTTTAACTAATTCCCGTAAGAGTAAGGGCTTCAAACTTGCCCACCCCTCCCCACTAACGATAGGATCATTGCCCGTCACCGGCATATTATATATATACATGTGGCGTCTGTTCGGAAAGAACAGACGTCACATTCTGATCCTGCAGCTGTTATTATTTAATATTCATAGAATATATGACTTCAACTGCTATTGGGCAAAGCTGAAAATGTGTACCCAGCCGGGATTCGAACCCGGGTCTCCTGCTTTCTAGGCAGTTGCGCTGACCCCTACACCACTGGGGACACAGTGATCACCGCACCTGCAAGGACTACCCATGCACGCCTCCCGTCAGATACAAATTCCCAGCTTCGCCCTGCCCATAGTACTCAAACTCGTAGTTTAACTAATTCCCGTAAGAGTAAGGGCTTCAAACTTGCCCACCCCTCCCCACTAACGATAGGATCATTGCCCGTCACCGGCATATTATATATATACATGTGGCGTCTGTTCGGAAAGAACAGACGTCACATTCTGATCCTGCAGCTGTTATTATTTAATATTCATAGAATATATGACTTCAACTGCTATTGGGCAAAGCTGAAAATGTGTACCCAGCCGGGATTCGAACCCGGGTCTCCTGCTTTCTAGGCAGTTGCGCTGACCCCTACACCACTGGGGACACAGTGATCACCGCACCTGCAAGGACTACCCATGCACGCCTCCCGTCAGATACAAATTCCCAGCTTCGCCCTGCCCATAGTACTCAAACTCGTAGTTTAACTAATTCCCGTAAGAGTAAGGGCTTCAAACTTGCCCACCCCTCCCCACTAACGATAGGATCATTGCCCGTCACCGGCATATTATATATATACATGTGGCGTCTGTTCGGAAAGAACAGACGTCACATTCTGATCCTGCAGCTGTTATTATTTAATATTCATAGAATATATGACTTCAACTGCTATTGGGCAAAGCTGAAAATGTGTACCCAGCCGGGATTCGAACCCGGGTCTCCTGCTTTCTAGGCAGTTGCGCTGACCCCTACACCACTGGGGACACAGTGATCACCGCACCTGCAAGGACTACCCATGCACGCCTCCCGTCAGATACAAATTCCCAGCTTCGCCCTGCCCATAGTACTCAAACTCGTAGTTTAACTAATTCCCGTAAGAGTAAGGGCTTCAAACTTGCCCACCCCTCCCCACTAACGATAGGATCATTGCCCGTCACCGGCATATTATATATATACATGTGGCGTCTGTTCGGAAAGAACAGACGTCACATTCTGATCCTGCAGCTGTTATTATTTAATATTCATAGAATATATGACTTCAACTGCTATTGGGCAAAGCTGAAAATGTGTACCCAGCCGGGATTCGAACCCGGGTCTCCTGCTTTCTAGGCAGTTGCGCTGACCCCTACACCACTGGGGACACAGTGATCACCGCACCTGCAAGGACTACCCATGCACGCCTCCCGTCAGATACAAATTCCCAGCTTCGCCCTGCCCATAGTACTCAAACTCGTAGTTTAACTAATTCCCGTAAGAATGTGACGTCTGTTCTTTCCGAACAGACGCCACATGTATATATATAATATGCCGGTGACGGGCAATGATCCTATCGTTAGTGGGGAGGGGTGGGCAAGTTTGAAGCCCTTACTCTTACGGGAATTAGTTAAACTACGAGTTTGAGTACTATGGGCAGGGCGAAGCTGGGAATTTGTATCTGACGGGAGGCGTGCATGGGTAGTCCTTGCAGGTGCGGTGATCACTGTGTCCCCAGTGGTGTAGGGGTCAGCGCAACTGCCTAGAAAGCAGGAGACCCGGGTTCGAATCCCGGCTGGGTACACATTTTCAGCTTTGCCCAATAGCAGTTGAAGTCATATATTCTATGAATATTAAATAATAACAGCTGCAGGATCAGAATGTGACGTCTGTTCTTTCCGAACAGACGCCACATGTATATATATAATATGCCGGTGACGGGCAATGATCCTATCGTTAGTGGGGAGGGGTGGGCAAGTTTGAAGCCCTTACTCTTACGGGAATTAGTTAAACTACGAGTTTGAGTACTATGGGCAGGGCGAAGCTGGGAATTTGTATCTGACGGGAGGCGTGCATGGGTAGTCCTTGCAGGTGCGGTGATCACTGTGTCCCCAGTGGTGTAGGGGTCAGCGCAACTGCCTAGAAAGCAGGAGACCCGGGTTCGAATCCCGGCTGGGTACACATTTTCAGCTTTGCCCAATAGCAGTTGAAGTCATATATTCTATGAATATTAAATAATAACAGCTGCAGGATCAGAATGTGACGTCTGTTCTTTCCGAACAGACGCCACATGTATATATATAATATGCCGGTGACGGGCAATGATCCTATCGTTAGTGGGGAGGGGTGGGCAAGTTTGAAGCCCTTACTCTTACGGGAATTAGTTAAACTACGAGTTTGAGTACTATGGGCAGGGCGAAGCTGGGAATTTGTATCTGACGGGAGGCGTGCATGGGTAGTCCTTGCAGGTGCGGTGATCACTGTGTCCCCAGTGGTGTAGGGGTCAGCGCAACTGCCTAGAAAGCAGGAGACCCGGGTTCGAATCCCGGCTGGGTACACATTTTCAGCTTTGCCCAATAGCAGTTGAAGTCATATATTCTATGAATATTAAATAATAACAGCTGCAGGATCAGAATGTGACGTCTGTTCTTTCCGAACAGACGCCACATGTATATATATAATATGCCGGTGACGGGCAATGATCCTATCGTTAGTGGGGAGGGGTGGGCAAGTTTGAAGCCCTTACTCTTACGGGAATTAGTTAAACTACGAGTTTGAGTACTATGGGCAGGGCGAAGCTGGGAATTTGTATCTGACGGGAGGCGTGCATGGGTAGTCCTTGCAGGTGCGGTGATCACTGTGTCCCCAGTGGTGTAGGGGTCAGCGCAACTGCCTAGAAAGCAGGAGACCCGGGTTCGAATCCCGGCTGGGTACACATTTTCAGCTTTGCCCAATAGCAGTTGAAGTCATATATTCTATGAATATTAAATAATAACAGCTGCAGGATCAGAATGTGACGTCTGTTCTTTCCGAACAGACGCCACATGTATATATATAATATGCCGGTGACGGGCAATGATCCTATCGTTAGTGGGGAGGGGTGGGCAAGTTTGAAGCCCTTACTCTTACGGGAATTAGTTAAACTACGAGTTTGAGTACTATGGGCAGGGCGAAGCTGGGAATTTGTATCTGACGGGAGGCGTGCATGGGTAGTCCTTGCAGGTGCGGTGATCACTGTGTCCCCAGTGGTGTAGGGGTCAGCGCAACTGCCTAGAAAGCAGGAGACCCGGGTTCGAATCCCGGCTGGGTACACATTTTCAGCTTTGCCCAATAGCAGTTGAAGTCATATATTCTATGAATATTAAATAATAACAGCTGCAGGATCAGAATGTGACGTCTGTTCTTTCCGAACAGACGCCACATGTATATATATAATATGCCGGTGACGGGCAATGATCCTATCGTTAGTGGGGAGGGGTGGGCAAGTTTGAAGCCCTTACTCTTACGGGAATTAGTTAAACTACGAGTTTGAGTACTATGGGCAGGGCGAAGCTGGGAATTTGTATCTGACGGGAGGCGTGCATGGGTAGTCCTTGCAGGTGCGGTGATCACTGTGTCCCCAGTGGTGTAGGGGTCAGCGCAACTGCCTAGAAAGCAGGAGACCCGGGTTCGAATCCCGGCTGGGTACACATTTTCAGCTTTGCCCAATAGCAGTTGAAGTCATATATTCTATGAATATTAAATAATAACAGCTGCAGGATCAGAATGTGACGTCTGTTCTTTCCGAACAGACGCCACATGTATATATATTAGAAAGGACTTACTAACATTTAAATTAATATTGGATATTAACAAGTTTCCCTTCTTTAGAAACGCTTTTTTTTTTCCATAACCATTCTGCATTTTATATCTTCTTTACTTCGGCCATTAGACGTTATCTTGCTACCCAAATAATAAAATTCATCTACTACTTTTATTGTCTCATTACCTAATCTAATTCCTTCAGCATCGCCTGATTTGCTGACATTGCATTCCATTACCTTCATTTTACTCTTGTTAGTATCCATCTTGTATCTTCCTTTCAGGACAATGTCTATTCCATTCAATTGTTCTTCCAGATCTTTTGCGGTCTCTGACAGGATTACTATGTCATCGGCCAACAGCAAAGTTTTTATTTCTTCTCCCTGTACTTTAATGCCCTCTCCAAATTTCTCCTTCCATTATTTCACTGCCTGCTCAATGTACAGATTGAACAACATTGGGGAAAGGCTTCCATTCTTTCACTGCCTGCTCATTGTACAGATTGAACAACATTGGGGAAAGGCTTCACTCCTGTCTTACTCCCTTTCCAATCTCGGCGTTCCTTTCTTGCCCTTCGACTTTAATAACCACAGTCTGATTTTTCTATAGGTTGAATATAACTCTTCGCTCCCTATATTTCATCCCTGATAACTTCAGAATTTGGAAGAGTGTATTCCAGTTGACATTGTCAAAAGCTTTTTCCAAATCGACAAACGCTAAAAACGTAGGTTTCCCTTTCCTTAGTCTATCTTCTAAGTTGTAATGTGAGTATTGCCTCCCGTGTTCCTACATTTTTCTTAAATCCAAACTTATTTTCCTCGAGGTCGGATTCCACAAGTTCGTGTTAGTATTTTGCAACCGTGGTTTATTAAGCTGATAGTTCCGTAATTTTCACACTTGTCTGCACTTGCTTTCTTTGGAATTGGAATAATTGGAAGGTGGAAGAAAGTACCAGCAGCTGTATAGAAGTTATTTATCCAATTTCGCGCGCCCGATTTCGGCGTTAACAATCACACCATCTTCAGGCTCCCACTGTGCAACTGCCAGTATCAGAAGATTTGAAAAGGGTAGCCTTTAATACCGATATCCGGAAATCTTTAGGTCTAGTCATGTCGAAAACTAGATAGTACGATTTACGTCTACCGGTATTATCTGCTACCCTTTTCAAATGTGCTATTACTCACAGTTGCACAACTGGAGCCTGAAGATGGTGGGATTGTAACACCGAAAGCGGTCGCGCAAAGTTGAATAAATAATGTCTACACAGCTAATGGTACCTTCTTCCATCTTCAAAAGTTCATTTGTGTTATACACTAAAATAAGTATTACCATCACTCTTCGAATTGCCCAACAGGTACCGACCGACTGCCGTGTCATTCTCAACTGATGCTGTGTGGAGGTGGGTGTGATTCAGCGCCCGATAGTTAGGTCAGTTTTCGTGACAGGAGCAGCAGCTTCTGAATCAAGTAACTGTTCAACTACGCGTACAAAAGCTTTGTTCACACATCTGGGTGCAAATAAAGCCCTTCAGTGCTGAAGTTGACTATCTAATGAGACCTGTGTATCCACTACGGTACAGCCGTTGTCTGTAAGCGATGGGCCAGATTAGATTAGTACTTGTTCCATAGATCATGAATACCACACTTCGTAATGCTGTGGAATGTTTCTGGCTAATGAAAGGTGTCTTTACAAATTATTACTTTTTACTAAATATTATATAACACTATTTACTTCTATTTTATTTTATTTTTTAATTTTCTCAGATTTACTAATTTATATCTAGATATTTATCTATAGTGTAGGAGTTGCCATTCAGAAATTCTTTAAAATTATTTTTAAAAGCTACTTGCCTGTTTGTCAGGCTTTTGATGCTGTTTGGTAGTTGACCAAAGACTGTTGTGGCAGCAAATTCACCCCTTTCTGTGTCAAAGGTAGATTTAACTTTGAGTAGTGCAGCTCATTCTTTCTCCCAGTGTTCTAGTTATGTACACTGCTATTTAATGAAGTTTTTTTTATATATATACGTGCCCATACGGCATTTGAAGTGCTGCAAACCCTCCCGAAGAAATTCTGGCTGATTTGCTTCCCAGCACATGTTAGGCGCAACAACAAGAGATATAAAAATGTTAAAACATAAATTCCATGTTTTCTGTTGTGTTTTACAACTGTGCATTCTTTAAACGTTGTGATATCCTTTCGACATTTTTCCGTCAGCTCACAAATTTTCAAACGTATAAAAACATATGTGTAAAAATTAAACCATATATTTAACAAGAAACTCAACCATATGTAATAAACGTTGATCGCGAAGACGCAGTAGTGTGATATAAGTTGGAGGTACACATATACTGCTATATATATACGTTCGCTCCGCAATATGAAGCTTGTCGTACGTGGTGACATTGTCCTTTGCAATTTCACAGTGTAACCATAAAAGACAGAATCCTGAAGGTTTTAATTGAAAAAGTATGGTCTCGCTCTCTGTCGAGTCAGGTAATAACCAACATGGAGGTGGAACTAGAAACAACGATGTCGCCATTTACAACAAGCATCATAGGGCGTAATTAGCACGCGTTTTGTGGTATAGAAGTGTAGTCGCAACAGCGACCTCAGAATATACATCATATTATATTTACTACACATAAAATTTGTATAATTTTATAAATGAGAAGTAATGGGAGCACTTTCACATATATCAAAATAAACATATTACTGCATAGTTGTAAATTACAGTAACAGCCATAGAAACTGTGTTTCAGCATAACGAGCAGAACACTACCTGATTGATGTCCAAAACCCCATTACGACATAGGTCGTTCATTGCACCTACTTTTTTCGCGAGACTCATTATTATTCTTTATTAGCTAAAAACCCGAATATGCCCAGGTATGTATTTATTTATGAAAGCCCTGAAATAATATTTATCCTATCCCTTCTTGGTCTACCCATCTCCTTTTCCTAAAACATGTTATATGTAAGGCAGAATATATAAGTGCTATATCCAAAAAAGAAAAGTAGTAATCAAAATACAAATGAAATTACCTGACATTCATATAATCATTTAATTCAAAACTTGACTATAAACAATATTTCTTGTTACTTACCCAGAAACTGGTATACTTAAATTCTTTGGTTAGCCCTTCTTGAGCAGTGACATAAAATTGAGTTGTCAAATCCACTTCGCAGTATTTAATAGATTGCCCTATCATTTATTAATCGTTACAGAAAATGCAATTATCATTGGAAATTGCAGTGCCTTAAAGTTTGAAGGTAGACGTGTCGGAACAATTCGATATTCGTTGTATGTACAGTGTTACACTATCTTCCTTTCCTTGTAGCTCTATATAGCTTTCGCCTTCAGCCGTGTGCGCTTCACAGTTCAACGCTGCGAACAGCACTGACAGCTTTCAGGAATTTCCTTAAGCCGACTGGAATACAGGAGTGCCTAAGTAGTAAATAAGATATGGATTAAAAGATGGTGCACGAGTTGCCATTTATCTAAACATCGCAGTATGTATAATCCCATATGTATTGCGTTATAGGTTGTACAACTGAATAATCTTTCAGGTATATATTCATTTGTGTAAGTGCTGTATGTCTGCAAAATCTGTTACGAGTACAGTTAGTAGTACAGAAGGAAGAGATAAAAACTTGTTGCCCGTTTTTTCACGAACGTTACTGTTTATGTCCTCATATCTCATTACCTACATGTCGTACTGTGATAAAATTTCGAATGTACATTCAGCTGTATGATTGTATATTGTCTGTGAAATTTCATGCGAATAAATTTTATAGTGAAGAAATTATCAGTTGTCAAGTCAAACCGAACGCCGTAGTTTTACTCGATAAACAGCGGAAGAGTAGGTAATCGAGAAACGTTTTTCCTTTCATAATTTTTCTGTGAGAGTCAGCGCGAAAAAGCATAATGAGGTTCGAAATTACGTTTAAAGTTTCTTTCAAGTAGATAAAGCTCTCATTTTCAAACAGTGCATGAATAAATTCTCGACACATGTTTTGACAACATCTAATTTTTATGACGTTACATGTCCTTAACAATGTCTCGTATGTGGTTCTTACCCGTACAATAATTGGTACCTTATGGTAAGGGATATGTGAACCAAATTTGGTTGAAATCGGTCTAGTGGTTTAGGAGAAAATGTGTGCGTGATGCAGAAGTTTTTACGCATATCATTGTTTATGACGTCAAACCTCCTAAAGCATATGTTGTAAGTGATCCTTACACTTAAGGCGTACGTCCCCTTGATTCGATGGCCAAGTGTGGAAAATTTCATGAAGATTGTAACAAAACTGTAGAATTATATGCAATACGTACACACAAGTACACGAATACCAGGACTCACTGAATCATATACCGGGGTTTTAGAAAACTTGTAATGCCAGTTTACATCCAGCTGAAAGTTTCTTTTCCATTCACACAAAACGTATTGCATTTCAACTGTACAATAATGCCTGACTTTAAAGTCGATCAACAAAAAATGGTGGACTTTGACAGATGAGCCATCGTTCTTTTTTATTTTTTATTTTTATTTTATTTATTTATTTACTTTTTAATGTACTGATTTCGTTTTAAATTTTTGTGTATATATTTTCTCCCATATGTTGCCATACGTGGTTTTAAAACGGTTGGTGAGTTGCTTTATTACTGCTGTAGGCAGTGTTTTCATACTATATTTGTTCATCTGCCACAACATTACCACAACAGATGTGAGTGTTCCTATATGTCGGTAATTTTTATTTTATTTTGTAGTATTTCATAGGATATTAAAAGAAATTTGTGCGTGAGCCGGCGGCACACTTATTTTCAGTTAAGAACGGTTAGGCAGCTTCCCCATAGTTAGAGCCATTGTAGGTTTCCACAGGAAAGACGCGCCACATGAAGTTGGTATAGGAGGTGGGGTAGCAAAGGCGCCAGAAAGACGCTTCCGTGGGGCCGTTGCGGCCGCCGCGATTATACGCCGGAGAAAAAATATGCTACGGATCTAACATCTTTAATTATTAAAAAAAATTATTTATCTTGTTTTGATGGCATACGGACCTTAGTAACAGGAGTCAACAAAAGTAGCTACTGCTCATTTCATATTCTTTAATAGTGTTGAAATAAACACATGAATTACAACGCCTTTAACGAACGTTTACGAATACTTCCGAAGATGTACGAAGTTTACAAGAGGTGTCGGCTGCTCACCGCGACAATCAGTCAGCGTTTAGGCCTATACTGGAACTGTCACAAAGGAACCATTCTCTGTCTGCCGTAAAGTCATAATTGTTAATTTCAGAATCTCTAAGCAGTCTTTATGGTGTGGCTAGTTATAGAGCCCCATAATTGGCATCCCGGATTTTATCTAGACGAAATACATACCCGTAACGAGTTAAAACTTAAACTCTTTTATAGATTTTATACTTAAACACTTTTCTGCTGCCTTCCTGCGAAGGGACTACATCATCTAGAAAACTTCCTACAAAACAGGTAGGAGGAAAGCCAACATGTCGGCTCACAAGTCCAAGGTGGTTCAGCTTAATTTGCAGATCCCGAATGGACAGTGTGAGCCGGTAAATCCTCACGCCCCCTACTCCATCTGCTACGAACTTCTAACTACGCCTACACTTTCAAGGGCGTGCATTAGGAACACTAGCACGTGTCTCAGATCAGACTGGTGGAAGCATAGTTGACGCAAATAGCGCTCTACGATTCAGGACGCTGCTACGTTTCGCCGAACAATGCCCTCACCTTACTATAGAAATGCAAGACATGTGTACACTGCCACTTGGAAATTTTCTCGGACAGACGAGGACGTTAGAAATGTTTAAACATCTGAATTGACTTTGTCGGTTGTATTTTACAACGAACAAAGTTGAATATTCATTTATTAGTAACGAATACATTCATATAATAAATTTAATTTCTTGTATTGGGCTCCCGCAGCGCGTTTGATATTTTTTACAGACATGGTTTATTAAATCATGGTAGCTGCTTTACTGATATTGTATTTTATTGTGTAACAGATGTATTCCGGCATATCGCCATTTTGAAGCTCATGCGAATTGTAATGAAAGGTATTGTTATTTATCTAGTTACAGTCATATTATAGCCTACTGTGATGGTTTTATAATGTTCACAAAACTTTTTACTTACATTATGTTCTGATGTGATATACATAATTCATCTGGTGCGGTCACTGTCGTAAGAACAACGTCGAAGAAGCTAATTTATTTAGACGTTTCCATCGTGATGTTGTGAAATTAAAAAAAAAAAAAGTTCTCAGTTTAATTGTGGATTAAGATTTCGTATATTTATACGGTATTTAATGTGACAGCAATCTGACATCGCACCTTAGATGATGTATTATGTTTACAATTGATATATAAGTTCTATGGAAGATTTTCAGATGTTAGCACCTTAGCTATAATTTTTTCCCTGGAATATTAATGTTTATAATTTTTAGCCGGCGTCCAGTTTAATAAAGTTTTCCATGAACTGCTTGTGTTCTATTTGATCGTTGAGTATTGTATTTGGATGCTTATGTGCATGTATATAGATTTCCATTTCTTCCAAAGTGTTCATCTTAAAACCTCCGGGAATTATGTGCTGTACTTCCCTAGCAACATTAATATCGTCTGTTTTATGGCGTTCGTTCTTTAAGTGTTCAAAAATGTGGACGTGTTCTTTTCGCTACTTCTTATGTGTGCACTGCATCTTATGGTGAACGTACGGCCTGTTTGTCCTATAAAAAATGTATCACAGTCTAAACAGTTTGATTTATAAATTTCTGCTTTGGCGTATATTGCACGCCCGTAAAAAATTGCAAACTTTGAAATTCCAGCGATAAAAATTACAGCTAAAGTACTAAGATGTAAAAATCTTCCATAGAACTTATATGTCAGCTGTAAACATAATACATCATCTTAGGTGCCCTGTCAAATTGCTGTCACATTAAATACCGAGTAAAAGTACGAAATCTTAATCCACAATTAAACAGTGAACGTTTTAAAGAATCGTTCACAGCATGGTGGAAACTTGTAAATAAATGAGATTTTCCGACGTTTTTCTTACGTCAGCGCACCAGCGGACCAGATAAATTATGTACGTTAGATCAGAACATTATGTAAGTAAAAAATTTTGTAAACATATAAAACCATAACAGTAGGCTATAATATGACTGTAAGTAGATACATAACAATACTGTTCACTATAATTCTCAGGATCTTGAAAATGGCAATATGCCGAAATAGATCTGTTACACAATACAATATTATAGCATCATAAATCAGCTACTTGGATTTACTTAATACAATAAATGTAATGTTGCTAAAATGAGGCACCAGATTGTTAAAGCGTACCAATAAAATCCTCGCAATACAATATGTTTCAGTAATCACAAAAATCGTCTCCAACTAGTGCAATTGCCAAGTACAGGGTGTCCAGAAAAGGACTCCCTGATTTCAGGAGGTTTTGTAGCTATTGTAAATGCGACATAAAGTCACTGAGGAGGCAGGCGACCATGATGAAATGACTAGGTAGTACTGCTGTGAAGCTGGTTAGGTCGCAAGCTATTTATTATTGGTCACGCTTGATGTACAGCGTGCCCTCAAAATGACGCGTTTCGGAATAACCATTATTAGAGTGAACCTTATTAAACATATGAAACTTCCAATAGGGGAAATCTATGAATTACTAGAGATATTACGCCTAACACTTGAGTTCAACTGTTTTACTTTTAACGGTAAAATCTACCTTCAGAAGGACGGTCTGGCAATGGGTTGCTGTCTTTCAGGCCTTCTGGCTGATATCTTTATCAACCATTTAGAAAGTAAATTCTTTGCTAATCGTGTCAATATGCGACAAGATTATTCTGTATCGCAGATATGTTGACGATATTTTCGTTACACTTAAAGGTACGGGATCAGTCATAGATGAGGTTGCGGGATCTTTTAATCTATTACATCATAAGACACACTTCACGGTAGATGTAGAATCAAACAGGAGCATTAATTATTTGGACTTGAACATCACCAGACAATCTACGGGCTTTTGTTTAGACATATTTAGAAAACCTTCTACCACTGACGTCATTATTGCAGCAGACTCGTGCCACCCACGCGCCCATAAGAATGCTTTCTTTCGGTCAATGTTCAACAGGTTAGCTAAACTGGATCTCGACGCAACAAGTGTTCAAAAAGAAATTGATATAATCACACAAATAGGTATAAGTAATGGATATACCAAACGTGCGATACAGAACATTCGTAAATCAGTGTTCAATAAAAGAAAAACACCTAAATCTAATCCCACCAAAAATCAATCTAGATTTGCGTCAATGACCTACACAGGGCATTTCTGTGAACAAATTGCTAACGCCTTCAAGAAAACCAATATAAAAATAGGATTCCGGACGCGCAATAAGCTTAAGACAATATTGCGTACCTCTGTTGACAGCAAAAAGGATAAATACAAAAAATCGGGAGTCTACAAAATAGCTTGTGCATCATGTGATAGTGTTTACATTGGACAAACAGGGCGTGATTTTTCAATCAGATTTAAAGAACATTGTAATAAAAATAATACAGCTATGGGGTGTCATCTCAACGACAAAAAACATCATCTAGATAAGATTGAAAAATCCTTAAAAATTCTTCATGTAGAGCCGAAAGGTCTAGACCTAGACATTCTGGAAGATATTGAAATTTACAAATGCTGTAAGGAAAACCCAGATGGAAATTTGAATGAACAAATCCGTTCTCACAGAAAATGGTTCTTTGTCATTTTTCGGGATTTATTATGAACAGTGCCCAGCCCGCTGGTTCCCTATATCTATGATGAATGCTACTGCTTTTACAAATGTTTTTTACACCTCCTTATCTGATGTAAAGTGCCTTATGTTAATTTTATGACTACTTGTTCTATCTATGGCTACAGCCAACTGTCATAAGGAATACTAGTCATTTTTTAAAACACCTTTGACAATGTTCTGGATTTGTTGAGCTGTCTATCTCATTTTAAATGTAATATTATTCTGTCACTTTTTTATTAATTTTATTTTTATGTTGTTTTAACTTTGACTACATAGTGCTTATATAGCCTATCATGATTTACAACAAAGGTTTAGCAGCTGACAAGTGTTTTTTAAAAGCATATGTATAATTGTTCTTTTTAAAAAAAATTATATTTTATACTTTGTACAACAATTGCACAGCTGACCTATGTAAACTGATACGCATACCTTATGTGATATGGCGCCACTATACACATTGTAATGCCACCTGGTGGCAAAAATGTCTACTTGGACAGTATCATGTGTGTTAAAACTTGTAGTCTGCGTTTGTATGTATATTGAAGAACATCTTCCATCTGTTCACGTGTGCACATGGCACGGTAAATCATAATTTTCTATATGAATTGTAACCTTTCTATCATGTGGGTAATTTTATTAATTTTATTATTTTATATTCTTATGATTTTAGATTCTAATCTGATGATGGTTATTCCGAAACGCGTCATTTTGAGGGCACGCTTTACATCAAGTGTGACCAATAATAAGTAGCTTGCGACCTAACCAGCTTCACAGCAGTACTACCTAGTCATTTGTAGCTATTATTTCAAACTACTGTATAAACTTCTTACAGCTTTCACAATAAACATACCGTTTACTGCATTCCTCTACCGATCTTTGTTTTCGAGATATTTAATTTTGAAATCAGGGAGTACTTTTCTGGACACCCTGTATGTATGTTTGAGCTTTTTAAGATACTAGTGTCATTTGAAAACTACTGCTTTCAAATCAGACAAGTTCTTAATAAATGTTGTATTAGAAATAACAATGGACCCAAGACAGAGTCTTGTGGAACCTAGTAATGGAATTCCGTACGTATCTGATAGGAATTTCTGACTACCCAGCCGAGGTGAAGGAACTTCGTGGTTCTTGCTCAGACGAAGAATCTCTATTAACGCTACAGTAACTTCCGGTCCAGTTCCGTTGCCAAAGACTTCCGTCACTTTCCGAAATGGCGGATCGCCATCCGCGGCTGACGCGCCCCTGGGATCAGGCGTCGGCGACACAAGTTTACAGCCAGAGGGGGCGCGGGCCGTCCGTCCGAGGAAACGGGGTCGCGACCAGATTGAATCTCGCGATGGGCGTCCATAAAGTGCGGCCAGACGTCGCCCCCACGCTGATAGGGCGTCGCCGGGATCGGCGGCCGCGCGGGGGCTGCATACAAACAGAGGGCTGCCACCCCTGGCAGGGCCGACGACCACTTGGCAGGAAAAGGCGAACCGCGGGTTTCCAACTAGAGGAACCCTCTGGTTCATATAGTTTCGGTTTTCAGACAAAAAATACCAGACTCTGAAACGATTGAAATAATAAAAATCACACTGACGTGTTTTAGAGCCCACTTTAGATGTGTATTTTCTACGTTTTTGCAAACATTTTGGACCAAAATAATAATGTAAACTATAAAAAATTAATTACTAAGAGTGTCTGAAACCCTTTTAGGAAAACAAAAATTTAGGTAGTAACCTTCAGCGTCACAGTCTAAGACATTGTCCACTACACTACTTTTTTATTCACCCTTTATCATTATTATACATAATATGTAAAAACATATTATTTACTATTGCTTCTGAAATCTATTTTATATATTCATCTTCTGTTGGTTTGTTGTAGCTTCAGAAAATCATTGTTGCACATCTTGTGATACCTCCTCACATTTAACTTATTTACATTCTTATTTCAGGGTATGAGAGAGGAAATTTTGAAATTGTTGTTTATATTTTGGTAGCTTCTGTAATTTGTTGTGTTCTTCTTTAATATACTATTGATGGATGTTGTTAACTGATGCTAATATGGTGGCATTTGTAGAGACTAGATTATCATTTATCGTACGAAGAACGACGTGTTTTTGCTAATTCTTCAGTGCGACATTGCTTTGAAATTACAACGTGTGAGTTAAAATAAGAAAATCATCAAATATGCAACGCGAGATGGCTTATGCCAGGGAGTTCTGGGCGAGGAATGTCACGTGACATTTGCGAACGGCTGATTTTTGTTAATTCAGTGGTGGATGTCATAACTCAGCTATTTTTGCAAATATCTCTCAAACGATACGAGATATGAAAAAAACACAAGGGAATTATCTCCTATACACATTCGGTTATTCAATTTTAGCGTCAGATGAACGGTTTATATGCAATTAAAATTACATTACAAACGCCTTTTTTGGTATTACTATCGTATTTTTTGTCCGAAAAATTTGAAAAAGGGAGGTTCTGGTCTCTGTCGGCCTGCAATTATGTCTGTAAAATTTGGTGCTGATCGGTTGAACGGTTCGTCTTAAAAACAGGGAAAACGTTACGGACAGACAGACACACATCCCAAAATCGCCGTTATTTTTGCAAATATCTTTGTAACGCTACCAGATATGAAAAAAGCATTACAGAGCAAATTTGTAGAGAAGTTTCTCCTCTACAAATTCGGTTATCAATTTTCGTGTCAGATGGGGAGATTGAATAGGGACAAATTGAAATTGAGAGTTTTAGTGACAGTATTACGCAAGGACCAAGGACTGACCAAAACGAGGAATGGAATGCAGTAGAAGAAGAATGTAATTTTTGCTTCTGTATAAGCACCCGCCTTGAGCAAAACTCAGCTTTTCTATATGCCCATACAGCTGTAGCATCTTCAGTGGGTCCTTTTTATTGCTTTAAAATTGAACAACAAAAATATTTGTAGTTTTTACGGGTTCATACTGTTAATCAGAATGATAAACGAGATTTATATACATACATGAAATTCTTCTATTACATGTTCAATAACTGTGTGATATTATTGATTATTAAAAAAACCATTTATATGTTTGTTACTATAGAGCGTAGCACTCCGAAATGAGTTGAGTAAATAATTTGGACCGAAAAGTGAAACTCAAGTTGCTTTTGTTTGGAGAGTAACTAGAAATATTTCCTTGAATAATAGTTTGCTTTTATAAAAGATCTCACCGGCATTTTAGCAGTAAGAGCTTTAAGTCTTTCATTAAGAAATTGTTCCATTCAGATTTAAACGTGTGGAATAAAATCCATTTTATTGAAAAAACTACCTTGTACTGAGATGTCTATCCATCACCTCCCAGATATGTTTCACCTGGTTCAAGTCTATGAGCGTTATATATATATATATATATATATATATATATATATATATATATTGCAGTCAAAGCCCGAAATCGGTCCGATCGGGAACTGGCCGGCCAAGTCGCGAATTGGACAATATCGCCTTCAATTGGCCGGCCAATGTCCGATCTTTTCCTGATTTCGGGATTTGGCCGGCCAGTTCGCGAAGTGGCGTAGACCGATCGGCCAGAATCGGGAGGTAAATGAAGATAGTGTATAATTTCTAGCTGTATGCAATTTATCTCAGTAATAAAGTATACAATCCGTACACATTATAGATATTTTTAAATTTCTGCATTTGCAGCGATTTGTGGCGCATTTAGTACAGCAGTTGCATCGATTTTATCCTTGTCCACCAGTCAGAAACTGTAAGGACGATATGGTTCGCAATGATTTTTCTTCTTTGGGCACGGATTCCAACATGATCAGTTTCTCGGGCAGAATAGAAAACTCATTTCTGGAATATGGTTGCTTCATAACACCATGCTCTGTTCCCAGCTTATAGAAACGGCCTTCAACGTTCATTACAACGGCAAGAACGCTTCTCTGTCAACATATTGTATACGGATGCGAACATTGTCTCCAACTTTTGCAGGCGCGAATTTTGCGTCTGAATTTTTAAACATCTCAGTACCTTGTGCTTGCAACTTGTCGTGAGCTCCCTCCCTCTTCTTCCTGATTTCTTGCTTGTTACAACATAGTTTGCAAATAACATTTCCTCCATAACCATCTGCTACATTACTTTTTCCACATATTGCATGGACACTTTTGCTGCAGAATATACAACAATGAGCTGCACCACATTCTTCTTCACAAACCACACAGTATATTTTCGGCTTATTATTGTTGTATAACTGATCTTGACTTCCCGATAGTTCGATCTCCATGGTGTCAGTTTCATTGTTGAGAGTAGCCCCTAAATTTATAGCGTCGTCCATTTTTCTTTCAAGTTTCTCAAGGTCTTCCTCTGTCACTATGTTATCAATAATTTCTTTAAGCAGATGTGAAGTAGTCAGCCCCACTTTTGCTTTACAGCCAAACATTGCCTTGTATGAGGACTGCTGAATTCCATGATGAAAAGAACGGTTTTTCATGAATTGGATGAATCGAAGACTCTCTGCCCGATGCGCTGAGTTATTTCTTTGCATTCATGTCATTAGCATATTCTGTTCATGCTGATTGGCCCGTTCGATAGAACATTGGCTTTTGCTATGTCTGCGTTTCCCATGTACCAATTTCAGTTCAGGCCACATGTTACTCAGCTCATTTATAACTTTGTTTCAAAACTCTACCATTATCTGACTGTAGCAAACTTGGAGCACCTATAGTGGTAAACATGTCAAGCAAATGGTAAGCGACTTCTTCTGCTCTTTTGCTTTTCAGAGGTCGTAATAGTATAAATGTAGTTAAATGATCTTGATAAATGAGTATGAACTTGTACTCCCCATCAGGGCTACTTTGCATGTCTATCAGATCTACCTGGCACCTCGAATTAAATTCTTTAAATATTAGAGGTCTGGAAACTAAACCTTTCTTTGGATTAGATAATTTAATCTGACACGGTTTGCATAAGCGAAGATACAAAGTAATGACCCCTTTGGTGACATTTTTGTATGTTAAGTGCAGTTCCTTCTCCATCCGTGTGTGACCTCCAAGGCCTACTTTTAAGTGCGTTTCATGCAGTATTTCGAACAATTCTTTGGTATGGACATAATACAAAATAGCACTATTGTCTCCTGTTACTGGTGCAATAAGGGTTTTTTTTCCGTCAATTTCAATAACATCGTACTTGCTTGGTCGACGATAGTGAATACTTTCTTTTCTTTGCTTTGGCTTGTTTAATGTCCTCTATAAAAGAACAGTATCTATCTCTAGTAATTATTCCGCTATTAGTTGCTTTTCTTGCAGCAGCGTATGCAAAGTGTCCAGGAACCTGCTTTTCATATCAAATATCGTTTCAGCATCTGCAAGTATCCCACCTTCATCGTCAATATCGTCCCTGTGTCACTTAGCCATGGGTCAACCTGCCGAAGAATGATACGAACAATTGAAATCGTATGCCCTTACAAGGGAGCAGCCTAGGTCTTACAAGTAGACTACATGGGTATCGGATTTCAGAAATTTTTTTTCATATTTATGGTACATGTAGTTCAGAAATTCAATAAAAACCCTCAAATTCTCGAGAAAATCAATTTGAAGTTAGCAAGTATATGTAAGTACAAATAACTAAAGGAATTGCAGCAACTGTCGGTGTAGCTCAATCAAATGAGTGGTAGACATTAATTGTAGATACAATGTTTTATTAAATAAATTTAAAAATTAAAATATTAAATAAAGTTTGTTTCACAACCTTAGAGTCGGTGGTTCGAATCCCTCTGTGATAGGTTGTTTTTTTTCTTTAGTTTTCGAATACTTACACCATTTTAAAACCTAATGGTAATTTAATGAACAATGAACGTATTTTTGTTTATTCGTAATTTTTTTATAAAAGGTTATCCATAATGATTAAATTTTGAAAAAAGGAAACACAAGAAACATTGCAAATTCCATATTTGTAGCAATACTGAAAAATAAAAAAATCATTTCGATGTGGTCTCAGACATGTCAGGGCGATAAGCGTCCTAAAAACGTGGAGAACAATTTTCACGACATCGAGCACATGGTCGCATGTTTACAGTCACAAATTTTCTTTGAAATGTCAACTGAAAAACAAACTTCATTTACGTTCATGAAGATTCCTCTTGAATCGCACAATTTAGAAGTGAACCACGCATATGTGATTGGAGAACACAGACTGTGATGATGATTGAAGGACGTTTGATAGAATCTTCTCTATCACTAGTTTCACGTCCTCGTTCGACCCGGTAGGCACAGTTTTGCATCGTCGTAGCTTTTCACTAACTGAACAATCAAAGACAACCGTCTTCGACTAATAGTGAAGCCAATACCGTAAAAAATGTAACTTGTTACGTTTTCTTGAGTGAAACCATCATTTCTAACAACCTTTTATACTTAGTAGAAAATATCTAACAAACAAAAATACGTGCATTTTTCGTAAAAATTACGATTAGATATTAAAACTGTGTAAGTATTCGAACACAACGAAATAAAACCTACCACTGAGGGATTCGAACCCCCTACTTCTTTGGTGTAGGGCCACAAAGCTACCACTAAAGCTAGACATACACATACTATTAAACTTTTAATTGCAAAGCCAATTTCCTCGAGAATTTTTGAGAATTGCGTCGAATGGCTTTGGCTGATATGAGTTCTAAACTTCACGTACCATAAATATCAAAGGATTCTGAAATCCGATACCCATGTGGTCTCCTAGTTAGAAGCAAATAATTAGTACCGGTATGTTCGATTACTGATTTATGACAAAGTGGGGGCAAATAACAATAATAAAACATTAACAAAAATTCTTCTGAAATATGCACTAATACGGGAAAGAAAAATGCTACAAAACGTAACGGTACTCACAATTAATCCAATTTGCGAGGAAGAAAAACAAAGACGACCTTCTCCGAAAGGCAGCAGCTACCACGTACACGGCACATTTAACACTGAGAGTGAGACATATGGTGACTACCGTACATTATTGCCACATGACAGCACCCAGTGGGATTTAGAAGGGGAATCCCCGACATGTGTGCAGTCACATCGCGTTCTGGCCAGGAACCTCCGGCCAAGTCGCGAACTGGCTGGCCAAAGTCGGATATGCGTCGCTTGATTCAAGTAATCGGACTCTGGCCAATCCACCCTGCCAAAGTGTGAAGTGACCGGCTAGTTCGCGATCTGGCCGCTCTTCGTTCGCGATCTGGCCGCTCTTCGGGCTTTGGCTGTAACATATATATAGGGCAGGTTGTACTGAGACATAAATGTTAAGAAAAAAATTTGATACATCGCGCCGTTTCCGAGTTATTTAGCTTAGAAGTTAGCCAATCACGTCGTTTGGCGCGCAGATTCGACAGCCCGCAAGAGGCAGCGTTGCCGAACGTATTCTCTATGTGGCTGTCTCACAAGGAGAAGACGACTACTCGTCATCGCTTAATTCGCATTATGGTATATGCAGTTCATGGACAGAAATGAACGTGATAGCACTGGGAGCTCCAGATGGTCAAGCGTTTATGAAAAAATAGCATTTTTGCGCGGGTTTGGAACGCTGTAAGAACGCAGTCATCAAGCTGCAGCTGGTCTCGTGGGAAAAAGTCAGATCGGTAATCAATCCAAGTATGGGATTTCTAATTTTATATGTCAATTTATGCATTACTTGCACTGAAAATAAATGAAAATTATGCACACTATATCATATTTATTAATATTTCATAAAAAAGACGTGAAAAGGAAAGGCAATGAAATATTTGCTATTGCAAATCCATGCCCAAGGCAGGGCTGTATCACAGCGTTGACGAGGACTCTGGAAATAATTTTCAGAAAAAGGATTGTAATTGAAGCGTACAGGACTTCGTATTTCGCGAATTCAGTTTCCAGAAGACCTCGACAGCTGCACGCGAAAATTAGGTTCGTGGTTCCAATAAAATCGGCCAACTGGTCGTTGTGGATAATAGTTACGGTTGCCAGGAAACCTATTTGCAGTCGCACATCTTTGCTTGCCTTTCCTTGTTATCCATTTTATGAAATATTAATAAATACGGTACATTGATCATAATTTTGATTTATTTGTGGTGTACGTAATACATAAACTGACATGAACAAAGTAAAAGTAAACACTCCCACACGCGGATTCGATCGTACGCCCCTTGTGTGTACAATTGCCAAACTGTGTTCTTGCCACTACGGGTAGGAGTCCTCTCCTTGTCAGACCGAACAAGGGACCAACACAAAAACAAACACGTGAAAATATTCGACGGCAATGGGGATCGAATTCGGGCCAAGGCATCAGCAATCGCTGCACTACGATGTACGCTATGCCAAAATCCGACGGTGATTGTGTCGGCCGTGTAGTGACCCTTTTTCTACTTGTCATTGGATCAATATTGGTTATCGTACCTATGCAATCGATCTTTGACGGAAGAGTTCGTTTAGCTGCGAAGATACAAGGAAGGAGGTGCGGTAGAGCACTGACGGACGTCGTCGTGACACACAAGTAGTGGTAAAATGGAGCGTCATCGGTACTCCTTCGAGGAATACGCAGATATGCATTTAGCTTACGGCGCTGCGGTTCAATATGCACCAGCTGCCCGCGATATCTACCACGCAAGATTTCCCAGCCGCGTTATTCAGTGTGTAAATACCTTTTTAGCTGTTGATAGACGGTTAAGGGAGACTGGAAGCCGCGGCGGAGCAGCCGAGCGCATTGAGGCGCTATGCTACGATGCGCCAGGCCGTTCCCCGTCGGGGGTTCGAATCCCCCATCTGGCATGTATGTTTGTGCCGTCTTTAGTATAAGGGACTGATGACCCCGCAGTCAAGTCCCATAAGCTTTACAAACATTTGAACATTTTTGAGTCTGGAAGTTTTGCTGTACCCAATGTTGACGCTGGACGAGAACGTTACATACGGAACGTTCAGTTCGAAGAAAACGTTCTCGAACTGGTTGCTGCAACACCTAGTACCAGCTCAATGGCCATTGGTACTGCTTTGGGAGTAAGTCACGTTATTACTAGATTCTTAAAGAATGCCTGCAAACTACATATGGAAAAATGTATCCTTTTGTTACAGGTTTCGCACGGTGTAGTATTGGACGTCTTACACGACGAAAACCTATTTCCGTATCACCTACAGAAGGTGCACGATTTGGTTGAAGAGGACTACAGCTCTCGTTACCAATATTCCGTGTGGTATTTAAATAAATGTAACGAAAGTCCACATTTCGCAACGATGGTGTTGTGGACAGACGAGGGCATGTTTCACTAGAGAAGGACCATTCAATTCCCGATACAGCCACATTTGGATGGACGCAAATCCGCATGGCACTTACGTTAAATCCTATCAGCATAGGTTTAGCGTCAACATTTGGGCAGGTATAGTCGGCGACTTTTTGTTGGGTCTCGTCCTACTCCCTCCCCATTTAAAATTGAACGACGTACTTAGCATTCTATGAAAACGTCCTTCCGCTATACTTAGAAGACGTTCCTCTCGGGGTCCTTCAGGGAATGTTGTTCCAACACGATGGCGCACCGCCATACTATGCTTTTGCGGTACGTAAGCATTTAGATATGTTGTACCCGCAAAGGTGGATTGGCCGAAGCCCTCTGGCCAGCTCCTTCACCAGATTTGACACCGTTAGACTTTTACTTGTGGGGCCATGTGAAGCAAATAGTCTACGCGACCCCAGTAGATACAACTGAAGAGCTTCTTGCGAGGATAATTTTAGCTTTTGATGAAATCAGGGAATCCTTTGATTTCGGAAAGCTTGCGGAGTCAATGACACAGCGTTGCAATGCGTGCCGTCAGGCTGGAGGAGGACACTTTGAGCAGCTACTGTGAATTTAGTGTTACGTTTCGCTCCTGAAAATAACGTTCTTACGTTAAACAGCTGCAAAATATCAGTTTATTGTTTTATGTTACACATTACTTTCACTACATTTGTTACATGTATGACCATTGACTGTGTATGTGGTTTATTGTTTTTCCATATTTTTGTCCAAACAGACCTTTGTCGGATGCATTTATGAACAATTATTGAATGTTATGAATACTGTAGCATTCGGAATAAATGTGCATACTTGGGGCCAACGCCAATGTGTTTATGCAAAAAAAGATGTACAATTCCGTTACTTACATGAAATCTATACATAAATGATTAGACAAAAAATACAGATGTGTTTCCTCATTTGGATAAAATCAAAACTATAACCCTGGTGGGGATCGAACTCAGGACATTCTTTTTCACATGTTCAGCTCTCTACCCCCAGAGAATCTGCGCGCCAAACGACGTGATTGGCTAACTTCTAAGCTAAATAACTCGGAAACGGCGCGATGTACCATATTTTTTTCTCAACACTTATGTCTCAGTACAACCTGCCCTACAACGTCCTGACAAGCATTTCAGACATTTTCTGACCACCCTGTATATATATGAACGTACTGTTGTTCACAATTGTAACGATATTTTTGACCATTATTATGGTGAAATCATAATAAACACCATTTTCGGAGCCCATTTCTTCTGAGTGCACTAGTGGTGAATCACTCACATGCCTTGCCATTCTCCTCTGATCGTACAGTTGGTTCCTCGTGATGTTGAATGACTCTGTTCCCTCCAGGTCGACGAACATATTCAATACTATCAGAAGACCTTAAATTAAATTTTCTTTCATCGGTCCGTAACACTTTTAGGTGTTCTGACACTGAAAGTAAGTCTCTTCTGCCTATTGCGACCTATGATAGTTCCTTGCATAAGCGATGAGCCATCAGTTCCTGCTCCTAAATCCTTTTCATTTAATCTACATTTTGCATTGTGAACATGGAAGTCTTTCCCATAGTTATTCGTCAGAACGGCACTGATTTGTCGACTTTCGAGAATCTGATACTGTTAGTCTTCTAATTATTCTTTTTTTTATGTTGGGCCTGTCGTGATATGTTATGTACATAACGAAATACTTGGTACAGTTTACACTACATATATTACTTTCTTGTTATATTTCTAGGTTCAGACTGTCGTAAATTGTTGTGTATATAACAACGAACTTGGTATGTGATAGCTCCATGCAAAAGACACTTGGCGGAACTTTTTGACTCTGCTGTGAAGTAGTACATACAGTCACCGACCTGCACCCTTACTCGATACAGTTGGTTCGTTTGTGCTATCAGTAGAAGTTACTCACGCTTTGCCAAAACTCTGTAAGCACTACGAATTTTATCAGCAGCTCCAGGCTGTAACAAGACATTCTTATTTAACAGATATGTGGCAGTATTCCCTGAAAATATACTGCAACTATTTAATACGTGATGATTCGACCTCCATTACAAGATGAATAATTCCAAAGTGACAAGCCAAATACAAGGAATTCGTCTTATCATTCTGAACATCCATTTGCTTACAAATGATGTCGCAAATTTGCAGCATTGTTGACGTTATTACGTTTACTTTACTGTCTCCCGCACAAGCGGGCGGGCGATATCTGCGTGAGAAATGCAGTCGGCAGTATTTGTCCAAGTAATAGCTTCCTGACTGTGACGAAGTCACGCAGGTGGTGACTCAAAGCGAGGAACTTGCAGGCCTCTTCTTGGGCGGAATATGGCCGGAGAGCCCAGGGGCTCGTCAAACAAATCGCCCTACCATCAGCAGGCGCGTCGTCGCCTTCCACGCAGAGGGAAACGAATTCATTTAAATTCAAATGAGACGAATTGCTTTCAATTCAAACATGGTGAATTTGGTAGGCTGTCTTCAGCCTCGACGCCGCGGAACTCATTATGTCCCGCAGAATAATTCCTATCGACTACACGCGAACGTCATTTGACTGTCTGCGTGTCTCCCTCTCTCTTTTATCTCTGTCCTGTGTGTGTGTGTGTGATAGAGAGAGGGAGAGAGAGAGAGAGAGAGAGAGAGAGAGAGAGAGAGAGAGAGAGAGAGAGAGAAATAGGGGGGGGGGGAGGAGGGAGGAGAGAGTGCGAGAGAGAGGGATCGTTAACGGTTTTTATTCCTTCTGCATAGTTAGTGCCCAATAAATTTCATCAGATATTGTCAAATCCTTCAGGTACATATTATAATCTGAACATTATGATATTCGCCTTTTACCTTCTGTAACAGTCAGTCGCACTAATTGAATTCTCTCTGAGCGGATATTCTGGGAAATGAGCTGCATAATCAGGTTTTATATACGAGGGTCGTCCACAAAGTAAGTTCCGTTTCTATTTGTATCCGCGGCAGCGCTACGATCGCAGTTCCGAGCTTGCGCGTTAATTACTCTGTCTCAAGGAGAAGACAGGTACGCCATTTTCAGATCGCTGCTACCGATGTGTGCTTCTTTATAATGTCAGCCGTAGTTGAAAATGCCGCCGCGAGTGAAATCATATCTGTGATTATTTTTCTAAATGCAAAGAAAGTTAACGAAGGAAATTCATCGGCAAATCTGCGAGGTTTACGGACAAAATGCTATGAGTGATTCAATGGTTAGAATACGGATCAGACTGTTCAATGAAGGACACGATCAAGTGCACGATGAAGAAAGAAGTGGACGCTTGTCTGTGGTTACTGATGAACTGGTTTACAAAACTGAAGAGAAGATTAAGCACAACCGTACTTTTACACTCAGTGCCCTTGGTATGGAAATTCCACAAATCTGACGTTCACTAATTCATGAAATTATTCCTGAAAAACTGAAATTTCACAAACTTTCCTCGCTTTGGGTACCCAAAATTCTTACTGAACAGCACAAAAAACAACGAATGGGCAGTGAACTTCAGTTTTTGGCACGCTCCAGTGAAGAAGGCGATTTTTTTTATCTGATAGTCACAGGGGGATGAAACCTGGGTATCGTACGAACGACGTCCCTGGTACAAAACGGCAATCAATGGAATGGAGGTGCACTTCATCCCCAAGGAAGGTTAAGCCTAAGGAAATCTTGACACCTCAAAAACTTATGTGCACCGTTTTCTGGGACAGAAAAAGCACTTTGTTGCTTGGTTTCTTACCAGGAGGCCAAAGAATCAATGGATGTGGTTACTGCGAGACGATTAAGAAATTGCGCCACGCAATACAGAACAAGCGCCAAGGATTACTGTGTTTTTAGTACGTGAATTCCCGACCTCACATGGCAAATGTGACCAAATTACTCTTCCGGGAATTTCACTGGGGCGTGTTTCGTCATCCTCCGTAAAGCCCGGCCTCACTTCTAGCGATTTTCATCACTTCATACGTTTAAAATCTGTGGTTGGTGGTCAACACTTCAACGATAATTACGAGCTGAAAGAACATGTAACCACATGGTTGAACAAACAGGCGGCAAACTTATATGAAGAAGGAATACAAAAACTTGTTCCATGCTATGCCAAGTGCCTACAAAATTTCGGAAGCTATGTATAAAAGTAGTTTAACAGTTGTAGATTTTTCTACAATAAATATTTTTTCTGTATCTGTACACGTTTGTTTTGTATAACCAAACGGAACTTTGTGGACATACCTCGTAATATTTTTAATTTTCTTTTTTTAGTTCATACCACATGTAATGTTGAAGTGACAGTAATTAACAATTGAAAAATTTAATTTTCATTACTAGTTTCAGTGCTCTACGCAACCATTCTCAAATATTTAGATACAAGAAAAGTCAAAATTTGAAATATGTTAATAAGTACTAACACTGTCCCTTAGATATATTTCGGAAAGTGGAGTTGATTCAGTAACTGGAGCAAAGCCGTATAAAGGAATCTAACCGATCACCAACTGGCTACCATATGCAAAGCACATAATATAAGACCATTTCCGATCTAAAGTCAATCACACCTTAACACAGCGGGGAATACCAAACGATCAAATCAGCATTACGCTACAACACCAGTACCACTTACTACATCAATACAGCATCCCGTGCTCTGTTAAAGTGTGGACTCAGTTATGATCGACAATGATCTCATATTGTATGCTTTGGATACAGAAGCCTGATTGAGATGATAGGATTCATTTGTGCGTCTGTAATACGGCTCAGTTTGTGTTCGTGCTCTCGTCATTCTCATACCATTGCTTGGCGGTCCTCTCCAAGCAGGAGTAAACATTATCCAGTCGTACTCTGTCGTTCCAATGTTTCAATTTAGAGCTACGCTCTTATTAAATCCATCTCTCTGGGTCTTGACCGTTAAAACTGAGGAATGTTTCAAGTGTTGGCAACCACTTGCCTCATGTTAATCCTACTTAAATTTTTCAGTGTCTTGCATTCAAAAATGTTCTAATATTTTCAAACCTATTGGACCAAACTACTGTGGTCACCTGTCCATAGTGTTAACAAACTACTTTGACTTAAACTAACCTAAAGACAGTACACACATCCATTTACGATGCCGGCATCGATTGCGCAGTCTCTCACATGACGCCCATAACCACATTCAGTTAAGTATGACACGAACTCTGATTTTTCCACACGTAAACGACGACACTCTCATTTCATGATAAGATCCGCTTTGGTGACGAGAATGCATACGATCCCAAGTTAGCTTTACCCAGCGTCTCAACGAGAATAATGACACGTCGATGGACATAACTGCTCGATTAAGAAACACTATTTAAAATCAGCGATTATTTACTTATCATTTGTAATCCATGTAGAAGAGCACAGAATAGGCTGACTTGGCCGCACGTCAGAAACTGTAAATAAACTAACAGAAACTTCTTGAACATTATATCTTACAAAGGACACCTTTGAACTCGAACGCTCGGAACTGCAGAAAACCATGTTTAGAATAACAAGCAATCATAAACCAAACAGTGGTATGCATCATTTCCATGCAAAACTTCGCACTTGTCTGCTAGCGCCACTTGATGTTCCAGTTGCTTGAGTGGTATAGCTATAGTATGTATTTGTCTCTTCGCAAGCGAGTTGCCGTGTGAACTACGTACAGTGCAGTGACATCATGAAGTGAATTACTCCCACACAGGTGGTACAAATATTAGGGACCAAATTGCGAAATGCTGAATATGGAAATGACATCGGGGCCGAGGACATGGATTTCGCAGACATATTATATCACATAATAATGTGATAAAGCGACTGTGCACATTCGTATCTCCAACTTTGTTTTAAACCTTTCATCGAAATGCCGCATCTGCCCTTTGAGGACTGCTGTACTGCTGTACAAGTGTGTTTTGCGCTTTTATAAGTAAGCAGAGAGTTTCTGGCGCTACTGATTAAATACGTAATGATTCACTGACGCAATTAAATTACATATAATTTACTTTGTTTTTCTCTATAAAAAATAACTCGAGATATTATGTGAACCGTGGGGTCGATATCTCGGTTTCTCCGAAGTAGTTTTATCTTTGGTTTTGTGAGTTCTTTGGCCAGTGATATCATGCGCCCTGGCAGGTGGTGAGAGAACAAAGGACTCGCGATCGGTAGCTTGGTCTGAAAGTACGGAGTGGCTGCGTACACCGACCGTAACCGCCCATGCGGTTTGATTTTCATTTTGCGGCGTGTTCCTGCTTGTCCGGGCATGCTCGACTCGTGTTGTTGCCTGGGGTCTAGGGCTCATGGTGTCGACAGTTATCGCCATGTCATGGCAAGAGGAAAGTGCCTAGTGTTCATCTAGGGCCTTACTTTATTTGAAGAATAACCCTTGTGGCCGCTTGTTGTGGCTACTCAAACATAAATTGATGAAGTGACTTCTAGTGCGGCCTCTGTTGTGTTTAAATAATGCTGTGCAGTGCACAATTTGGTGGAGTATATTGTGTTGAAGATGTGATGAAAATTTTTGCTAAGCTATTATTGTGTTCCAGAAGCAGTCATTGGTCTGTTTTATTTAGTGTCTGTCAGTGGTTGTTTATCGGAATCAATTTGGGCACTGGAAAGTTCGAGTTCTGATGGTAACATTGTGTGGGCTCCTTTCATCATCCATTCTATGTGCATTTGGTAACTTATTTAGTAAACCGTTGCACAGTAGTGATGGTAAGATTTTATCTTGAACGTGTCTAAAGTTTTAGTATTAAGAGTTTATCATAACGCGTCCTTGACACCTTTTCTGTTATTTTATAGACCTGTTTTGTGTTTGACTTAGTTTATTGTGCTTGTTAAATGTTCTGGCGCCAATGAACCCTGGGAAGCCGGACGAAACGGGCGATATCTCAGTCGTAGCGTGAGGTCTACGTGCCCGCCGTGGGAGTGATTCCTTTTCTTCAGTTAAGTTATCGTTGCATTAGGGTGATACCTATTCCTTGCATCAGGTTTCCAAACTAAATGTTTAGCTGTTTGGTTTACCTTACGCTCTTCAAACTCTCGCCCAGTTTATTTGTCTGTTCCTTTAATTCTCGATGACGAGATGTAATCCGAGGAGGATCTTTCCAAGGACTACACACAAAATTAGTATGAATAGGATTACAATGAAGAATAATCCTATTTATTGCATCATAAGTATTGTTTTTTTTATATCATTCTTCTGACCATTTTTAATAGAAGATTAGCATCAAAAATTGAATTAGGAATAAAATGACCATCTATAGGAATTCAACCTTTTAAGCCAATACAAATTCCACTTCTGCAATCCTTCGGCTTTAAGGCTGATATGTTAAGTAATTGTATTTGAAGCTTTCGTGCTTAGTGAAGATTTGATGGTGTAATTACTTAAATTTATTGCAAGTTATTTAACTTTGATAGTTTAGTTAATGATTTAATGTTACGGTTACAGATTTTAATTGAGAATCTTTTGTCCATCAATTTTATTACTATAATTGTCTTAGTTTTGGAATGGCCTGAGCAAGGCAAGCCTGTCAGTTTGTTGATGTTTAACTGTTCCTTTTTATGAATGAAAATTTGTGTACCCCATGGAGGTCAAACTGATCAAAATACTGTAATGGTTCTTGTTTGAATTTAAGAAATTTGAAAGGTGTATGTACAAATCTTAGCTATTTGGTATTTAAGTTGGTTTGTTTATATTAATAAACTGAAGCAAGGAATGATATGTAGATGGGCCTACCCTTCCTTACTCAGTCCTAATGAACTCTGCGATCTTCATAATTGTTTTAAAAATCTGTTCACTATGCAACGTTTTGCAAGGAAATGACGCACACCAATTTCCTGTTTATGATTGCCTGATATTTAAAGATTGGTTTCGTGACCAGACAGACTCGTTGTGATCTTTACCTGTAGAAAATGACCCTTTGTTATTTCGGTTGCCAAACAACCTTCAACAGAAACAGTACTAACTTACGTATAGCAGAACGATTTTATAAACCTGTTATAAGCATAGTAATGAAGCGTTGTTTACTGGACAGATAATTCGACTCGTGATAGTTGAATTACATCCAGAAAGTCACATAGAAAGCTGTATTAAACGCTCCACGACAGTCGATGTCTCCTAAGGAAAGGTTTAATTCAAGATCCGTTAACACACGGTTTTCAAAAGTTCAGGAACATTCCGTGAGTATGTTACAAAGTTTCAGGGTGTTGGAGAATGGCTAATGTATAACTGCAGTTCATGTTTATGCGCACTGCTGTGTCCATCGGCACCGCCTGCCATCATGGTGGTATACTGAAACCGGTCATGAAATACATTAATGTTGATATCTTGACAGTTTTCAATTTTAATTTTAACCTGTATTGTAACTACCAGAAAAACACTCCTAGGTTAACCTACGCCAATATTTTCTTTACAAGATGAACTACTTTCATTTCCTTTGAATAATGAAATATTAATAAAAGCCTTACTACCTTTTGATATGTCCTTGTAGTAACACTAAAAGTAAACCAGTGCTGTTCAGCGATCACCGTTTGCCATTTAGTAGTAAAATTTTTATGGAAGGGGCTGAAAAAATAGTTAAGTTTTCGATAGTAAAATTATATAATTACTTTCAAATTCGGCTAGCTAGTCAATTGGTCTCCCGTTAGATGACAATGTCACCTTTGTTTGTACATATTACTACTGGTTACTTACCATACTGAAGTAATCATAGCATGATGAGTGCTTTCTCATAGGTAAATAAAGATACACTTAAATCTAAAAATTCCACCATGTTGGTAATCCTATGAGAGAAAGTATGAGAATATTACAAATTCATTATCAAGACATCAGTGTTGTGATACGCTAGTGAACAGTAGTCGGTACCGAGGGTAGGTTTGTAAGCTCTGAATGATGTTATCCACAAATAATTTTTCGCAGAGTAAGTTTTATCGTATGGGAGGAGCTTCATAACAAGCATTCGTCACATTGCCCGGTATAGAGACAGTACATCCGTAAATAAAGATACATGTTGTGAAGGTACTGTTGTCCCTGCTCTTTCAGTTATCCAGTATTTGTTCTACTTTCCTTACGTGATAACATCAGCGATTTTCGAGAATGGAAGAATCTGCCACTCATTTCCTACCTGTCCGTTTTGTGCGATATAGGTGTTCTGCAAAAGGAAAAATGGTTGCATGGTGTATTCGTGGTCTGTCAATAAAATATCTATACCCTGGGAAATATTCTTGCTGTGAATCAAATGAGAATTACATTCATCATTAACAAAACAGTTGCAAATTTTATTTCCCAAGGACTGTTCTGACTGAAAGTTAAATAGTCAGTATACTCTCAGATATAAATGTATGTTTACAGTGGAGGTTTACGGTTGGAGAATATTTATAAGTCCATTGTTTGTCTTTCGTAACGTTCCTTCGTGTTTCACGCAACAGCGATTGCAATGATGTTCGCGGTGTGAGTAAAAGGGTACCTAATTAGTAATTTTATGAAATTAATAGGGGCAGATGATTCTGTCCCATACTGTAATTCCATATATGATTGTTTCGGAAGGTTCTTCTAACAGTAATAATTTAGTTCAATTGACATTTGAATATTCTGTTTGAATGCGTCCCGCCTAAAGTTATGTTATACTGAATGCCGTGAAATAGTGGATTCGTCACTCTGAATTATATATATGAGTATCATTTATTGACATAAGTGATGCGTTATTTATGTTAACACGCAAAAGCTGCCATCGGGCAACTGACTTAAGTTTTTGGCACTCTTCATGAAGAACTTTTCAAAAGTAGTAGCGTTATATACGAATATCAAGAATCATTTTCACTACCAGTGTATGAGACCACCTCATTGTCAATTCGAAAGATTTTTAATCATATAATAGATATCCAACGTTTTTTAGTAATGGCATAACTCGGAGTGTGTATTGTTGTAACAGCTGATGTATTCAAAATAATTTGAAAAGAGTTGATGGTTATAATGTATGTCATTGTGAGTTACGTATCGCAAGGAGTATTCTACATCGCAAGGAGTGTTAATGTAATGGAGGTGTTTAATTAAGCAAATTGAGCGGTCAGTGTTTGAACTCGGATTTGGGTTCGACGACTCGCACGCTAGCGAATAAACATTATGTATTCATTGCAATTGTGATCATGTTATCCCGATTGATTTTCAAAGTTGTTAACGTAGAATGTACGGACTTAATTAAACAGTCCGCACTGACTTTAGAATCGTATAGCGCTGTTTTATATAGCAATGCGTGCATACGATAGGAATTGGTTTTTGAACCCCACAGTTTAGCTCTCTGCAGCTCTGACTATGGACACAAAAATAACTAATCAAACATTTTGAAATATACGATACATTTCTTTTTCTATAACGACAGACATAAGCAAACTTGTAACAATAGTAACACATTTTAAACTCCAATACGCTCTGCTGTAGTTCTCGAATAAGAGTATGGTCACTACACAACAACAATAATTATTACTGTGCGTTTTTTTTTTTTTTTTGTGACAGAAATCAAAGTAATCTGACAGAGGATACGAAAACGAGAATTTTGTTACTATCCACTACTGATTCTGTCTATCCATGTGCGCCGAACAGCCGTTGCACTTAGATCTATTGGTAATTTAGGAACCGAGGACGGATGACAGTTCGTCAATAGTATCAGTGCTAGATAATTGGTAGCGCATACCAAATGCCTCACTAATTAATGACCTGCGACGTAATTCAGGTTTGGCGGCATCTATACAGGGTAATTCATCTTGTCCCCGAAGCCGGCGGTCATTTGCTAGGCACGGCAGCTATGCACGGCTTCGAACTGGCTGGACATCGTCTTCCTTACTCTCTCCTTACTCTCAACAACTTTGTTTTGACCGAATGTAGTTCTGCGAAGTTCATTTGCAGCACATATTGCCATAGTGAACATTCTTCTTATAAAAAATAATAATAAAACGAATAACTAAATACGAATTACATCCACATATTTACTCTGTAAATCATATGTACGTGCTGGACAGAGGCTTCTTCGAACTGATTTCAATATTTATCCTTACGGAAGGACAAACGAAATGACATACAATTACAGTGAAACAGTCGTCGATCATTTTGAACGATGTATATGAGTCTCATATATAGACATATGTCCTGACTCATGGAATGTAAATGAACGTACAACCTCTGACAATAAATATCTGTGAATACCAATGCGATAAATAGCATGTTGAGCGCAGTTCTAAAATGTCTGCTAATGATATTTTCATAAACTACATGCAGTTCAGGACATGTAATAGGCTTCCTTCCAGCACATAAATAAAGTATGAAGATGTGCAGATAGGAGAGGTTGACAGTATTAAATTCCTGGGATTGCAGTTTGATTTGGGAGCAGCACACCACAGAACTGCAGAAACGATTTCACAAAACTGTATCGGCAGTACGAGCGAGGAGACATAAAAATAAAAAAAAGTTGCATATTTTGCTTACTTCTGTTACATAATGTCATGTGGTATATTATTTTGAGGTAACTCTTTAAATCAAGCAAAAGTTTTCAGAGACCAAAAGCATGTAATACGTATTACTTCTGAATTCACAGACATCCTGTAGAAGACTGTAAAGAACTGGGTATACTAACTGCTGCATCTCAGTATATTTATTCCTTAATGAAATTTGCCACAAATTATATACCCCTTTTCCCAACAAATAGTTCATACATATAATAGTAGAAACCAAAACGATCCAAACAAGGCTTTAGAAGCACTTATTTATGTTAAAAAGGGGTCCACTACTCAGGAACACACATTTTCAGTAATTTACCAGCAAACATAAAAAATTTAGCTATAAATGAGGATCAGTTTAAGAGGAGACTAAATGTCTAGTTGTCAACTCCTTCTACTCCACTGACGAAATTTTAAATGGAACAAAATGACGTATCGAATTATTAAACCGTATTGTCACTAGTGATGAAATATGATGTTTCCAGTAAGACCCTGAAACGAAACGGGAAAGTATGGAATGGAGTTCTCCAACATCACTTCGTCGGGGAAAGGTCATAGACGAAAAATCACCAATCGAAACTATGTTCATTACCTTTTTCGATAGTTTAGGCATTATCCACAAGGAATTTCTACTTGATGAAACGACGTTAAACGCTGTAAGGTACCTTGAAATTTTGACCAATTTCTTGCAATATGTAGCAAGTGGAATACCAACAGCCGTATATTTAATAGAAACTTTTATTCTTTCACTACTAGTTCTACTAGTTTCGGCATTCCTTTGAGTCATATTCAGGTCCCTGTGTATTAGACAAACCTACATCGGAGTGTAATATCCATTTCGTTTTCATCAAAGTGGATCCTGCCTGGATCTCATTACAGAAATGCCTGGCCCGCCTGTGCCAAGGTGTAAACCGAATTCATCACACTGGTCTGGCTATTAACAGATGCAATTTGACTTCATCTAGCTGTGAACAAATTGCAAAATTTTCTACTGCTTTTGTTTTGACATCGGATTGTTACTGGTAAACTGGGTGAGAATCAGTAGGAACGCGCGCTATTAGTGAATGGAACGGTAGAGAAAGGTTATGAAAGTGGTTGATGAACCCTCTGCTAGGAATGTAAAAGTGATTTCCAGAGTATCTATATAGACCAAGAGTGAGGCGATGGAAATGATCATCCATAACTTTATCTGCTTACTAACGTAAACACATTTTTTTCTAAAGTATCATTTTCGATTAATTGAGAAAAGAACAATCAAAATTTAACTTTACATAATTTAAGTTTTATTACTGAATATCAAAACTTAAAGAGTGAGTATTACCACAAAGTATACTGGGTGGTCCATTGACAGTCACCTGTCTTATAACTCACGAAATAAATGGTTGGCCCGCTAGATGGCGGCGCCATAGGTCAAACGGATATCAACTGCATTCTTTTTAAAAATTTACCCACATTTTTATTATACATTCGACTAGTACGTAAATAAATAGAAATGTTTTATTAGGAACACTTTTTTAACTTTGTGATAGATGGCGCTGTAATAGTCACAAATCTTTAAGTACGGGGTATCGCGTAACATTTCGACAGTGCTGACGGTATTTGCTTCGTGATACATTACTCGTGTTAAAATGTACCGTTTACCAATTGCAGAAGAGGTCGATGTGGCATTTATGTATGGCTGTTGTATCAAAATACCCAACGAGCCTATGTATTTTGATCGTTATCCTGGAAGACATCATCCAAGTGTCCGGACCTTTCGTCGGATAGTTACGTTATTTAAAGAGACAGGAAGTGTTCAGCCACAAGTGAAACGTCAACCACGACCTACAACAAATGATAATGCCTAATCCGCACATCAGTAGCAGACAAATTGAGAGAGAA